>OY998175.1:254690664-255052130 GCA_963921935.1 Galeruca laticollis | reverse complement strand
TCAGGAATCTTGTATTTCCGAATTTCATTATGAATCACCTAGAGCTAAAAGATTTAGAGGAACGTATGATGCTGATAGCGATATTGATAATTTTGATGAACATTATACTGATTTTCAATTTATTCTCGTTATTTGTATATTTATTTAATATAGTTATATGCTTTTCGTATTTGTGTATTCTTTAAATTCAACCGTTATATGCTTTTCTTCGTCGTCTCATATTCTATTTTTCCGTATTTTATTTGTAAATTACTTAGAGTAATAATATACATAGAGAGGGCTATTCATTCATAAACACGTTTATTTTTGCGGCCACCAATTCTAAACGCCTGTAGTAAAATCATGAATGAATTACAAAAAGTGGGGATTGTATTGTGGATACATCGCCTTGGCGTCATCGTCAAAGCATAGGCGTACCAAATCTATTTAAAAACAACGAATATAAAATTATATTATTGGACTTTTGGTGTTTATAAATATTTCATTTGATGAAATTAAAGTATGTTGATTTTAATTAATTTAACTTAATTAATCTACATATCTAATCAATATATATACAAAAATGAGTGTTTGTATATATATGTTCGCTCTTCAATCCAACACCTTTCAACGGATCATCATGAAAATTGGCATGTACATGTATTTTTCACGGAGAAGGTTTTTACACTATTCTTTTTGTTGTAATTTCTCACCAGGTAGCGCTGCAGCATATCAAATTCTACACCGTTCAACCGATCATCATGAAAATTGGCATATATACGTATTTTTTATGCAGAATTTGTATTTCACATCCAATTAGGTGGAACTTCTCACCATGGGTCGTTGCAGCATATCAACTTCTATATCGTTTACTTTTTCCAGGAGCACAAATGTTTGTGCCACGAGCCGTAAGACGAGTGCTGCAGATCAAGGGAGTGCAAAAAAAGCCTTGCATACGAATTGTACACAATATTTTTTCTACGACCAAGTTTTTTGATGAAAGCAAAAAGTAACTTATATAAGTATTTTATTTAAACAATGAACTGCAAGGATTTAAAAAATGAAAAACAGTTAAACCTAGGTATAATTAATTGTGAAATTTCAACAATTTTGAACCTATCACCGAAATTCATTATAAATATAATATTAGATTGTCAAAAGGGTATTTGACATAGAGATTTCCTTCCCGCCAGGTCAGCATATCAACTTCTATATCGTTTACTTCTTCCACGAGCGCAGAAATTTGTGGCACGACCCGTAAGGCGAGGGCTGAAAATCAATGGAGCGAGAAGAGCTTTACGTACGAGTTGTGCACAATACTTTTTCTACGATCACGTTTATTAATCAAAGAAAAAAGTAACTTATATGGGTATATAGGTGTTTTATTAAATTTTTGAACAGAAATAATTTAGAAAATGAATATTGAAAAATTAGTTAAACGTAGGTACAGTTAATAATGAAATTTCTATGTTTTTTGATAATAAGTTATAATTAATTGTAATATGGTGTTTGTCAAGCCACTGGAACAAACTGTAAATAAATTGTATTGCCTATTACAAAAACCTTTAAACATTTAGGAAAAAATATATACTACAACAAACCTAACTAAAAAACTAACCTATATGCAAGTATACGAGAATCTAAAGTAAGCAATGATACACCACTCATAAATGAATGATTCTGATTTACTGTTACTTCATCATCAACAACTTCTTCTACTGGTAAACTAAAAATAAAACACAATTAACATTTTTTTTGTTTTAATAATAAACTTTTGAAAAGCATTACTTTCTTTAATGAAACTAATTGTCAATTTCTTAGAATTTTTAACATATTTTCAATATATTGTGGAATTATCTAGCAACAGTTTCATTTAGAAAAATAATATGAGTTGATTCCACAGAGTAAAGGTCGAAACAGTAAATTTTATTAAAAAGCAGTTTAAAAAAATATGCTCCCTAATTTCAACATGTATTACTTAAATATTTACCTTTCGATATCACTTAGAGTAGCACTAGAAGCCTCAGACACATTTTGTGCTGATAAATCTTTTTGATGGCAATCTGGGTTATTTGTTGAAGACCTAAAATAGACATATTCTTTTAACAAATTAATGTAAGTCAATTAACTCAGTCATCATTGCTAACTGAATAAAATGAATCATATGTGGCAAAATGACCCCTTAAAAAATTAAAATAATAATTTAATTTTTAAATACAGTTCAGTTCCAAAATAGTAGGCACTAAATTCTCAGAAATATTGCAATAAACCAAGAACAATTGTAGTTTAGTTTAGTGCCTACTATAGTGGAACTGAACTATAGTAATCTAGACAGCCCAGAGTGTCACCAGTCGCCCAATTAAGTAATGACTTATAATTAATAAACTGTTTTAAAATTGTCTTTTTTCTGTGACAGGAAAAAAATTTGACATTTTATCTCTGTTGACAGGTAACAAAATACAACTTTTCACGAAATTACTTCTTTTCCTACGGGAAAAAAGTGAGTACTTTTTTCCCGGATATATATACATATAGATAAAGGAAGATATTTGATTTTAGAATATTTTATTGAACATAAGTTACATTTCCTTTATATCAAGAGTCAGAGAAAACACGGAATCAGACATTTTTTAACTTTATATTTTCCAAAATAACTACTCAAATCACAGAATTAAATTGACATATATTTGATTACTTTGAAGTTTTTCTTAGCAACGCAAGTCTAATTGTCGCTATAACTACAACAGCTTATTAGTTTAAAAATTCAAATCTCATATCGATAACATTTTGACTTTAATATATTGTAATAATATGTTCTTTCACTATTGAATCGTCGTTTTTCCTGTCACAGAAAAAATAGTGTATTATACACGGGAAAAATATTAGATTTAAGCTCTCGGTTTGTTGTCTCCCTCCGCTTCGCGTCTGGAGACAACATAACCTCGAGTTAAAATCTAATACTTTTTTCCCTTGTATAATAAATAACTATTTATGGCCGCTTTATCAGCTGTGATAAAAAGAACTTATTATGTCAGGACAGTGACTTTTTTATTTTGGGCATTACTTTAAGGGCTCATTGTACCAAGAAAATGTGTAGGTACTTACATTACATCTGGTGGATTAAATTCAAAAACTGACATGGTAAGAGCATCTTTGTTTAGAAACTTACGGCCACTACTCTTATATATAAAATCAGATTGTTTTAAATGCTCCGAACAAATTTCAGGTCGTTTTGGTAGATCATGAGTCTCGCTTAGATCCAGTAAAGCAAGCCAAATTCTTCTTGTTTCCAAATTGGTGGGAAAACTAGAATAAAACAACGCCAAATAGAAATTTGCTTTTTATAATTAAAAGAGTTTTAAGCATTTTAAATATTATTGAAATAAATAATAAAAGTCGCCGCCACTGGATAGCCGTTCAAATACTTACATACATGTGGAATGAGACTTCGAGGTAATTTCGGCCGATTTTCCGACAGACTTGGCACTGACGCACCATGATAATGAAAAACACTAGATTAATTAACTTAAAACCAAATTTAGTGACTAAAAGTCTTGAGAAACACACATAACATCGAAAGAACTCAATTTTTACTTGCTAGTCCTAATGGCACTCGTAATAAACAAACCAAGTTGGACAGTATTTACTATAATACTATAATCAAATAGAAATGTTAGTCGAGAACGCTCTGGCGATATTTGTGTCTCTCTTTATATCGTAACTGAACAAAGACAAAACTACTAAATAGTTTATCATCGACAAACAAAGCAGGTACTGAAATTTTCATCAATGTTGCCACTTTTAGTTACAACAAATACTTGTTTAAAATTTATATAAGAATATGCCTTTATTATATAAAATTCAAGTATTAATAATTAATTTTAAAAGCAGCGACTCAAATGCATAAATTATTATGACTTTTAATTGCATAACGTTGCATGACGTTTTAATTGCATAACTTTTCAACAAATTTTCAATAAAATTTCTAATTTCATTTTTCCTGCATCTAAAGAGGATTTGTAAATATGGCAAAGCAGTGGAAGTGTCCCGCAAGTGAGCTTAGAATGTGACTCAATGTTTGGGGCAGGAAAAAGTCAAAGCAAACATATCTATTTTATTTATTAATCTGAGGTAAATTATATGAATAAAACAATATGTATGTTGTAATAAGTTTGTTTATTAAAAAATCATCCTTACAACCCGCATGACTATAGGAAGAAGAGAGAGAAAAATGAAACAAAAACATTTCAATCAAATCAATTTATTACATTGTTTTCATCCAAACCGTTCACAACTTTTGACTTATAATAATTCTCTAAGTACAACACTACTACTACAATAACTCTAATTTACTCAAATTTCAATTATTTTGAACAAAATTCCTGGTTATATCTACAATTTTTTTTAATATTCACAAAAACTTGGAGATTCTAAATAGGTGAGTCGGTGTGAAATGAGACAATGAATGACTTGTAGAATTTGATGAACATCTTCTCCACATAAAAGGAAGCTGATGTCATGTTTTATCACTTCCAACCATTCAACATAATCAAATATTACTTGTAGAATGGTGTAGTAGTCCCCACATGACATCGTCTCGAGATCATATTCTTCGTAACATGCTGGAAGTGATGCACTTATAAATGAATTTTCATTCAAAATATCGGTTGCGTAGCCCATTCGTATGTGCTGAAGGAGATTTTCGCTGGTTTATCAATGTATGATTCACAGAGAAAATTTTTTAGGTAAGTACATCTGTATTATAAAACTACCTAAATATATTGTTGAGCAAATCCTTATTCCGAAGAGATTACAACAAATTTTTTTGGTTTCTACGTATTGATTCACTTTATTACGAAACTTTAGTTATACAATAGTCATTCGTCTAAGTGTTAGAGATCTTCTTCTTCATGTTTTTTCTATTCAATAATGTTTGCTAGAATAAGCTCTTCACTTATTTTATGAAATTCATCATCATTCGGGTGTAGTTGTTTTAATATGTCTACCAATAAGTTCGGATCTGACCAATTAGAAAGAATATTATAGCTCTTTGGTTTGTGAAACCCTCTTGTAATTGGTTCATTGAGTTGTTTTATGGTATTATTCAACTTATTGGTAATGGAAAATGTATGAGAGTAATCGAACTGCTTTGTATTATTACCCGAATTTCCGGAGTATTTACGCTTTTTAAAGAGCGGTTTAATTATTTCACTGAGTTTAGTGGGACAAGCCTGATGTCTTAGATGTCCTCTTCTATCACTCTGGATATCCGTTAATTCCAGTATCTGTTTGTATAATTGTAAATCAATTGGGGTGAAATGTTTGGGATTCTTATAGAATACTAACTGTTTCAAACCAGGCGTACTTTTAAATACTTTGCCACCTACAATTAGTTGTTCATCATTAAATTGTAGTTGTTTGTTTCCAAACATCCATTGTTCACCTTTTAATTGCGGTCCGTAAGCATGGTCGAGAATCCATTGTTCAATTCCTAATTCTGGAGTGTGAGCGCAGTCAGATTCTTTTGATACATTCTGATTATTTTCATTAAGCACTTGTTTGAGCGAAGAGTCTTCCCGCTCTACCTCATTTTCACTTATTACGGGTGAGATTGGTGTGTCTTTCGGAGAATCTCCACCTTGATTTGGACGGCACAGTGATTCTGCTATTTGTTTGAGAGGATATGTTGCAGACTTGACATATTCCCCATGACATTTCTTATTAGTTCTTTCAAGCGACTTATATTTTTTACGTGAAGCTCTTGCATGCTTTGAGACTTGTTGTTTGTATGACAACATTATAGTAAATTGAAATGTTTGAGTGCGCGATTCAATATATTATTAGACGGTTAGCATACATACACCACAGAGGCACCAGACATGCACCACCGATATACGTTCTAATGTGTCTCTGATGTGCCTCTGATGCGTCTCTGGGGTGTATCTGATGTGTCTCTGGGGTGTCTCTGGGGTGTCTCTGATGTGTCTCTGGGGTGCCTCTGATGTGTCTCTGATGCGTCTCTGGGGTGTCTCTGACATGCCTTGGGGTAAACACCTAGTCGGCCGGAAGACTTAACGGTACCATTTTTATTTCATAAGTATGCCTATGATGCGTCTCTCAGGTGTCTCTGATGTGTCTTTGGGGTGTCTCTGATGTGTCTCTGATGCTGTTTGCAAGGGGGTGTGTTCTCTTTGTCAGAATGTATGTAATGTTCGCGAGGGGGAGTGTCCTTATTACCACATTGGGTGTCCTGTTTGCGCGGCGATACGTCGAGGTGCGTCTCATTTATATCTGAGACCTCGGCGTACGATGATGCGCCTAAATCGTCCGCGATTAGAAATTCATCGCTAAAAGACATATTGTTAAGTTTGTATTAGCGCTATGATGAATTTCTAGAAAAATCACTTCCCGCACTTCTTAGCTTCCGAGCTACACTTCCTTGACTTTTTATCAAAATATCTTTATTCCTATTTATTATTAATTTATTAATATATAGTTTTGTTTAATATGTTAATATTCCGATTTACGTTGTTTATTTACACTTAGTTCCATTTATTTCCTTTCCTGGTGGATGAGCTTTGGCGAAGGCGCTAAATTCAGTTTGTCGAATTTATTAACCTTTCCTACCGCACTATTTAGAATCACTTAGTCTTATTCATTTCCCTTTTCTTGGTGGAGGCGCTTTGGCGAAGGCGCTTAATTTGTTTTCGCTTAAACAAATTAATCCTAAATAAGTATTACTGATTCCTGTCCTTGCTTAATTATTAACACTTAGTTTTGTTCGAAAAACTATTATTAATCCTATTCACTTTTAGGTGCATTTTAGGAAAAATATTAACCCATACAAAAATGAAGAGGACAAAATTCTCCATAATTTATGTTTCATTCATTTTTCCTGTAGAGTTGATTGTATCGATGCGGCGGCTCTGTAAATGTAGGTACTTTTTATTGCAATTGCACAAATTCCTAATTCGTTGGTTTTTTGTGGACATTTAGAGACTTTTTGTCATTAATAAGAATGCAAGTCCTACCCACAAGCATTTGTGCTTTTTGTTTATAATAATATTAATAATAATTGTTTTAGTCTCTGGAAGGACAATACAAGTATTGTATTGGAGTAGTTCAATAAATAGTATATACATACAGTTAATTGTACCATGTATACAAACAAAACACAGTAGATTTACAAATACTAATATAGTGCCCGATCAACTCTATAATAACATCTTTCAATCAAAAATTGTTTAAGACACTTTCTAAAACTTATTAGAGTTGACTATTTCATACATGGTGTGGTAATTTATTAAATAATGAAGGGCCTAGAGAATAAGGACAATTTTCAGATATTTTACTGATTTCCACACCACCTTGCGGTAAAGTAAACGGCGCGTTTTTTTCTGTGGTTTCCCCATTAGGCCTAATCCACGAATCGAATTTAATCGAGTTTCCTTCGTTTTGTCTTTCTCGATGGTCCTGGTTTTTCAAAATCTTCACGTTCTGATTCTTCACTTCTCTCCTCATTACATTCAAATTCTTGGTCGTTATTCAATTCTTCTATTATTTGCCCCATAAAAGTGATCGGAGCTGCATCTTCTTCATCATCATTTTCAGGAACCAAGTCTTGCGCATTATCGCAGGAGTCACCGTCGATGCATCCACATATGTTACTGCATTTCAATCCAGTTTTCCTACAACCGGTCCACAGCCTTTTTTGCATTTACACGAAATGCATTTCAGCAATTTACCTGGCGCGGGGTCCTTCAAAGTCGTAACTGGAACAAGTAGTCCACTGTCCACCGCTTGTAGGTGGTTTTTCATTACCATGCCAAAGTTGCACTTGGTGGCAAGTTCTCAAACAATGCTGACGCGGTCGGTGGTAATGAGGCCAGATTGGTTTTGCTTTTAGTTATTGATTGCAAAAAGCAACGGTAACGGTGAAAGTTCAAGGATGTGCCTAAAGATTTAGCGCCGTACAATAATAAAAGGAAACGCTGCCCTGCTTCAACGACAGCTTCAGGCTCAGCATTTTCGTCATTGAAAACTTGGACGTACTAGTCTAAGTGCTTATTCTTCTGAAAGACAGCGATGAATTTTGCCTTCCCTTGTTTAAATAATGCGGAAGTTGTGTCGCAGCCGCTGATCGCATGAAGAACAAGTAGATGTTGTCGCACTTTTATGTCTTGTGGTCGTAGGCTCTGCACCTAGTACATTTTCTGCACAATTTTGCCTTTTCCGGGTTTGAGAAAATTTATGTTGGGATGAGCAGCCCCTAATGTCGTCAGTATAACCAGCAAATCTATGTCTTCTCCAACTATGACTACAGAATCAAATGTTGATGAGTGGTTAATTGCTGTATTAACTATTAGTGAGTCCGCATCTGCAATGGCCTGCTGGACAGCAATGTTGTTATTCGCTAGTTTTTCTTTCAGCATCGAGATAAAACGACTTTTGTTCGCTTCATTGGACAAAAATTTCTCCTGTGTAACAGTGGGTGTCATGTGGCCGTCAAAAATTACATCAGGTGCAGCATGCTTTCGTGTTCGTCGAAGTCTCTCGGTAGTTTTTGTAGTGGTGCTTGAGTCTTTTGGATAGCCGTCAAACTCAACTATAGCATGTGGTTTGTAGTGTTTTTCGATAAACTTTATGTAACCAGCACAAATTAAATCAAATGTCTCTCCGCGGAGCCAAACAACTTTATGTAGCAGGTGGCCCCCGTCGATGATGTAAACTTTTGTTCCACCAATAAGTTGATAGTCATCTGACAATGGTGTAAATAGCTTATAAAGAGACGATTTTGTCCCCTTGCGCATGCCTGTTTCAGACAACAACGATAGAGGGAATGGGGCAAGTTCATATTGCAAATATTGTTGCAACTCCTCATCGGATTGTTTTGTAATACTCATTCGTTGAAAAAGCATGAGTGGATCAATTGGTGTAATAACATCATCTACTCGGATGCTTGCATTGACAGTGCTGAGAGGAAGCACTCTATCTTGACGTTTGAACTTCAAGGACTCGAAGTCGCAATTTACCATTTTCGAAATTCCCATCATACCAACTTTTTCAGATAAGTGACAATTGATCCGCTGGTCTCCAGTAATTCCTGAACCTATTGACATAATAACTTCCATTTTAGGGAACGACGGATGCTGTGAGAACCAGTTTGTTAATTTTTGAAGGTCTTCGCTATCTCGAGTTATACTAGAAGATCTCATATCTACATGCTGTTCGGTGGACCCTAAAGAAACGTTGCAAAAAGTTTCAACTGCATCGCAAATATTGTGCAGAAACGCCGAGACCATAGTCCACACAGCAAGAACGCTGTCAGAGATTCCTCTTTCACGTGTGAGGCCGCCACTGCTTTTCATTGTTCGCATAAGCGTCTGCTCAATTGTCATATCTGTCCACAATCCCGACCAGAATTTGTCCGAACGTCTTATGGTAAAGTATCCTGATGTGAATTGTTCATACTCTTCGCCGGTGATTTTATCCTTCAAGTTTATCATGTCTTGAAGATAAAGGTAACAAGATTTTACATAAAAGAAATGTCCACTTGCGTGAAAATATGGCAACATCTTTTGTACAGTTTCAAGGTGAAGTTTCCAATTGCCCATTCTCTCTGCTTCAATAAATTGCTTTACCAATATAACCATTCGAAAATACTGAATCCACAATTTTGCCGTTGGTCCGCGGTCTTCAAGTTTTGTTAGCTCACTTTGAAATTTCTCTACAACGGTATTAAAGCATTGATCTTCATGGGCTCGCAAGATTAACAACCTGTCATTACAAAGATCTTCCATCGTTTCACGATCTTTATCAGAAAAATCAATTGATTCTAAAATTATAGTTGCCAAAGCCAAACTGGTTGAGATATGAGCCCTGAAAGCTCGAGAATACGCGTGCCCTTTCATCATTTTGTCGATTGAATTTTGAGCATAAATGGTGTTCCATACTTCTGTTAGCACCCTTCCGTCCATAATACAGCCTATAGATCCCATAAACGATATAAGTAGATGAAAACCACCTAATCTTACAACAACGCGACCGAGAGAGGGATCGTCAGTGCTAGATGCAACGATATCTCGAGCTTTCATATATAAAGGCTGGTCGAAAGTCACGATGCAGGTCTGCTGGTTTACCTCTTTACATTTTTCCGCGGCATGAAGAAGAACGGTGTAAACAGTGTTATAGTCGTTTGGTGGGGCATTAGTAAAAGGTAGACACAAGATCTTTGACTTGACGAAATTCAGGTCTTTTGTTACTTCCTCCATAAAACCCTTCCATCCAGGAATGCCAGGAATGTTAGCCCATTTGCCATACAACCATGAAAAATCTGAAGATGAAAGCTGTATTTCATCCGAAACAGGATTGGCCTCTCCCAAGTCAATAACTTTCAAGTTTTTCAGTCCTGAATCCTTTTGCTTAGTAAAAAATTGCATTGGTCTATATCCCACTTGCTGTACCTTAGTAGCAGAAGGTTTTTTGTTTAGTCGTTTGTTTCACTCACTGATTTGGAGCAATAGCGGTACCAGGAGTAACACAGTGAATGCCTCCCATGGCATGAAATGTATTTTGACCGTCTAATGTATTTACGTTGAAGTCCGCCTTATCAAAAACAAATTGGGAGAAAGATTCGTTAATCTCAACTTCTGCTTGGAAAACTGTAGATACTTCCAACGACGCTGCTTCATCGTACGAAGAAGAAAAACCAAGCGATGAAAGGACATTGAGTAACTGCTTTGAACCGAATTTCTTGTATAAAAATGTTCCTACTCCAAGAAGTAAAGGCGATATAAACGATCGTGGCCTTGTCGCACTTATGATAGCATGCGCAATTGCAGTGCATTTAGTTTTCCATATATTCAAAGTGCCTCGCTTGCCTGTTAAAATAATTCCTTCCAGAAGTAATTCCAATATCCTGGGCACATTATTTTCCGTGTTCTGAAGAAAGTTGTCTGCTGGAGGATAGTCATCTTTTTCGTAAACCATACTTCGAATATCTTCAGTGATGATTGTCGCCGCTGCTTGGACAATGCGCTTACGTTCCTTGATCGGGTCAACCTTTCTGTTCTCGTACCAAACGTTAGTTATCAAGTCAAAACCAGTGTTACGGAAACATACGACAGGAGATTTATTTGCAGTAACTGCAATAATTATATCAGTGCCATACTTTTCTAACAATTTTGCTTTTACGGTTGCCCTACTAGGACGATATCCTTCTCCAAGTTGGTCCATCAGTTCATCCAGGCTAAACTGGCATTCGTCAGAGTTTTCTTCCAGGTATGAAAAAATTCTTTCCATCGCATCTGTGACGTCCTTGATATGGGGCCGACCTTTTGTTTCATGGATCGGTGGTGGGACTCGCTTCATGCACGCATTATGATATGTGGCCTCCTCTGCAATCAAATCTGCAACACGGATGCGATCTATGACTGAACGTCCCCAGTCACCATTGCGCTGTTCAGCCAATTTCCAAGTACTCTCTTTCAGCGTCTGCGATCGCACGGAGTAAATTCTTTGGCAAGCCAGACGTTTTTGTGACAGCTTTTCCTGCTTTTTCAATTCATCTTGGGAGATTGACTCGGCACACAGAAAACAATGGTGTTTAAACCCGAATGTCGGGACAGAAGATCTCAAATTTACTTCATCAGGAGTGTCACTTACCCTACGTTTCGCAGCTGTGATTAGTTTTTGGCTAGTATACTTTTTCCTACATGCTTCGTGCACACGTACAGACGCAAGTCCGCGCAAATACTTTATTATGCCATCGTTTCGTTCAATACTACTGTCAATAAATGTATTTACACCTTTCTTCTTCACCTCGGTAACCGCTAATTCCGATAAAGTATGTTCACATATGAAACAAATCTGTTCTATATCCATATTTGAGATTATAGTACGACACGTTGCACTCGATTGTTGTATCTCAACTAATATATTCCCAATGCAAACACGCGACGATAGCACCCCGAGATTATAGTACGACACGTTGCACTCGATTGTTGTATCTCAACTAATATAATTCCCAATGCAAACACGCGACGACAGCACCCCGAGATTATAGTACGACACGTTGCACTCGATTGTTGTATCTCAACTAATATAATTCCCAATGCAAACACGCGACGACAGCACCCCGTCCCCTCCCCACTGCATGATGTCGGAGTGGCCCAACATACGAAAGCAGTTTTAACCACAAAGATATTGAACAGAGGAGAAACTTGTGTCCTCGAAAATGTCGGGGTCGGATTTAAAAAAATTATTATTCATATAAAAATGCTAGTTTCTACTTGATAGTACTTTAGTGAGAAATTTATAATTCAAGCTACAAAATAACGCGATATTAAATACAAATTGGTACAACCGGCTTGTCCACGGCGCCACGAAAACGTGCGAATCAGAAATGTCTGCGGATATGATGAAAAGTAGGTACTTAGGTACATTTACAGAGCCGCCGCATCGAAACAATCAACTTTACAGGAAAAATGAATGGAACATAAATTATGGAGAATTTTGTCCTCTTCATTTTTGTATGGGTGAATATTTTTCCTAAAATGCACCTAAACAAAAATATTTGGCAAAAATCAATTTTTTTCAACAAAACATGATTTTTTTTTATTTCCACAGGGATTTCGAGGTCGCAAAATGAATAGGTTGTTTTTGACACTTGACCTTACACCATGCACCAGAAATCAAAACTGCGTGAATTATTTTTAGGTATAAAGTACCTGACGACTGGGCTATTGGTGTTTGTTAAAAACTACTATTGTTCCTATTCCTGAAATTGGCGAAGTAGGTTCTTTTAATAAAAGGCACTTTCAAGATTTATTATTAAAAGAACAAGCGAAGTTCGATCTCTAAATATTTCTGAGCTACCAGTCGTGGCGTGGCATTGTTTTCGTTTAGGCAGTAAGTTCTGATCAAAGTCGCGTCGTTGCTAGTACCAACTATCAGCCTAGTCGGCGGGTTTCGGGCCCTGTGACTGTGTGGTGATAATGCGCTGTACCGTATGCCTGATCGACTTATGAGATCAGCTTACTGAGCCTTCACTACTGTTCACTTCACTTCCACTTGTTGGCTTCTCTGCTGGGCTTTCCTGCTTGGATTCCTTCTTCTTCGAGTCTTGGTTCCCGACTGACTTTGACTGGAATCAGTCTTCTATTTATAGTAAAATATATTTGATCACTGCATAGTTTAATTTATTTTCGAAACTTCCAGAATGTTTTTCTAATTACTGCGTAATTTAATTTATTTTTGAAACTTCTAGAATGTTTTCTACGTAGACACGCCCTCGGACTGGTGATAATGCTGTTACCAGAGCGCATGCGCCGCAACGGTGTAAGCCCCGCCCACCTTTAGCGACCTCAATTTAGTATAAATAGAGGCGTGGTTCGGGCATCCAGTCAGTCGCTCTTCAACCTTCATACGCTCTGGTACTACTCTCTCTAGAGATCGAACTGTCTGGAATCAACCAAACTCGACTTGTAGTTAGTTATTGATCTCCAGCAAGAGATCTCTCTATTGGGATAATACCTACAGCAAAGATCAGTCGTCTGCGCTAGTGCTTCGAACGCAGTAGAATTATACAGTGTGCTTCGTAATTACGGCTCAGGTTAGTTCTTTTTCAAGAACGTCTGAGCTTAGTAATTAATTACATCGATACGATCGAATATAACTTTATATTTACATATATATTATATATATATTTTCTATTTATGAATTTTGCGAACATGTCGTTCAATGGGGGAGAGCTACGTGGTACAGGACAGTTGCTTCTCCCCCAAAGAGTCCTTTGATGGAAGTGCTGATGTGCAGCCCTACGGGACCGCACGAGACACGCCCATTAGGGAACATGGCGCCCAACGTAGTAATAAAGTCATCCTGCCGGATGGCCGAACCACCTCAGAGGGAACCAACGTCCAGCCACCTACAGCATCCAACCATGGCCCAACCACCCAGCTGAGCAACGAAATGGCCCAATTTATGCAAGCGTTCCAACAACTAACCATACGCACCCTAGAGAAGCAAACCCCACCAAGATGGCAACCTAAACCTCCCACCTTCGCAGGAGCTGATGTAGAATGTCCCGAAGTGTTCCTCCAGAAGATCCAGGACTACTTCTACGTAACCGATGCCCCTCCAGAACAATGGCAGAACATCCTAGTCCAGCAGTTGAAAGGAGAAGCAGCCAAATGGGCCCAAATGTACACACAGACCCAGACCAACTTCCGCTTCCTACGGGAACGCTCACTCGACCATTTCAACCACCCAGCCGTCCTCGCCAGGCTGACATCCAAATTCTATGGGAGCCTCCATAGAGACGAACCAGCAACACAGTTCATCATGTACAAATGGGCATTAGCAAACAGACTCACACCTAATATGCCAAACTCCATACTAGTGCAAAACATCATAGAGCAACTCCGACCAGAGATAAGATGTATCCTCCGCGTGACAGCATCCAGCCATATCAGCGACCTCCTCAGAGTAGCGGAAGACATCGAGAGGGACCTGCAGACTCGCACCAGGTTCCAACCGACCACACCTCGTCCAAACCAGTCACCCCGCCAACAGGACAGCAGACGATCATCACCAAGACGATCATCACCCAGACGACCATCACCTAGACGACCATCACCCAGACGAGCATCACCCAGACGACCATCCCCCAGGCGGTCACCCTCCAGGCATCGCCAAACCAGCCGCCCTCCCGTCCAGCGGTCGGGAAACGAGCGCAGGGGTGCCCACACTGAGCCCTGCCTGGGAAAAGCCTAAAGTCGCTAACCTGCCAGTAATTGAAGCAGAAGTCGAGGGACGTATTGTCAAAATCCTAATTGACACAGGTGCAACGTCCAACTTCTGCTCCACCAATCTGATAGCCGCAGACGTAGCTACCAGTGACGAAACACAGGTGCAACTAGCTTGCCTCAACCGCAAGGCCAAGAGTCCCGGAACAACCAAGCTGACTGTCAAAACTACGGACAGGTCCTTCCACATAGAATGTCGTCTCCTCCCAGATCTAAATCATGATTTGATCCTCGGGATGCCGTGGCTACAAGACGAGAACGTCCTGATGGACTTCCCAAGAAAATGTCTTCACGCCGGCAAATATCAAAGACGAACGATATTCTGGAAGCCACAACCCACCAGTCCACACCGTGAAGCGCCCCAAGCAACACTCAGCCCTGACCAGACAACACCAGAGGCCTACGCTCAGATACAGGCCCTCGTCGACAAATTCCAAGACGTGTTTGACGACCTACCACACCAACCGACAACAAAAACGGCGATGATGTCAATCAAACTAAAAGATGACAAACCCATCAACGTTAGGCCTTACCGATATTCTCCTGCCAAGAAGAAGATTATCTACGAGGAAGTGGAAAGCATGCTAGCAGCTGGGGTCATCCAACCAAGCCCATCAGCATACAACAGTCCGATCGTCATCGTGAATAAAAAGGACGGCAAGCCGAGATTCTGTGTGGATTACAGGAGACTCAACACTGTAACCGTGGATGAGGTATCACAACTACCACCCATCCACGAAACAGTCAGGGAGTTAGGAACCGCCAAAGTCTTCACCGCTTTAGACTCAAAAAGTGGTTTCTGGCAAATTCCCCTCTCTCCTGAATCCATGCAATACACGGCCTTCACTTTACCTGACGGCTCGGCATACGAGTTCAGAGTAATGCCCTTTGGACTCAAAAACGGCCCAGCTGCTTTCCAGAAGCTGATCACCGCGGTCCTGGCAGGACTAATCGACAACTGCGTCAAGGTCTACATGGATGACATCATCGTCTACTCCACATCCATAGACGAACACACCAGACACGTCCACCTAGTACTAGAAGAGCTACGAGCCCACGGCCTCAGGGTTTCAATAAGAAAATGCCGTTTCGCCGTTCCAGAGTTAGAATACCTGGGACACAAGGTAACCGCTGACGCCACTTTACCACTGGACCGCCACTCCGAGAAAATCAAGGGTTTCAAACAACCAAAAACGGTCAAGCAACTCCGCTCGTTCATCGGTACTGCAAGCTGGCTACGTGACTATATCCAGGACTTCTCTGAAACAATCGCCCCACTGACCGACCTAACGAAGAAAAAGAAAAAGTTCCAGTGGACCCCTGAAGCAGACACTGCCTTCAAAGCCATCAAACAATAACTGGCAACTCCACTGAAACTTTCAAGACCGGAGCCGGACCAACCCTTCTTCCTCCAGACGGACGCGTCCGCCAAAGGGATGGGAGCAGTTCTTTTTCAAGGAGATACAGAGAACAGGAAAATAATCGCGTACGCCAGTGCCAAGCTGAACTCAGCAGAAAAACGGTACCACGTGAATAAAGTGGAATGCTTGGCAGTCATATGGGCCTTGAAAAGATTCCACCACTTCCTGCAGGACCAGCCGTTCACTACTAACAGACAGCCGAGCCCTCACCTGGCTCGACCGTTTTAAGGACGACAAGGCAAAACTTACCAGATGGGCCATCCTCCTGCAGGAATTTAACTTCAAGGTTATCCACGTGCCAGGGAAAACGAACCAGCTGCCCGACCATCTATCCCGAAACCCGGAAGAAGACGCCACCCTAGACGCACGCCAGGATGAAGACGAGCAAATCGACCGCCTCGCCTGGCCATCAACCCCAACAGACAACACAGACGACACGAACTTCCCCCTACTCTGCCTCCTAGAAGAAGAGGAAGAGGACGACGACACCGAACCCTTACCCCAGAACGCAACCCTCGAGGACAGGGTTAAGCACAGCCATTTAACACACGAAGGCATGCGGCGATTCAAGGACAGGAAGACGGAAATCCACGAACGAGGACCTAGAGGACCAGTAGAAATCGACATTGAACGGCAATTTACCGTAGAAGACGGCGTGGTGTATTTCACCCCAACACCAGACGTCAAAAACGCGGTGGTGCCAAGACCGTTCAGAGCCGAGGTAATAAGAGAATGCCACGATTCTCCTACAGCCAATCACCCCGGCCAAGACGAAACGCTGAGAGCGATTCGAAGACGATTCTACTGGCCCAGCATCCGAAAGGACGTAAAACAACACGTCCGATCCTGCCTTGTCTGTGCCACAACAAAATCCGCAGCCCGTCAAGCACCAGCCCTTGCACAGCCCAGACTCCCGGAAACGCCATGGCACACGGTATCCTTCGACATCCTAGGATCTTACCCGCCGTCCAGAGAAAGAAAGAACAGATACATCCTGCTCGCCACAGATACGTTCTCCCACTGGGTGGAATACCGATGTGTCCCAGCAGCCAAGAGTCTACAAACTGTGCAATTCCTCAGAGAGGAAATATGTAACCGTTGGGGATACCCATCCCGTATAATAACGGACAATGGGGCCCAATTTAGAGGCGACATCTGGGAAAGATTCCTAGCCCAGAACCATATTACACAAGAGTTCTCTCCGACGTACCACCAGAGGGCAAACCCCGTAGAACGCCGAGTCCAAGAACTGAAAAAAATCCTCAGGACCAAAGTCTCCAACCCAGACGACAATAGATGGGAAGAACATCTGCCCGAGGCTATTTTCAGTTTAAGGACACGAGCAAATGCGGCTACACAAACAACACCTGCCCAACTGCTGCTAGGTTACGACCCAGGACGACCAGAGGAACAACCTAGCGCAGGGCCCTCGAATATGTCGGAACAACGAGAGCAACGCATAGAGACTGCCAAACGCCGAGCCACAGTCTACGCTAGGAATCTCCTCCCAGAGATGCAACCGAACTGCCCCGGATACCAAACACACGAAAAAGTCCTCGCCCGGAATCCAATCAGAGGCAACTTCGGGCCCACCTGGACAGGACCCCACACAATCCGTAAAGTCCTCGGCCTCCATACATATGAAGTCGAGAAGGAGGACGGCTCCACGGCCATCATCCACGTGGACGACCTACGACCTGCTCCTCCAGAGAGGCAAGCCGAAGACGACATACCAGACGGAGCAGACAACGAAGCCGAAACTTAAAAATGCAAACGTTGTAAAACTTGTAAACATTTTCTTTCCTTTAAATAAACATACCCGAAAGTTCGACCTTCGAAGCGGGGGGATGTTCCAAGAGCGCATGCGCCGCAACGGTGTAAGCCCCGCCCACCTTTTGCGACCTCAATTTAGTATAAATAGAGGCGTGGTTCGGGCATCCAGTCAGTCGCTCTTCAACCTTCATACGCTCTGGTACTACTCTCTCTAGAGATCGAACTGTCTGGAATCAACCAAACTCGACTTGTAGTTAGTTATTGATCTCCAGCAAGAGATCTCTCTATTGGGATAATACCTACAGCAAAGATCAGTCGTCTGCGCTAGTGCTTCGAACGCAGTAGAATTATACAGTGTGCTTCGTAATTACGGCTCAGGTTAGTTCTTTTTCAAGAACGTCTGAGCTTAGTAATTAATTACATCGATACGATCGAATATAACTTTATATTTACATATATATTATATAAATATATATATATATATATATATTTTCTATTTATGAATTTTGCGAACATGTCGTTCAATGGGGAGAGCTACGTGGTACAGGACAGTTGCTTCTCCCCCAAAGAGTCCTTTGATGGAAGTGCTGATGTGCAGCCCTACGTGACCGCACGAGACACGCCCATTAGGGAACAATGCGTCTCGGGGTAAACACCTAGTCGGACGGAAGACTGAACGGTATCATTTTTTTTCATAAATGTGCCTATGATGCGTCTCTGAGGTGTCTCTGATATGTCTCTGGTACGCCTGTGATGCGTCTCTGGTGTGTCTGCTATGTTAGGTTACTCCACTTCTGTGCGCGCACACTGAAAGCCAAAATAAGAAACTTTTTCCTCCTCCTCCTCCTGCACTGCAAACCGAGTTATGAAACATTAAAGTTGAAATAACAAATCAACGCCCTGTATCTCATTAATGATATGGCAGCAGCATTGACTTAGAACCAAATTTCTAATATGAAGCTGGTGAAACCAATCACAAAATGTATAATCATCATCTGCTTCTTTCAATGATGAGTGATACTTTAATAATAAATTATGTGGTAAATGAACTTCAGTTATAAAAGTAATGAAGTAATTTCCTCTTATTATTGTGAGGACTCAACGCGATTTTGGTTTGTTCAACACTATACACATTATGGGCAAAGGAACGTATCGTATTTTGAGTAATTGTCATCTGTTTTCAATTTTTCATACAATCGACATAATCATCGAAAGCTATTTTTTACTACACATTTTTTAATACTCTTTAACGACTTAACCCCCACACTGAACTTTGTAACCGTACATTTTGGACCCACGAAATTTTCAAACACAGCATTGTTCATCCGTAAATCTTTTTTCAAAGTCGCTCACAGCTTAAGTCCTCAATTGATTGTTTAATTCGATGTATCGTTGTAGACATGTGGATTGTTCAAATTTCAAAACTTTATGAACTTTTTTCAATACCAACCAATGTTCTAATGTCTGCTTTAAATTCCTATAATGTAAAGTACCTATAACACTCTTTTAATCGTGTACAGTGGTCAATAGTTTTGCTAATTTTGAGCCGTGGGGTTTGCGGTGTTCGGAGCACAGTCTTTATGTAGATTATGCAAATTGATATGATACGTCAAATCAACTTGGAGAATATAACTTTCTGGAGAATCAACTGTAATGGATTTTATAAACTCTACATCATTTTTCAATATCATTTTCGAGGTCATCGTACTGTAAATGTTCATACATTGTCTCCTCATACAAATTATTCGCTTCTGTATAGAGTATGTACGTTGATGGTTTCTCAGTATCATATTCAGGCATATATTTGTTATAATTTACGTAGACACTTCAATCCAAATACTACTACTAAACTGTGTGTGTCATTAACTTTTATATCTACATATTTCTACAGTCTTAATAATTACAAACACCCCATGTATATATCAATTCTAATCATAACATACCTCGTATATTTGCGTAGATATCCCCGCAGAATAATGATGCAAATATATTTTTAACATCGTGTATTAAAAAAGATCTTAGTATACTGTTATGAACCTAATTTTATGTAACACACAGCGGGTGATTCGAGCCTCCGAGAATGTCATTGTTATTTTTCAGATAAAATGTTACCTGCCCGTCGACCGTAATTTCTCTCTCTTATACCGACAAATCACAATATTTGAATAACATTTTGTGGGTTCCATTAGTAAAATTCTTATTTTTATAATCAAGTTAGGGAAAGTGTTATCACATTTTTGTATTAGTCGCTGGTTTATTATTAACGTTTCAAATTATACCAATATTTCAGAATAGCTATTTTAACGAAAAGTAATATTCAATAAAACTGTACCTCTAAGTGGTGAAATTATCGCTTCAAGATTTTTCTATTAGCGTAGTATTCTTTTGAAGAGCGGCTCAATTATATTAAGTGATTAAATTATAAATAGCTATAATGTCTATGAAAATTATCAATATCGCCATTAGTATCATACGTCCCTCTAAATATTTGGGGTGATTCATAATGAAATTCAGAAATACAAGACTCCTGATATTTTGTTCCAAAGAGTAATGTTTGATGCCAAAAATGTTAAACGTATAACGGTGGTGAATGTCTGGTGCCTCTGTGGTGTATGTGTGCTAACCCTGTGATGTGTGTCTGCTGTCCCTCTGCTTCAGTTGTAAAGTAGGTTCTTGTTTCACCGCATCTATAATAAAAATGACATTCAGTGTATGACAAAGTTGTGAAATCATTGCTTCAAGATTTTTCTATTAGCGTAGCATTGTTTTTTGAAGAGCAGCTTAATTATACTAATTTACTTGGGTGCAAGCCTGATGTCTTAGATGTCCTCTTCTATCACGATGGATATCCGTTAATACCAGTATCTGTAAATTTGTTGCTCTTTCGTTTGTTTCTTGGAAAATATTTCATATAAACAGAGTGTTGCAGTAAAATTTGTTTGTAATGTGAGACTGGTGTGTGTTTGTTACCCTTCTGTTAACCCTCTGCTATCTGTCTGATAGACTTCTGATGTGTGTTATCCGTCTAATAATATAATGAGTCACGGCATATTTTACTATAATGTAGTCGTACGAGCAACAAATCTCAAAGCATGCAAAAGCTTTGGGTGTCCTCTGTTGTCGAATAAAGTGGATTTGCTGTCGTTGTCGTCGGTGTCGTCGTTGTCGTCGTTGTCGTCGTTGTAATCGTTGTCGTCGTTGTCATGGTTATCGTTGTCGTCGTTATCGTTGTCGTCGTTGTCGCCGTCGTCGTTGTCATCGTTGTTGTTATCGTTAATGTTGTCGTTCTAGTAACATCCTGTATGTGAAAATAATCTACCAATGCGGTTTGTTCGATGAAAATTTGAGCAATAATAGCAGAGATTCATTGTAACGCCCTTATCTTTATATACCCTGTGGCATCTTTTATCAAAAATAAGGTATTTTTATGACTACGACCTGTGTATATAAAAATACGGTATCTTTATGACTACACCCTGTATAAAATCGCATCTCTTTATGACTACGCACTGTATATATGGCTTCTTTTATGACTACACTCTGTATATATGAACATCACATTTTTTTTACTACACCCTGTATATAAAGACAAATGGCATCTTTTATGATCACACCTTGTATAGAAAATGCAGTATCTTTATGACTTTACTCTGTGTAAAATCACATCTTTTATGACTACGCCCTGTATAAAATTGCATCTTTTATGACTACAATCTGTATATAAAGAAAATACACAAGGGTGCTTTTGTATAATATTGAGATAAAATACACTTTTACACTCGTATGTTGATCGAAGCCATCACTTTTCATTCTGAAATTTAGAAGTCCCAATCAAAAACCTTGAGATTGTCAGTAAAAATAATATGCGATTTTTCTATGATTACCTACGTAAAAATCCTTGAGATTTCAAAATAATATCTTATACTGGAAAATTTCAAAAACAAAATACGTAGGAATCCTCATAGCATACATGTAGCGGTGTAGGCTGGGAACGATGAGGTTGTGGGTTCGAATCTCACTCAAGGCAAAATTTTTTTTCGGTTACGTCATGCACAAATTTACCGGATAAAAAATGGACGACAGACATCCAAAAAAAGAAATATGCAAAAGTGAAGCGCGCCATCTAGCGAAATCTACTGGATAAAAAAATGGCCGACGGATAAAAAATGGCCGACGGATAAAAAATGGCCGACTGGATAAAAAATGGACGACACCGCCGACAGCGCCAACGCAGCGCCACTGACACCAGCGCCACCGTCACCTAGCGGACTTTTTCGAAGTAGTGAGTTGAAACTCTTATAGCTACACTACTTGAATTAATAGTTTTTCTGTTTGATAGTACTTACTTCACTTTCAATAACAAAATTTATAAACAAACCTTTGGTACTCCAATGGGTGCTTCAATTTCTCCTATCTTGGCAGCATATGTCATGGACGATGTTCTGGATACAGTCATACCTGTTCTTTCTTTTACTCCTTTTTTTATAAAAAAATATTTCGATAACATTATTTTGGCACTTTCTCGAGAAGGCCTAGATGAAGTTCTGGATACATTAAATAGCTTTGATCCAAATATCCAATTCACAATCGAAATGGAAGACTTCGAGAATTCCGTAACTTTCTTAGACACTAAATTTATAAGAAACAACAATACAATTATTATAGATTGGTACAAGAAGCCATGCAGCTCTGGTAGATATCTTCATTATCATTCCTACCATAAACATTCCATGAAAGTGAATTTGGTTAAACAAATGAAGCAGAGAGTACTCAGAATTTCTAATAATGTTTTTGATAATAAAAATCTTAATATTTTGCTTAACCTTTTCTTGGATAACTCTTATCCAAGATCATTATTGAATAAGATATTATTCAGCACATCTAATGCTGTGGACTTGTTGCTTGAAGATAGCCATCCTAACTTAGCCCAGACGGATGTTGGAACAGATGTGCCCCCTTCTCGACCGGTTTTTGCTACTTTGCCATATATTAAGGACATAACTCCGAGACTTGCCAGTTCATGTGGTAATTTCAAAATTGCTAATAAAACTGTTCTTTCAATCAGATCGATTTACACTAGAGTAAAAGATAAAAGTCCTTTAACCTCACTTACAAACGTGGTCTATAGTATTCCTTGTAGAGATTGTGATAAGCAGTATATGGGGCAGACTTTAAGATCTCTATCTAACCGTATAGTTTCACATAAGAGTGACTCTAGATTACACCCACAGAGGTGCGCGTTAGCTTTTCATGTAAATTCTCTTGATCATCAGATTAATTATGAGGCTGTGAAAGTGTTGGCGACTGAGTCTAATAGAACGAAAAGATCATTCTTGGAAATGGCTTTCATTTCACAAAACAACAATGTCATAAACAAGAAAACTGATATTGATCACTTAAGTGAGATCTACTCATTTTTATTGTCCTTAGATACTAATTTTGCTCATCAAGTGGTGTTAAACAACCATGTTGCTCCTAATAGCACAACCCTTATTACATTAACTCAATAACAATAATAAAACCTTAATATTGGATGTATTGGTGTTGGTAGATACATTCAAATTATATAAACAATAATAATGAAAACTTGATTTTGAGTGTATTGGTGTTGGTAGATACACTCAAATGGTATAATTATTGAAAAATTTACTTAATTATTATATTATTATTACTACATATTAATACTGTTATTGTACTGTTTTCTTCCTTTTTTCTTCCTTGGTGTCAGTCATATTGAGGTTATGTTCTCTACACGCTCAAATTACAAAAATTGAGAGCGTTTTCCCTCTCTCTGTCTCACACTCTTTCTCCCTCTTCCTCTCTTCGAGAATAATACATCTTCTTATAAACCAATTGTTGGCCCTACAGTAGAATCCATTAATAAAATGGTGGCATTGTCCCACAGCTCACTGAATTGACTGTTGGCAGCACTTGTTGTCTCTTGTTACATCCCTTTTGGAGGCAAACTATATCATTTGCTTGCCGGCGTTCAACATGGTAACGCATGAAGATGAAATTATTTATTCCATTTTATAAAATGTTACGACATTTTCGTTTTCTGGTGTGATGCGGTTGGTTTGCTCTTTCGTTATCTCAATTCCTGTAAATCATTTCACAATTTACGATCTGTAGTTTACGAATTTACAACTTTATGGAGTTTAACCTCACTTCGGAGGTAAGTACACACGTGGTTGTGAACTTCATTTCTAATTATTCTTTATTGACCACAGTATTTAACTGTTGTTTTTCATTTTAGTCTCCCTGATGATGAGGACAAACATCCTCGAAAGCTTGGACATATTCCGCTAAGAGTATATCTTTTCCAATTTTTTGCTGCAATCCCCCAATATTCACTAGTTTTATTCCTAACTAGTGAGCAAAGACTATCCTTCTTCTACTGACAGACATGGGGTTTTATCCTAACATCTACTTGAACTACGGAGAAACAGCTGTTCAAAATACAAAGCATGGTCTAAAACCAAAATGAAACTTGCCCGTGAATACAACAGGAAGTGTTTTTTATCGAAATGTAGGAACTCAGTGTTGATGTTACCAATTACCACAAAAGTAAAAGGCCATTATGACAAATGACATAATATAAACTGTAGTTGGTATTAGTGAGATATAGTATCTATGGCCGCTCAAGGGTTGTATGATGTATGTGTAATATAAATTAAATATGGCACGTGGTGGTAGTTTTATTCAATGAAATAATAACAATCAGGGATTTTACCCAATCATATAACTGCGGTCATTAGACCGATTGACGACCTCCTGATGAGACAAGACATTCACAAGAAAATAGGGATTGATTACAGGTTCGGGATAAAACTTCTTAATATTGAAATTTCTAATAACCGTTCATTGATTAGTAAATTAGAATCAAATTTGTCAACTTTGAAAAGGACAATGGTCTCTTTATCCAGTGAATATCATTTTCATAACTTTTCAAGTAAACAACAGGTTACTTATAATAAACTATTTCACAAGATTAAAAATAATAATATACATAAACTTAATAAATTACAAAGTGATCAATTTAAATTATTGTTTAAATCTAAAGCGGGTTGGTTGAGAAATATTTCTAATACCACACCTGATGATATTTCACAGTTTTTAGCTTTGGGTCCCAAGTTTAGTGTGGAACCAGTTATTTTAAAAGATATTTCAATCAAATCAATTTTATCTGATGTAGACTATCTCACCTCCACAATCACAGACTCGAAAATGAGAAACATCACGGTAGCTAGAGCCACTGATATTATCACTAATTACATACATCAATCTCACAATAATTCTTTATTCCATAACCTTTCACCTGAATCTAAAGCCTTCTTGAAGACGAACCCTCATCTGATTCTCACTCAATCCGATAAGGGTAACGTCACTGTCATTATGGACAGGCAACAGTATACTGAGTTGTCTAATGATATTGTTTTGAACAACAGTTCATATGTAGAACTTTCATGTGATCCTACTTCCTCTATACTAAGAAAGAGTAACAACTTAATTAAATCATTATTGAATAAACATCATATAGATAAGACGGTTAAGAAGAAACTCATGAGCTACCATGGTGTCCCTCCAAAATTTTATTCTCTTCCGAAAGTTCATAAACCAGTTCTCTCTGTAAGACCTATAGTGGCTTCGATAGGAGCCCCCACAGAAAATATTGCACAGTTTTGTACAGGAATACTGACTAAAGCGTATGATTATGATGAATTGTATTTTATTGAAGACTCTTTTGAAGTCTCTGAAAAGTTTAATAATTTGGTAATTCCAGAAAATTATGTTCTGGCCAGTTTGGATGTGGTCTCGTTGTTCAGAAATGTTTATCTTGATGCTTGTTTGAGAGCAATCGATAAGAGTTGGGATCGTATCAGTGTCCATTGCTCCATCCCGAAGGAAGATTTTCTTGAATTAATAGTTTTTCTGTTTGATAGTACTTACTTCACTTTCAATAACAAAATTTATAAACAAACCTTTGGTACTCCAATGGGTGCTTCAATTTCTCCTATCTTGGCAGCATATGTCATGGACGATGTTCTGGATACAGTCATACCTGTTCTTTCTTTTACTCTTTTTTTTATATAAAATATATGTCGATGACATTATTTTGGCACTTCCTCGAGAAGGCCTAGAGGAAGTTCTGGATACATTTAATAGCTTTGATCCAAATATCCAATTCACAATCGAAATGGAATACTTCGAGAATTCCGTACCTTTCTTAGACACTAAATTTATACGAAACAACAATACAATTACTATAGATTGGTACAGGAAGCCATGTAGCTCTAGTAGATATCTTAATTATCATTACTACCATAAACATTCCATGAAAGTGAATTTGGTTAAACAAATGAAGCAGAAAGTACTCAGAATTTCTAATAATGTTTTTCATAATAAAAATCTTAATATTTTGCTTAACCTTTTCTTGGATAACTCTTATCCAAGATCATTATTGAATAAGATGTTATTCAGCACATCTAATACTGTGGACTTGTTGCTTGAAGATAGCCATCCTAACTTAGCCCAGACGGATGTTGGAGCTGATGTGCCCCCTTCTCGACCGGTTTTTGCTACTTTGCCATATATTAAGGACAAAACTCCGAGACTTGCCAGATTGCTCCGTTCATGTGTTAATTTCAAAATTGCTAATAAAACTGTTCTTTCAATCAGATCGATTTAGACTAGAGTAAAAGATAAAAGTCCTTTAACCTCACTTACAAACGTGGTGTATAGTATTCCTTGTAGAGATTGTGATAAGCAGTATATCGGGCAGACTTCAAGATCTCTATCTAACCGTATAGTTTCACATAAGAGTGACTCTAGATTACACCCACAGAGGTGCGCGTTAATTTTTCATGAAAATTCTCTTGATCAATTTAAATTATTGTTTAAATCTAAAGCGGGTTGGTTGAGAAATATTTCTAATACCACACCTGATGATATTTCACAGTTTTTAGCTTTGGGTCCCAAGTTTAGTGTGGAACCAGTTATTTTAAAAGATATTTCAATCAAATCAATTTTATCTGATGTAGACTATCTCACCTCCACAATCACAGACTCGAAAATGAGAAACATCACGGTAGCTAGAGCCACTGATATTATCACTAATTACATACATCAATCTCACAATAATTCTTTATTCCATAACCTTTCACCTGAATCTAAAGCCTTCTTGAAGACGAACCCTCATCTGATTCTCACTCAATCCGATAAGGGTAACGTCACTGTCATTATGGACAGACAACAGTATACTGAGTTGTCTAATGATATTGTTTTGAACAACAGTTCATATGTAGAACTTTCATGTGATCCTACTTCCTCTATACTAAGAAAGAGTAACAACTTAATTAAATCATTATTGAATAAACATCATATAGATAAGACGGTTAAGAAGAAACTCATGAGCTACCATGGTGTCCCTCCAAAATTTTATTCTCTTCCGAAAGTTCATAAACCAGTTCTCTCTGTAAGACCTATAGTGGCTTCGATAGGAGCCCCCACAGAAAATATTGCACAGTTTTGTACAGGAATACTGACTAAAGCGTATGATTATGATGAATTGTATTTTATTGAAGACTCTTTTGAAGTCTCTGAAAAGTTTAATAATTTGGTAATTCCAGAAAATTATGTTCTGGCCAGTTTGGATGTGGTCTCGTTGTTCAGTAATGTTATCTTGATGCTTGTTTGAGAGCAATCGATAAGAGTTGGGATCGTATCAGTGTCCATTGCTCCATCCCGAAGGAAGCTTTTCTTGAATTAATAGTTTTTCTGTTTGATAGTACTTACTTCACTTTCAATAACAAAATTTATAAACAAACCTTTGGTACTCCAATGGGTGCTTCAATTTCTCCTATCTTGGCAGCATATGTCATGGACGATGTTCTGGATACAGTCATACCTGTTCTTTCTTTTACTCCTTTTTTTATAAAAAAAATATGTCGATGACATTATTTTGGCACTTCCTCGAGAAGGCCTAGATGAAGTTCTGGATACATTTAATAGCTTTGATCCAAATATCCAATTCACAATCGAAATGGAATACTTCGAGAATTCCGTACCTTTCTTAGACACTAAATTTATACGAAACAACAATACAATTACTATAGATTGGTACAGGAAGCCATGTAGCTCTAGAAGATATCTTAATTATCATTACTACCATAAACATTCCATGAAAGTGAATTTGGTTAAACAAATGAAGCAGAAAGTACTCAGAATTTCTAATAATGTTTTTCATAATAAAAATCTTAATATTTTGCTTAACCTTTTCTTGGATAACTCTTATCCAAGATCATTATTGAATAAGATGTTATTCAGCACATCTAATACTGTGGACTTGTTGCTTGAAGATAGCCATCCTAACTTAGCCCAGACGGATGTTGGAGCTGATGTGCCCCCTTCTCGACCGGTTTTTGCTACTTTGCCATATATTAAGGACAAAACTCCGAGACTTGCCAGATTGCTCCGTTCATGTGTTAATTTCAAAATTGCTAATAAAACTGTTCTTTCAATCAGATCGATTTAGACTAGAGTAAAAGATAAAAGTCCTTTAACCTCACTTACAAACGTGGTGTATAGTATTTCTTGTAGAGATTGTGATAAGCAGTATATCGGGCAGACTTCAAGATCTCTATCTAACCGTATAGTTTCACATAAGAGTGACTCTAGATTACACCCACAGAGGTGCGCGTTAATTTTTCATGTAAATTCTCTTGATCATCAGATGAATTATGAGGCTGTGAAAGTGTTGGCGACTGAGTCCAATAGAATGAAAAGATCATTCTTGGAAATGGCTTTCATTTCACAAAACAACAATGTCATAAACAAGAAAACTGATATTGATCACTTAAGTGAGATCTACTCATTTTTATTGTCCTGAGATACTAATTTTGCTCATCAAGTGGTGTTAAACAACCATGTTGCTCCTAACAGCACCACCCTTATTACATTAACTTAATAACAATAATAAAAACTTAATTTTGGATGTATTGGTGTTGGTAGATACATTCAAACTATATAAACAATAATAATAAAAACTTAATTTTGAGTGTATTAGTGTTGGTAGATACACTCAAATGGTATAATTATTGAAAAATTTACTTAATTATTATATTATTATTACTACATATTTATACTGTTATTGTACTATTTTCTTTCTCTTTTCTTCCTTGGTGTCAGTCATATTGAGGTTATGTTCTCTACACGCTCAAATCACAAAAAGAGCGTTCCCCCTCTGTCTCACACTATTTTTCCCTCTTCCTCTCTTCGAGAATAATACATCTCCTTATAAACCAATTGTTGGCCCTACAGCAGAATCCATTAATAAAATGTTGGCATTGTCCCACAGCTCACTGAATTGACTGTTGGCAGCACTTGTTGTCTCTTGTTACATCCCTTTTGGAGGCAAACTATATCATTTCCTTGCCGGCGTTCAACATGGTAACACATGAAGATGAAATTATTTATTTTATTTTATAAAATGTTACGACATTTTTCGTTTTATGGTGTGATGTGGTTGGTTTGCTCTTCCGTTAACTCAATTCCTGTAAATAATTTCACAATTTACGATCTGTAGTTGACGAATTTACAACTTTATGGAGTCTAACCTCACTTCGGAGGTAAGTACACACGTGGTTGTGAACTTCATTTCTAATTATTCTTTATTGACCACAGTATTTAACTGTTGTTTTTCATTTTAGTCTCCCTGATGATGAGGACAAATATCCTCGAAAGCTTGGACATATTCCGCTAAGAGTATATATTTTCCAATTTTTTGCTACAATCCCCCAATATTCACTAGTTTTATTCCTAACTAGTCAGCTAAGACTATCCTTCTTCTGTATATATATATATATATATATATATATAAATATATTTATATATATATACATATATATATATATATATATATATATATTATTATATATCGTTATTTTATAGTTTTAATAGTTATATTTTAATTGATATATGAATATAAGAATATAAAATATTATTCCTCGACGTTTTCACAATTTGTGATTGTAGCGACACTATTGCACACACACCTTTAGCAGCGTATGTAACCCAATTTACTTTTGACAGTAGTTGTCAAACAATGCCCGGCTAAGATAAATATTAATTTCTATATTTTGAAAGATAAATTAATTCACAATTGACTTAATCACTCTTGTCTCAGGGTGGGATCAAAAAAAAATTTAAATCAAATTTTATAATTTTCAAGTATTATCCAAATCAATTATTACTCTATATTCAGAATCTCGAGTAACTGTTTATTCAATATAATAAAAGTCACTTGAATTATCTCATGACATTTACAATTTTACTGTCACTGGAAATTAAGCAAATGTCACTGATTAGATCAAAATTTCTATAGCATGCAAAATGTTAAATACGATGAAAATAGATACTGAATGAATACTTCAGTGAGTTGGAATCAAAATTATATATTATACGATCAGATAACAAAATTACAAAAGTATTTATTGTTTCCCAAAAATATCATAAACGAAACAAAGATAATACTATCCACCAACCTTAATATTAGTACAACCTATTCTATAAATCAACCAATTAAAATTTTTAATCAAAAGTTCAACTCGTCTAATATTACTTGACGTGTATCAATGTCAAATAACGCAATTTTTCGTTCAAATTGTCTATTCAAAAATTTTTCACTTGATGTAAATCTTATATGTGTAACGTTAATTTGATTTAGCTCAAATTATGATATAGATGCATCTATTTTCGAAATGTATTGAAAAAGGCCTGTTAATTCTCGAGAAATAATTTTAAACTGGAGTGGACTCACCAAATAGGACAGGAAAACTCGTACGTATTCTAAATGTATTTAGAATTCTGCAAAGCTTTCTAAATATATGGTTTAGAAACTGGAACCACTAACACTTGATACGTTGCAATTCTTCTACGAATTATGCACGCACTGGCTTTATAATGTATGGCTTTATGATCTGATTGTATAGTTATACAATTTCTATTAAATTCTCAAAATTTTTTAGATAACTCTTATTACGATGTTGTCTCGTGGGGGTTTCAAATTCAACTGCCTAAACTTTGTTCAAATAAATAAATCTATTCTCCTGTGGTTACGAAAAATTCCTTTTATTAAAAAAATACTAATTTATGTTTTCCTATAACAAAGAGGGATTTGAATTCTTTTATTACCATTGTAATTCTGCTAGCAGAGACATCAGTGTTTTAAAATTCCAAATATATTTTCCAAATCATATCTATCTATCATTAGATATATTCTGCATAAACGTCATCAGAAATTAAAATGTCAAATTTGATGTGTATACCGAATCATTCAAAATTATTGATTATACATATAATACAGTGTGTATCGAAAGTATTGCATACACATATAAATAATTTTCCTTATTTTAATGTTTCTCTTAATTTTTAAATAGAGGAACTGTATATATATATATATATATATATATATATATATATATATATATATATATATATATATATATTGTTATGATACTTTATTTTTTATCTATTTATTTATAATTTTAACTATTTATTAGGTTTATATTATTATAATTTTAGTTGTTGAGCGCAAGATGAAATTGATGAAGTAATAGATGAACATTTGTTTAGTTTAAAAAGTAAAAGGCCAGCTAACTTCAGTGCTCAAGATGAAACTCTAAATTATTTGTAGGGAATTATAGTGAGTGAGGATACGTGTGTATTGAAATTTAAACTTCAAAATAATTAAGATATTATATGATTGATAAGAATGAGTCTTCACAAAATTTCAATAGTTTGTTGAATGACATGCTACTACTCAATACTTGTCATTATTCCATAACAAACTTGTTACAATAAAATTATTTTTAAAAACCTTTTTGTTATTAAATTGACAATATCTCAGAAATTAATGATTTTAGGTAAAGGGAATGCCAACTAAAAATGGAAGTTTATACGGTGTATTTTCACTTTTTAAAATGAAATACAGGGTGATTCATTTGAAAAAATAGATAAAATCATGTGTTCGACTCTTGGCTCGCCCTGTATTCAGATGTTGTAATATTCAAAAAATGGTACTACGTCATGAAACTAGACCAATATCAAAAGGTTATGGCTGCAAAATATTGATGTCAAATTGTTTCGTTTGAACTATTCAAGGCGTTGAACTCACAATGATTTTTACGTTCAATTGGGCATAACTTCTGAAATACCCTATATACTTTGTAAGTATTGGGGAGGTGAGCCCAATCTGAATCTGCAATAATATATAGGGTGTCTCATTTGAAAAAAGGTATGTTTGTTTCACCCTGGTGATAAGGAGCACCCAGTAAAAATGAAAACAATTTTTAAATGTGAAGTTTACAGATGTCTACAATTTTCGTATATATATATATATATATATATATATATATATTATATATATATATTATATATATATATATAAATTATTTGTTTTTCTTTAACCTTATATATAATTTTATCTCCATTTTTCTTGGGCGTCAGGTTATAAACGTAAATTCTTCATCAATTTTTGACGTTTCGCTCTCTAATTCGGAGCATTTCCAAAAATTTTATACATTGATGTTTAGCAATAAATTGAAAACGATCAATCGTTTTCATATCTTCTATAATAACGGATACATCGAAGTTTGTCACACTAATGACGCACCCTGTATATATATATATATATTATTGTATATCCTATATTCTTTTAATATAATTTTATTATATTTTATATATGAATTTAAATTTATATGATGCTGAATTTAATTTGTAGCTGTCGTCACAATTTGTGATAATAACTATACTATTGTGAAAATACCTTTACCGCTAAATATAACCTATAAAATTTTCAATGACAGCAGTTGTCAAATTAATATGCCCGGCTATATAAATATTAAATTTTATATTATGAAAGATATATCAATACAACACCAATCAACTCACTCTTTTCTCAGGGAGGGATCAAAGATTTCAACTAATAATTCAAATTTGTAAATTTCCAAATAATTTTCTAAACTACGCATCACACTATTCAAATCTACAGTAACTGTTTGTCCAGTACACTATAAGACAATTTAAATTATCTTATGACATATATGAATTTACTGTCAGGAGATTAACTAAATGTCACTTATTATACTAAATTTTCTATAGTATAAAAATTATCAAATATAATGAAAATGAATATGAAAAGAGAGCCAAAGAGATTTGGAATTCAAATTTATATAATATATTATCAAAATAACACTTACAAAAATTAAAACTCCTCAAAAAATATCATAAACGCATAAACAAAGATAGAATTTTCTATCAAACCTTAATATTAAAAGCAATCTATATTAGAAATTTCCTATCTAAATAATTTAACCAAAAGTTCAAAATGTCTAAATTCATACTTGATATCTGTCAATGTAAAATACGTAAATTTTCTTGTAAATTGTCTGTTCCCAAAATTGTCTGCACTTGACGTAGAATTTTATATAAGTAACGTTACTATAATTTTGATCAAAGGCCTATTAATTCTCGAGAATAATATATAATATGGCCTGGACTCACCAAACTGGATACTAGAAGATCTCGTACGTATTCTAAAACGTATTTTTAGAATTTCCGGAACAAACGTTTCCAAATCAATAATTTAGAAAACGGAAAAACCACTCGCACTTTAGCGGTAATTCTTTGTGAATAGTACACGCACTGGCTTTACAAAAGGCAAGATATGTTGAACTGATAACGATTATATAAATTCCCTAATATTCAAAATTAAATTTGAGACAACTCTTATTATGATGTTGTCTCATGGGGATTTCAAATTCAACTCCCGAAAATGTTTCAATAAATAATTCTCTTCTCCTTTGGTTACCTAGAATTCTTTTTTTATAAAAAAAATTACAAATTTACGTTTTTATATACCAAGAGAGATTTTCATTATTTCATTTATAAGTGTCATTTTGCTAATAGAGACATCTGTATTCTGGTTTTTCAAATCGTTTTAAAATCCATCTGTCATTAGGTCTATTCTGCAGCAATGTCATATGAAATTGAGATGTCAAATTTTATTGGTATATTGAACCTTTAAAATTATTGATAATACAGTGTGTATCACTAGTATTACAACCAAATAAGCACATTTTATTTATTTCAATGTTTACTTTAGAATTTAGATAGAGGATATGTATTAAATCCCCCTAATAAAAGAATGATAAATCGATTCCTGTATATAATAAAATTTATCTTCCACAATTGCCAAATATAATACTAGTATCTTAGTAACATAGTAATATCGTTCAAATAATTATTAACATATCTCTAAAAAAATTATCTTCAATCAAATTAAACTATTATTCCTAATTCCCATAAAACTCCTTAAATCTACTATATCTATTAAAATTTCACTCAACGTACTGTTATTTGTTATTCTAAAATTCTCTATATACATGTTGATAATTTCTTCTATGATCTGTAATATTTCCAACTCACTTTTATTCTATTCCGCCTAAACAAATTACATGGAACTGGATATGATTTTACTTTAACATTTCTCAGTATTCTTCTCCTTTATTATATCCATATTTTCATTGAACAACCCTTAGTTCCTTCAAAATTCTTTTCTCATACGTCTTTAATAATTCATTTATAACTTCATAATATTCTTCATCACAATCTGTCCAATTACCATTACTTTTCACATCTTCTATTTATTCTATCTCACACTCATAATAGTTAGCCAGTCTAATTTCTTTTTCAATCAATCCTTCATATTTCATCATCAAACTCTTCACTTTCTCTTCATATTCCTTATTTCCACTCATTAACTCCAATTCTACCATAATTCCATTCCTCTTTATATTCCATAACTTCCTATTATCCTCTTCAATTGCCAATACTTCCATATTGACCTCCTCAAATTCAATTATTTTACCATTTATTTCTATCTATCTATTCAAAATCAATTATTTCCTTATATTTCATCAATTCATCAATAACTATGTCTGTTTCTAACTTCTTCATCGACTATGCTTACATATCAACTTCTTCTTCATCCTTTAATTCAATCTTTTGTATCATATATTTGCCTAGTTCATATAACTTCCGTCCGTTTGTTCCTATAAATGTAATTATTTCATCCTGTCCATCTATTTTGTTGCTTAATTCCATTTCTATTTTCATTATCATATCTTCTATCAAAGTTTCTAAAATCTCTTCTATTCTCACAATACTTGTCATAAATTTTATCTCTATTTCCATTTATTCGTTTTTTTATCTCTGTAACTTCCATTTTCATTTCCATAATTCATATCAACATGTCTATCATTTCTTCTATTATCAATCCATGTTTATATAATTTCTATTTAAATATGTTTTTAAATATTACTTGTTAATCATAATTATTTTATTTACATATTGTTTTTATATCCATTCTTTACCATGTACAATTCCTTTTCGTTTTCTAGATTTCATTCCTATAATCCTGTCATATAATTCAATTTTCTTTTCATAAACTTCTTCTTATTCTCTTCTCTTATTGTTTGATTCTCTATCGGTTTCCTAAATTCAATTAAATTTTCCACTATGTCCTTTTTAATTTTGTTGTCCCATATCTCATCAATTTCTCCGAATGAATTCATCAAAATTTGCGTTTCCAATTCCTTCAAATTACTGTTTCTTCTTTTTATTATTTTATTTCCGATAATATTCTCACTTCCTATCATTTCATTTTTGATTGTCCTATTAAACATTCTTGGATCAATTATCCTTATATATCTGCTAAGTTTTACTCTCATTTCGAAATATTCTGCATAAATTCTTCTTTCTATATATTGTCTTATGGTTTCATCTATTTCTTCCTTAGTTTCTTGTAGTATCTTATTAATTTCCTCTAACTCCCAATTCAGTTTTATCCCCCTATTATAATATATCATGATTTGTTTTTCGGTATTACCATCTAAGTCTTTTATTTTCCAATAAATATTTTCTTCATAAATTTGCATCACTTCTTCACTTCCTAAATTCTGTAAATTAATGTCTACCATTGCATATTTGGTTCGTCTTTGTACTTTTATAGCCTGTATATCTTCAATTTCCTTCTCAACTTCTTTAATCTGTATTAAACTTTGTATTTTTATAAGTCGTATTTCTTCAGTTATATTCTTATTTTGTTTGTTTAGTTTCACTTGAATTGCTCAAGATACATTTTCTTCTAGGCATCTATCTAATTCTTGTGCTTCATCTATCTGTTTTTCTCTAACTCCATTTTCTTGGTCTGTTTTCAAATTCTTATTTTGTTCTACCATATCTACTCTCCTATCGGCCATTTGTTCACTCAATTGCTCGTTTTCATCTCTAACTTTCTTTATTTCATTTAAGGTTTCCATGTTTACTTCTTCTATTTTCTTTTCCAGTCTGTTCATGTTTCTGGTGATATTGTTAATATCCCCCTTAATCTCCTTCATCGTATCAATCTTATCATTTAAATATCCACTCATATTATTCATATCTTCACGCATACTAATCATATTCTCATTTTGTCTGTCCATTTTTCCATTTAAATCTCCACTCATATTAATCATATTTCCATTTATGTTGTTCATGTTCTCCTCTTGTTTATCCATCTTTTCCTTTATATTATTTATATCCCCCAATAATTGTCGCATCATTTCCATCATCTGATCATCTCTACTTGTTCTTCCTTGCGCTTCTTGTCTTCTATCCTTCTGTTCTGCTGCTTCATCTCCCGCTGTCATATCTCCTTCTAATTTTCCCCTTCCTTGTTCTAAGTACTGCACCTGAAAATCACCCATACTATGTCTTATTTCTTCTCTTTGTTCCTCAGGTCCACTTTCAACTCCTACCTGTTTACCATCCCTTAATGTCATTCTTCTTTCTATGGTCGATACTTAATTTCTTTATATTTATGCTAATAGTGACAAATCTATTTTTGCTCCACTTTGCGGCGCCAAATTATTGTATATCCTATATTCTTTTAATATAATTTTATTATATTTTATATATGAATTTAAATTTATATGATGCTGAATTTAATTTGTAGCTGTCGTCACAATTTGTGATAATAACTATACTATTGTGAAAATACCTTTACCGCTAAATATAACCTATAAAATTTTCAATGACAGCAGTTGTCAATTTAATATGCCCGGCTATATAAATATTAAATTTTATATTATGAAAGATAAATCAATACAACACCAATCAACTCACTCTTTTCTCAGGGAGGGATCAAAGATTTCAACTAATAATTCAAATTTGTAAATTTCCAAATAATTTTCTAAATTACGTATCACACTATTCAAATCTACAGTAACTGTTTGTCCAATACACTATAAGACAATTTAAATTATCTTATGTCATATATGAATTTACTGTCAGGAGATTAACTAAATGTCACTTATTATACTAAATTTTCAATAGTATAAAAATTATCAAATATAATGAAAATGAATATGAAAAGAGAGCCAAAGAGATTTGGAATTCAAATTTATATAATATATTATCAAAATAACACAAAAATTAAAACTCTTCAAAAAATATCATAAATGCATAAGCAAAGATAGAATTTTCTATCAAACCTTAATATTAAAAACAATCTATATTAGAAATTTCCAGTCTAAATAATTTAACCAAAAGTTCAAAATATCTAAATTGATACTTAATATCTGTCAATGTAAAATACATAAATTTTCTTGTAAATTGTCTGTTCCCAAAATTGTCTGCACTTGACGTAGAATTTTATATAAGTAACGTTACTATAATTTAATCATAAGATGCATCTATTTTCGAAATAATTTTGATCAAAGGCCTATTAATTCTCGAGAATAATATATAATATGGACTGGACTCACCAAACTGGATACTAGAAGATCTCGTACGTATTCTAAAACATATTTTTGGAATTTCCGAAACAAACGTTTCCAAATCAATACTTTAGAAAACGGGAAAACCACTCGCACTTTAGCGGTAATTCTTTGTGAATAGTACACGTACTGGCTTTACAAAAGGCAAGATATGTTGAACTGATAACGATTATATAAATTCCCTAATATTCAAAATTAAATTTGAGACAACTCTTACTATGATGTTGTCTAATGGGGATTTCGATTTCAACTCCCTAAAATGTTTCAATAAATAATTCTCTTCTCCTTTGGTTACCTAGAATTCTTTTTTTTTTAAATTACAAATTTACGTTTTTATATACCAAGAGAGATTTTCATTATTTTATTTATAAGTGCCATTTTGCTAATAGAGACATCTGTATTCTGGTTTTTCAAATCGTTTTAAAATCTATCTGTCATTAGGTCTATTCTGCAGCAATGTCGTATGAAATTGAAATGTCAAATTTTATTGGTATATTGAACCTTTCAAATTATTGGAATAAAAATTTAAATGCATATGCTATGCAACTCTATAACATGGCACAATACTTGGAACCTGTTATGAAGGAGGAGGAATTAGTTTTATATGTCGGGAGACATTTCAATTCCGAGGTTCCAGAAACAATAGCACTTCATAATATAAAAACAATGGACAACTTATCTAGGTATTTGCAGAGAGTTGAAAGAAGTGTTCAAAATGGAAATGGTTTTCTCAGATATCAACAAGGAAATGGAAATATGAGAAATGAAATACGAAGAGAGAATGGAAATGGAAATATAAGAAACGATACACGAAGGGAAAATGGAAATGGTAATTTTAGGAGAGATTATTATGAAGGTAATGGAAATAGAAGTTATGGAAACAGGAACTTTGATGATAGACGATACCAAGGAAATGGGGAACAAAATAGAAATAGAGAGAGAAATAATGGAAACAGATATCCGGAGAACCATAGGTACCAGAATAATTCCGAGGGAAGAAATCACTATGGTAACAATAACAATAATTGAGGAAGAAATTGGCAAAACGGCAGAGAAAATCAAAATAATCCAGACCAAAACAGAAACAGGGATGATGATAATAGGAGACAAGTAAACATGGTCAGACAGGAGATACAGGTAGAAGAATGTATTCCTGGCCAGGACAATATAGCGAGTTTTGCTTAAATCGTCCTTATGTGCATAATATCATCTAATCATCGCGATATGAACATCCTCGAGAATTTATTATAGATTATGAAAATAATAGTAAAAAAGTAGAAAAACCTAATTTAATATTTATTCTGGGTAGATCACAAAATATTATTTGTAGAATTTTAATAGATACGGGTTCAGAGGTAACATTAATTAAACAGGATATAGTAGATAATTTAAATAAAGATGATATTATGATGATAAATACAAAGAAACTATCATTAGTAGGGGCGAATGATAAAAATTCATATTATACAAATAGTACCATAATTACAGATTTTTATTTGGGAAACATAGCTTATAAGATACAATTATTAGTAGTTAGGAATTTAAAATATGACGTAATTTTGGGAAATGATGAATTGAGCAATCACAAGATGATTATTGATTATAAACAGGGGTACATGGTATGTGAAGGTAATATAATAACTTTTGACAAAAAGGAAGAACAAGAGGTAGAGAAAATACAATGTCAAATAAATGGAATAGAAATTTTGGAAGATCTACACGAACAATTTTGCCCCATACAATATCGAAGAGAGATTGATGAGTTATTAACCAAGCATGGGAGACTCTTCAACAAAGAAGTATGCATAGCAGCAAAGTATATACATAAGTTGGAAATGAATAAGGATATTAGTAACTTCAAGATAAAAACCTATCCCATTCCTTATAAGCTGAAAAATGAAGTATACCAGGAGTTAGAAAAGATGATACAAGATGGTATTATAGAAAGATCCAACTCTACATATATAAGTGCGATAACATGTGTCCGCAAAAAGTCAGGTGAGATTAGATTATGTCTGGATGCCAGAAATATCAACTCATATACTAAAAAATAATATGAGAGTCCTTTAAATGTAGAGGGGATATTTGGTAGGATTACAAGAGCTAACATATTCACGAAACTGGATTTGAAGCATAGTTTCTGGTTGATTCCATTAGATAAAAGAAGTCGTCCATATACAGCATTTATGATTGATGGTGTAGTTTACCAATTTTGTGTTGTTCCATTTGGTTTACAGAGTTCGTGTGCAGCATTGGTAAGAACACTTCACACTTTTCCTAACCAATATGAACATTTTACATTGCACTATATAGATGATATATTAATATATTCATAAAATGAAGAACAACACCACGAACATTTGAAGACTATATTGTCAGAATTGGAAAGAGCAGGATTAAAATTGAACATCGAAAAATGTCAATTTTACCAAAAGTAAGTGCAGTATTTGGTATATATATTTTAAATTCTACTGGAGTGAGAATGAACCCTGAACGAATTGGAACCATAAGGGAATATAAGACAGCGACTAATCTGAAAACTCTTCGAGGATTTTTGGGAATTCTCAACTACTTCAAACGACTAATACCAGACCTCAGTAATAAAGAAATTCCACTAATTGAATTACTCAAGAAGGAACCGAAATAGAAATGGGATGCTAGGAGAGAACAAGCGTTCCAAGAACTAAAGGAAATATTTTTACAAAATTTGCAGGTTTATCATCCTCAATATGACAAGCCATTTGTTTTAAGAACAGATGCATCCATAGATAGGTTAGCTGGAGTTTTATTGCAAGAACAAGAGGAAGGTGAAGTACCAATCAGTTTTATTTCCCGAGTAACGACGAACTTTGAAAGAAAATATTCAGTTACTGAATTGGAGATGGCAAGCATTGTATTTTGCATAACTAAATTACGTTTTTATCTATTAGGAGCAAAATTTTACTTGGGAACAGACCATTCAGCTTTAACAGCAAAGTTTAAAAATCGTTATGCAAACAATAGGATACATCGATGGATTCTTCTATTACAGGAATATGAATTTGAAATAAAATTTATTCCTAGGAAAACTAATATAGTAGCGGATGCTCTTAGCCGTGAAACAGAAATGAAGAAGAAGGATCAACAATTCCAAATTGGTATAAATAGGTTGCAAAAAACTGAAGTTTTGTTTACTTTGGAGAAAATAATGGAGGATCAGAGAAATTTACAAGCATCTTGTAAAAGAGGAGCATTTCAAAATGAGGGAATTTGGTATAAGAGAATGGAAGATAGGGAAATTTATTTAATAACATCTGAATATGCTAAAAAAATTCTCAAACAATTACATGAGGAGTATGGACATATAGGATCTCGAAAACTATGGATGTTGTTTAGAGAAAATAACACTGCAAAGAAGGACATATCATTTGTTAAAGAAATCTGTAAAATTTGTCAGGTGGCAAAGGAAAGGAATTATCATAATATTAGTGGACCAAAACCTATAATAGCAATAAAGCCTTTACATATAGTAGCTATTGATTTTATATCTCAATAAATACCTAGCAAGCAAGGCAATAAACATATTTTAGTCATGGTAGATATTTTTTCAAAATTTGTGAGAACTTTTCCTTGTCAACGTACCAATGCAAATACAGTAATATCTTGTCTGAAAAATTTTATAGAAGAAATAGGAACTCCTGAAATTTTAATACTGGATCATGCTACTTACTTTGTGAATGAAAAAGTCAAACGCATTCGTAGAAATCATAATATGAAAATGAATTTCATAAGCATAAGAAGACCTTAATCTAATCCAGCTGAGAGGTATATCAAAGAAGTATTTAAGGATTTTATGTAATAATAGGCACAATTTATGGGAAGAAAATCTGAACCAAGTAGAAATTTTTTTTAAATCAATTACCTAATAGAGTTACAGAAGAATCTCCACAATTTATTTTGAAAGGAATACCCCCAGAACGTGAATGGATAATACAGAGAGAATGGGATATGTCTCAAGTTTTAAATAAAGTAAGCAAGAATTTGGAGAGAAGTGCTATGAGATTTATTAAAAGAAAAAGAAACAAAAATGAAAAGAAGATTAGTTTTGAAAAAGGAGATTTAGTCCTTGTAAGATCTTCAAGAATACCAAAGAAAGGTGAAAATCAATGTTAAAAGTTATTATCACCTCTTCAAGGGCCATATGTAGTTGACAATAGTGATGCTCAAAACAGTTATCGTTTATTCTATCAAGGTACACAATTAGAAAGGGAAGTGTTCAATGTAGAACATGTATATAGATATTATGAATAGATGATGCTATGTTACGAACAATACTTAAAAAGGGAATAATAGTCATAACTATAGTTTTAAATTTAATATTAGGTAGTGTACAAAGATAAATTAGATAGTAGACAGAGTTTTGTTTTCTATTTGGCAGCTGGTGATCCAATTAAATTCGTCACGTTTGTTTCTTCAGAACCTAAAAAAAATAAATGAATGAATAGATATAATATAAAGAAAATTTTATGAGGAAAAACTTATAATTAAAACAGTTTTAAAAATTTGAATATGGCAAATCAGTATATAGCAAATAAAGAAAAACATAGAAGGAAAATATTAAGATATAAGATAAAGGGGATAAAAATAACAATAACTCAAATATCAACTAGATGTTCACAATTTCTTTTGAAATAATAAGGAAATAAGATGCAAGTAATAAAGGATAGGAAAGGATAATAATGAATGATATTGATTAAAAATATAGAAGGTAATGTTTGATGTCAATTAGAACCTTATAGATTACTTGAAAATACATGAAAGAATAGGAAAATTGATATGGATATATATATGAATTTAAGAAATAATTAATTATATTGAATAATGAATATTGAAAAGAAATATGATATGAGGAGAATATAGAGGAATAAAGTATAATGAAATTAAAAGAAATAAGTTGATATATAAGTGGATGTTAGTATGAAAATGATAGTAGAGAAGTATTACAAGAAGTAATATTAAGAATATAAATTGACATTGATCCTAATCAAGTGTATTTTAGGAAAGAATAATGATACAGGTATTGAAAGAAATAGGTATTGTAATAGGAAATATGTGAACATGTATTTGAGAAATAAAGTTAAAGAAAATTAAGATTATGCCATGAAGTTGTAAAAAAATTTTAAATAAAAGAATATAAATCATTTATAATAAGAAAATTGAAATTTATATAAATATCCAGGGTATGGATATCATTCAAATTTAAATTTGAGGGGAATTGAACCAGATATCATATATATTAAGAGAATTCAGTTCTGTAGGAATATTTTGCTTATATGAAAATGGATTGAAATGATGTAATTTAAGAAAACATTATAAAAAGAAAACACTATTCTTAATAAAAAACATATAAGTTAAAGATATATTAAATAATTAGTATACAACAATTTAATAAATAAAGAAATTACCTTAATAATTGTACAAATTTAGAAATTGCCTAACAAATGTAATGGAGTATAATAAAGCTGTCTAAGATGATGGATTATTTACTATAACGTAATCAGCTGTTCATCTGAAATAAAACAAATCTTAGTATAGTCGATTCATGATAATTATCAATTTAAGTAGTAAATTATAAAACATACACATATTTAGTAGAATAAGGAGTATAAATTTCATAGATAAACTAATAATTACATAGAGAAAAATGATATATCGGCAAGTGCAATAAACATAGAGTCAATAAATAATAGTTTGTTAATGTATATAACCAACTATAACTTATTTGTGTCATAAAAACTCAAGGAACTCCACAAGTAAACTTATAATGTCAAGTGGAATTTATATTAGTATATGTATGAAACAATTTTTGCCAAGTGAAATAAGTAAAAATAAATCGACTGCTTAAGACAATATTTGATTGGTAATAAACAAAGTGACAGAACGAATTTCAATCAACAAGGAAAGAAACAAACTTTTTAAATAGTGACCTGGAAAAAACAAAATACTTGTTTATTGGAAAACGTTGAGAATCAGCAGGGAAGCGTTGGTAGTTGGAAGCTAGCGTCGAGATAAGGGGAGCTTGTGTAAAAGTGTTCCCGAAATTCCATGAAAATTCCCAATTAACATGACGAAACTTATAAATTACAATTAAAAACAATACTAATAGTACTCACAATTATTTACATCCAGTTTTACTGCAAAATTATCAAAATTTCTCCTAGTTATTGGTATTAGAACTTCAGAGGAGTATTCCTGAGTTCAGAGGTTTTCATCCCAAGTCCAGAACAACAGGTCAGTGTTTATTTAAAATATTATTGGCCAATAATAAGAGTAAAAAACTCAAGAACTCAAATCAGTGCATAATTTCATAAAATTTATAAACTTTGCGGCAATGATCGATCTAAAAAAGAAAGAAAACGGACTTTATATAGTTAATCAATCATTAAAATCATTAATAATAATTAAAAAGGCCTAATTCAATGTAAATAAAAGCTTATACTTACGCCATTTTTTTAATCTCATAAGAATGATGCTTTATCAATTATTCATGTAATATGTCCATGTGTATATAAATCCTATAATTCTATTTCTTCCACAGCAATTTGTATGTTATATGTGTATAATTTCAACATAAATTCTTCTATGTTATAAATCATTTAATTTTATTCAACGACAACAAACGATGCTTATAAAATGAGCACATCTATGCTCCGTATCGTATTGTAAAAGTTATGTTCTTTTCACGCTTCAAACCACATGACTAGAGTTTAAGCATGCGCACAGGAGAAAGTATAAAATCAATAATTTCGTATAGGAAATCCATAGGCGTCGCAACTTATAGATATTGAATAAAAAAATTTCTTTAAAAAATTAAATTTGTTTAAAAAGTAAAGTGTTTCTTTTTATTTAAATAAGTGAAATATATTTACGAAAGCCAGGACTCGAAGAGTAGACAGAGTTTCATGCTCCCGAATAATATAATAACATAATAAGAAAGTATAATTACTGAGCTAGCCACATCAAATAAAAAAAAATTCAATAAACAATTAAATATCTATCTATATTAATTTAAAAGTAAGTAAAAAGTAAGTTTATATATATATATATATATATATATATATATATATATATATATATATATATATATTAAAGAAAGTCGTGTTAGTTACTCCACTTATAACTCAAGAACGGCTGAACCGATTTAGCTGAAAATTGGCAGGGAGGTAGTTTAGAGCCAGGAGAAGGACTTTTTATCCCTTTCGACAGCATTCCCATAGGATACTTTTTATCCCGTTCGACAGCATTCCCGTGTGACTTGACATGAAATGTCAGTCAATATAAAACGTGGTATAACAAAAAAGAATCAGACTTGGAATAACAAAACGCAAATGAGAGCTATGTAATTGACGTATAATGACAGCTATGTAATGACGTATGGATGACAATTTGATATTTGTAAGAAATCAATAATAAAACTATTTCTATTAAATAAATAATTAACAATTATAATGTAATGATAGTGCCATTGCCCATTCGTATAAACAGTGAAGTGAACTATAAAACTCGGTATGGTTGAAAATTTGAGTTTTCAGGTGAAGTGAAGTTTAATTAATAATGCCGCGACCAAGACTATCGAATCTTCCCCGACAAAGCCGTGATGCAAGAAGAATACGAAATACTGCAAATGAAAGGAGTGAAGAAGAACATGACATTGCACGTGAGCAGCGCCGCGATAGTATGGCTCGACTTCGTGCTTCTCAATCACGAGAACTAATTGAAGCAGCCCGTGAAACAGCTCGGTTGGCAATGCAGAATCGTCGAGCGAACAACAGAGGTCAACAAATAGGTAAATGAAAATGAAGCCACCAACTATCCAATTGAATTTTTAAACTCTTTGGACGTGCCTGGCTTGCCACCGCACAATTTACGCCTAAAGGTTGGCTCCGTAGTAATCATGCTTCGAAACATAAACCAACCAAAACTGTGCAACGGTACGCGTTTGGTGGTTAGAAAATTGATGAACAATGTAATTTACGCTACGATAATGATAGGAAAATTCAAAGGTGAGGAAGTTCTCATTCCGAGGATACCGATGATCCCAACCGATATGCCGTTTGAATTTAAAAGACTTCAATTTCCGATACGTCTTGCATTTGCCATGACCATCAACAAATCACAAGGCCAATCCTTAAAAGTTTGTGGTTTAAATCTAGAACATTCATGTTTTTCCCATGGTCAGTTATACGTGGCATGTTCACGGGTCGGAAGACCATCTGCGTTGTTTGTTTTTTCGCCTGATAATAAAACTTAAAATGTCGTGTATCACAAGGTACTTAAATGAAGAGCAACCTATGTACTAAAATACAGAGATAATTATGAATGATTAATGTAGGTATTTAATTTTTTTGTATTTTTTCCAATTAAAAAAAAAGTCTGCTTATTTGTTGCCATTAAGGCGGAACAAAGTTCGCCGGGTCAGCTAGTATTTAATAACAATTACTTATCACCGTAATAAAATAAATAATAGTCATTATTTCTTTTTACGTATTTAGTAATGCCTCGTACATTTTGGCAAGATCATTCCATTCTTTTTCCCTCTGATCAGATTAGGGTGACTATTTAAATAGTCCAGCAACTCTTCCAACTGGCTATTGGAAACTCTGTGTTCTCCCATTTTCTGTATGTACATCAAAAACAATTAATAGTAGCAGTACCATTCTCAAATTATTTTACTCGCCTTTTTTTTAAACAAATCATCTAAAAAAGTATTTGAGAACTCATTTCCAACTGATTTTAGTTATGTAAAGAATTGTTTCGTATAGAATAATTTATTTAAAATTTGTGTTCAATTTCAGTAATGATGATTTTTCGACGCATCCTTGGTTCTTTATGCATATTAAATATTTTTTGAATTTGTTTTTGTTCATCAGCTGATTTTACAGACAATTTATAGTTACCGTTCATTGCTATCCGATTGCAAGAGGCGCTAGTTTCATGACGTAAAAGTGCATCTTGACAGCAACCAGCAATTGCGACGCGACTACCTTACAGAATACCAAATTTTGCGACTGATTGTGCGACCGTTGTGCAATGGTTGCTAGTTGCAAAATAATTGTTGTTTTTACAGAATAATCCCGCGGGCTATTTATATCTATCCCTTGTTTCGTTATTTCTTGTTGTGGTGTGTTTGTTCTGAATTCTGTGATTTCCTTCTTTTTGTATATTGGATCCACTGTTTTTAGCCATTTCTGCCAAGTGTCTCTCTCTCTGGAGTTTTCTTGTTCCCTTGTTGCCATTACTTGCTCGTATACTTATGTCCGTAATTGTCTATCATTATCCAGCATGTCTCTGATTTGCCTTGGATTCATTAGTGATATTTTTCTTCCCCATATTTCCAATGTTGGTTCTCCTCTGTATGAGATTGTTGCCTCCTGTTCTTCTAGAAAATCTCTTCTTAACAATACTGATGTGTCTCCCATTATATCGTCCTCGGCTGCGATTACTTCGGCGTAAATATCATAGTCCATTTCTGTACAGATGAATTGTGTGTCCCGTTATACCTTTTAAGGTTAATTGTTCCGTGATCCGCGTGTCTAATTATTTGTCGGCTATTATGGATTTATTTATTAGTGATTATGCTCCACCTGTGTCTATCATACATGGTTCGTTCTTTCCGTTTACTCTTAAGAGTACTATATACGAGGGTTCTTCGCTTCTATTTATCGTTGTTCCGTTATGGTACATTGTTTCTGACTGTTTTTTCTCGTTTTCTTCCTTGTTTTCCGTTTTTGTTGCCGGTTGTTGTCCGTCTTTGCATTTGTGCGTCGATTTTCCCCTGGTTTCCGTTTGACCCCTTGTTTGGGTATTAACGGTGGTCCTTATTAGTTCAAATGTTTTCTTCCATCTTCTTTATTTGATTGTCTTCTCTTTGTGGAGTTCCCTCTTCTGTGCCTTTGTCCGAAATTGTGTTGCTCGGGTCTCCGTGATACTTCTCTGTTCCAATTCTCTTCTCTTGGGTTCCTTTGTCCGCTGTATTCCCCGTAGTTATTTTGTTGTATTGCGATGTTCTCTTCTTGATTCCATTGCTTCGTATTCAGTTGTTTGTTTGCTTCATTGAACCTTCTCTTCCTGTAGTCTTTGACCCAGTGGCCTTCTTTTCCGCAGTAGTGACATACATTTCCATCTGTGGTTGGTTCCTTGGTTTCTTTGTTTCTGCAGTATGCTGCCCAGTGTCCTTGTTTTCTACAGATTTGACATTTTTCTTCTATTTTTGCTTCTTCAGCTTCTCTTGTTCTGCAGATTGATGCCCAGTGGCCTTGTCTGCATTCCTCTGTTTCATGTCCTGACTTCCCACATGGTGTGCACCTCAATTGCCCATTCGTAAATGTGACTCTGTGGCCATTGTTTCTTCCGTTCACCATTGTGGCTGCTGTTTCTTGACAGTTCACTATTTCCTTTGCTTCTTCTAATGTGAGGTCATCTTTATGTAGTATGTAAAACCCTACCTCTCTTAGAAGATCCTTTCTTAGTCCAACTTTGAATTGATTCAACAAAACCGCGTTGTGTTTCCTTTGTATATTCGGTATCTGTTCTCTGCTCGCTCCTTTTATGTCTTTCTCCAGTATTTTGTTCCCTATTAATCGTAGTCTTGTTTCAAAAAGCTGCTAAGTCTTTGTCGTGCCTCTGATAGCATTGGACCAGTTGCATTTACCAGTCAGCGGTCGATTTCCTTGGAACGAATTTCCTCAGTACTTTCTCCTTAAATTCGTCGTATGTTACTGTGTCTAATCTTGGGTCGGCTTTGTAGAAGTCGTGGGCCGCGCCCGCAAGTTTGAATTTCAGTATCATCAGTGTTTCTGTTTCTCACCATCCGTCAAGTTTGGCCCTTAACTCCAACTTTTCTATATATCTGGCCGCATCTCTACCTGTGAAGTCGGTTAGAGTTGAGGCGATCACCCCTAGTGGTGGTGCCTGTGGTATTCTTAATGCTAACGACATATTGCTCGAATCCCCCGTGGATTCTGAGCCGCCTTGGTTACCTGTACCTGCCCTATTGTTAAAATCTGATGGCATTTTGTTTACTTTACTAGTGTTCCTTATTCATATTGGGTAAAAACAAATCTTACTTATTTAACTCCTACCTTTATTTGGCCTCCTCGATGCCTGAAATGGATAGGTTGATCGGAAAAAATAAAAAAAGGATTGCTGCTTGGATTGGACTTCCCCTTGTAAATTTCTGGGTGGCGTCCTACGAATTCAGGATCTAGAACACCGCTGTCACCAATGTAATGAAATGGGGTTTATCCATATTATTACATTCTTATGGTGAAGCAGTGATCAACTCAGCCGATGTTGCTGAGTAGGATTATTTTTCGACTTTGACTGGTCTAGATCCAGTGTGTTCTGCAGTAGCTGTGCTACACGTTGAGTAGGGTGTGACTCTTCATCACGCACACTGATCTTGATCTAGTGGAAGAAATGTGTTGCGCAATTACCTCCTGGGTATGGCTGCTGAACCGCTTGTCACCGCTCGTGGGATGTTGTTCCAGTCAACCGGTATTACCTCTCAGAGAGAAAATGGTTTTGGACAATCGCTGTCACCCTCCCTGGGTGGGGTTGTCCAAGGATGGTTCGCAAACCACTGTCACCTCTGTAATAAATGGGTTTTTGAATGCGTTGTAATAATCTAGTGGCCGCTGTCACCAGTGTAATAAACTATCTATCAACTGTCTATTTATTCTGTCACCAGTGAAATAAATGTGAGCTGTCACCACTGTAATGAATCGGTAGATTTCGATTGTATATTTATCCTTTGTAATGAATATTGGTCACCACTGTAATAACCGCTGTGGTCGCTTAGGGTTTACAGCCCTCCGTTACTAGTGTAGGACAACCTTTGAATTCCTATTTCCTTGAATTTTGCAGCGTGCTGTCACCAGTGCCTTATGGCACAATTTAGAGCCAGAAATCCCCCTGTGGGTAATCTCGGTGGAGGTGGTTTCCTGGCATGAGCGGACAAGGTCTCCGTGGGGCCTCTTGGGCTTATACAATGTGCCAAGCATGAGTTCTAAGGCAGGTCGCGTCAACCCGTTCAATCCTGCTGGTCCGAGGTTAGGGGTTGTTGATAAAGGAAACAGACTGGGTGGATAATATGTACATATATATTACAAACACCAAAATAATTGAGTACAGTAATTCAGCCCTGGTTGGGACAAAATTAAAGTTAATCGAGGAAGAATGTCCCGGTACGATACACTAGAAATTAATTAGGGAAATACGTCTTTCATAATCTGGAAGTAGTTTCTCATTATTATGACAAAAGTAAAAGATGTCTCGCATATGACTATCCCCGTATAAGGAATGAGAAAAAGTTAATATGACTCGGGCAAAACGTCTTCCATAATCTGAAAGTAGTCTTTCCTGATTATGACATAAATGAAAGATATCTGGCGTATGAATATCCCTGTATAATATAAGAAAATAACTATCAAAAAAAAAGTCTTTCGAAATCTGAAGGTGTAAATAAGATATTTCTTACATATGAATATCCCTGTACAATATAAGAAAGTAACTATCAAAAAAAGTCTTTCGAAAACTGAAGGTATAAATACGATATTTCTTACATATGAATATCCCTGGACAATATAAGGAAGTAACTATCAAAAAAAGTCTTTCGAAATCTGAAGGTATAAAGACGATATTTCTTACATATGAATATCCCTGTACAATATAAGAAAGTAACTATCAAAAAAAAGTCAGTTCGAAATCTGAAGGTATAAATACGATATTTCTTACATATGAATATCCCTGTACAATATATGGAAGTAACTATCAAAAAAAAACTCTTTCGAAAATCTGGCGGTAATCTGACCTGGTTATGATATAAACAAGATAATTCTTACATATGAATATCCCTGTATAATCTTTAAATTCCCTTGACTAAAATTTAGGGTTCCCATGGATTATTAAATCGATTGCAAATCGTACTATTTCCTAAATATGTTAGATGAGGGGCTCAAATGACAATAGTGCACTTAATATGACCAGGAAAAGTATCTTTGGACACCCAATCAAATCAAATAATATGTCAATATATTTGTTCAAAAAAAAAAAATTATAATGACATAGAAAAACTTACGTTTTTGAAATATCACAAATCACAACAACACAATATCCCTGTCTACGTACGGTCGTCGAAGTGTCAGGCCATACAGTACCTGAGCACTCTATGAGGGTTACTACCTCACTGCCTCTGTTACCAAATTTTCTGCTATTTATTTCAGGAGATTTGGGATATGTTATTTAATTTCCTTTCGTGTTGCCCTTGTCTCATATTTTTTATTTTCGTAATTGAAGGTTAATTTTCAATTCCTTTATACTAAGTTGCAAGGTTTGTCTATATTTTGATAAACAAACCATCGTGTGTTTTGTCATCGACCTTGTCGGTTGTGTAAAATTGTTTGTTTAAATTCTTTTCTGGTCTAGATTAGATTAGATTAGATTTTAACGGGGTTACTGTGCACTGAAACCAAAGGTTTATCGTGCCCCCCCTATCAGAGCTGTTGTCGCTACTACTACAGCTCGCCTTCCAGTTCCAAGGTTCTAATGAACTCTAGTATTTGGGACGGCTTCAGCGAGGTTAGGTCCTCACTCTTACAAGTTTCTTGTCCAAAGCATTTCTTGCGTTGGCTTGCAATGGCGAGGCATTCCAGAACTAGGTGATCAGGAGTTTCATCCTCCTCTCCACAGAATCTACACTCGTCAATCTCTGCTAGACCTAAGACGGCAGTGTCCTGTAAGAAAGCCCGTGAGGAGATGTAGCTTATCTTTACTAAGGTCCAAATATTTTTTGGACCTAGCAGTGTCAAAGTTCCCCAGGAACTTTTTGGAATGTTCCAACCCGGGAAGGCACCGCCAGAGTGCTTCTCTTTCGGATTCCTCTTTCTTCCGAAACTCTTTCTTGTATGAGCATTTTGATACACCACAGAAAGGCTCCGGGCCAATAAAGGGCATTTGTGCTCCTTTCCTGGCAAGTGTATTGGGCTCTTCATTTCCCGTGATTCCCGAGTGACCAGGAACCCAGACTAAAGAGACCTTGTTATTCTTGCCTAATTCATCAAGTTTTCTTCTGCACTCCCATGCCAACTTACTTTGAATCAATGACATGGGAGCTCAATGCTTTGATAGCTGCTTGACTATCAGAATGGATCGATATGTCACATCTCTGGTAGTTTCTTTCTAGGTTCATTTCCACGCATCTTTCAATCGCAAGTATTTCTGCCTGAAAGACGCTCGGGAAGGAGCCTAACGATAATGAGTATCTGGTGCCAGGCCCAAATACTCCAGCGCCTGCTCCGATGGTGGTTTTTGAACCATCTGTATACCATCTAATGGTGTTTTCTTTGAGAGTTTGGGTGGTGTATTCCCTTTCCCAGTCTCTCCTCGTATTTAGCATCGTAGTGAAATTCTTTTCGATGCTTACTTTCCTGATCATTTCGTCACTGGGAAGATTCGCTAATGAGGTGTATCTTGTCAGAGAGGACCAAGCTCCCTGATTTTCAATACTCTCATTGCCTGAACCTTCCTTAGATATTCTAAGAATTGCCTCTTGGGCAGATCTTTCTATCACCAGATGTAGAGGTGTGAGATCTGTAATGATCTCAAGTGCTCTAGTTGGACACGTTCTCATAGCTCCAGTGAGGCACACACAGGCAAGCCTTTGAACTTTATCGAGGGTTTTCCTCGTGCTGTACTGACTTGCTTTTGTGTGCCAAGCTATTGCCCCATACGTAATTGCTGGTCTCACAATCATGGCGTACATCCATTGCAGTATTTTTGGGTTACAGCCCCACCTCTTACCAGCTAGATTTCTGCACGCCATCAAAGCTCTTATTGCTTTACTAGCAGTTATTTCAACATGCTTATTCCACAGAAGCTTACTGTCTAGGGTTATCCCTAGATATTTAACCTCCGATTTCCATCCTATGATTTCCTCATTTAAGGATATGGGTTTCATGGCTGGAAGTGTTCTTTTCCGGGTAAATGGAATTACTATGGTCTTGCTTGGGTTAATGTTTAGCCCCACTGACAAGCACCATTGCTCAATGATTCTGAGGCCCTTTTGTAATAAATCGCACAAGGTGCTCTCGAACTTGCCTCTGACTATTAATACAATGTCATCGGCGTAGCCCATACATTCGAAGCCAAGCTCCGTTAGCCTGTAGAGCAACTCATCTACTACGAGGCTCCATAGAAGGGGAGATATCACTCCCCCTTGAGGTGTCCCCCGAGTGGCTGTAACTGAGGTGGTTTGATTCCCCACCTGTGTCTCAGCTATCCTCGTTGTCAACAACTCATACATCCATTTTACAATGGTTTCATTCACTCCTCGCCTTTTTAGTGCTTCTTTGACAGACACATGAGTTGTGTTGTCAAAGGCCCCTGATATATCCAGGAATGCACACATTGCGATTTCTTTGTTGTTCAGAGTTCTCTGGATGACTTCTGTCAGCTGATACAGAGCCGTCTCAGTTGATCGACCCGCTCTGTAGGCATGCTGACATTTATGAAGTGGTATATTCTCCAGATTCTCTGTTCTTATGTAGTTATCCACTACTTTCTCCATCGATTTGAGTAGAAACGATGTTAGACAGATGGGTCTGAAAGATCGGGGATCAGTCCCATCTTTTTTCCCTATTTTTGGTATGAAGGTTACCCTTGCCCTTCTCCATTTTCTAGGTATTAGACCCACTGCTAGACTGCTTCTTGTAATCTTCAGCAGGTGAGGAAGAATCTCCTCTATCCCAAATATTCCATCCACTACTGGTGATTTATATGGTTGAAAGGTACTTATTGTCCATTCCAACCGTTGTCTGGTAAATATTTTCGTAGCAATGTCCCAATCTTCCTTGCGGGATTTTTTGGTGTAGTCCATTGCTATTTCGATTTTTGTTGCTGGTTCACTACCTGGGAAGTGGGTTTTAAGAAGAAGAATTGATCGTTCCTTTTCACCTTCCGTGTATGATCCGTCTGGCTTTCTCAGCGACATTGTGGGGTTAGTTCCCCCATTTGCCATGACCTTTTGTAGTCTGGCCGCAGTGTGAGTGGAAGTGATCTTTTCGCAAAAGGCTTGAAAATTAAGCCTTTTGGCCTTCCTAATCTCTTTATGGTACTGAGTAAGCTTCTCAGTGTACCTCTGCCAATTGCCGTCACGTTTGGCTCTATTAAATCAAATAATATGTCAATATATTTGTTCAAAAAAAAATAATTATAATGACATAGAAAAAACTTACGTTTTTGAAATATCACAAATCACAACAACACAATATCCCTGTCTACGAACGGTCGTCGAAGTGTCAGGCCATACAGTACCTGAGCACTCTATGAGGGTTACTACCTCACTGCCCCTGTTACCAAATTTTCTGCTATTTATTTCAGAAGATTTGGGATATGTTATTTAATTTCCTTTCGTGTTGCCCTTGTCTCATATTTTTTATTTTCGTAATTGAAGGTTAATTTTCAATTCCTTTATACTAAGTTGCAAGGTTTGTCTATATTTTGATAAACAAACCATCGTGTGTTTTGTCATCGACCTTGTTGGTTGTGTGAAATTGTTTGTTTAAATTCTTTTCTGGTCTAGGTCAACAATTGTTTTTATATTAAATTGGATTCGACTTATTTTATTATCAAGAAAATTATATATCTATATAGGGTGTCCCTAAATTTCCCTTTGCCATATTTCGTGTTTATTACATTAGTATAAAATAATTTTGAATTAATTGTTTTTCTCAAATAAACTTTAAAAATCATAAAATAAAACGGATACTTTAAACTTTTAACAAAAGTTGTTCTAAAGATAACTGAAATAAACAGTCGAAGCGTCGACATATTGAATAAACGAGAACTTGAATTTTTCTATTGGAGCTTTCTCCCACTAATCACAACCATCAAATCAAAAATTGGGTAGCTAATCATCGACAAAATTATAAAAAAAATCAGAAACATTATTCAAAATAAACAATTTCAGATTGGCGCAGCTGTCTTCTAGGATACATTAGAAATCACCGAAAATCCACCAGCGAATTGTAAAAACCATTTTTTAAATTGTTGCAATTAGTCACGAGTTTTAAACTCGTCTCAAACAATCAAAAATCTGCTTTGACAACTCATCAGTAAATTATGTTTACCCAGACATAAAAATGCAAATGGTAGTTAATAAAATTTTAATGTACACATTAATTATTTAAATTAAATACTCAAATCAAAGGAGAATGGAAATTAGGGAGATAGATTAAGTAATTTTTGTCATTGCACATATCTCAAAAAAAATGGAAATATTTTTAAAATGTGATTTTGTATTTAGGATAAAGACTATATAAAATACATGAATAAATATTAATAATTATGTAAGGTAAGGTTGTTTCTTAAAACATCAATCGAATAAAGGAGACAGGAGGTAAAGTCAAATTGTTGTGTGCAGTAGGAAACTTTGAAGTATTGTGGTTTAAGTTATTAAATGTTACACTTCAAATCAAAATCGGAGAAGAATATGACACTATTTAATGTAGGTAAGTATTCTAGTAATGTTGCTTAAGCTTATTTAAAAAGTAAAATTTCATTAACGGTCATAGGTGAAAATAAAGTATTTGTTTCAGTGTTTTGGATTTTATTTCAGTTTTGCATTTCAATTCAGGTTTGTATCTCATTAATGGGAAATCGAGAATTCGAATACTTATGGTCTTTTTTGTGACGTAAGTTTCCGTATATTATTGATTTCCCTTTTTTGGATAAAAAAATTACATGATTGTGCGTTATTCGTGCAATGTAAATTTTCATATTTAACATCGTCGAAAATTAGTGAAACGAAATTGTCCTTCAAAAATGAAATCATAATGGTGACCAAATTTAGTCGTCCAGCTTCAGTGGTCCATTCCCAAAAGACATAAAAAAATTTGTATTTATATTTAGAGACACCTTACGGCATACTAATTAGAATGACGTTGAATTACAAAAAAATATATTGATTAAAGTGTTACTGACTATGCTGTTCCATAAGCAAAAGTTCTAAGTAAAATTGATAGTAGAGTTTATTATTCTCATATAATTTATTTTATATAATGATTTAATAAAAAAAGCAAATATGTACTCGCGTATGTTATTTACGTAATAATATTTTTTTCTTATTTATACCAAGTATCCAGAACTTTTTATAAAATTTATATCTCAGTTGCAGCTGGCAGCGAAACAGTTTAAGGCGCAGTGGAGTTAACAGTTTCCAGGCAATTTAAGAAAATTCGAAATTGGAGTTTTTCAATGCTTTCTATCGCTTCCATGGAAATTGAACATTTGTTTAAAGAAAACTACCTTACGCAAAATAAAAAATATCTATACCCCCAAATGATTCGCATCAAAAATTAAAGATTTTATGCTGACGTTATTAATTTCCTTCAAAATTTTTTTTTATTATTAAAATAGTGAAGTTGGAATTAGGGAAAATAATAATATAAATACTTCCTTCATTTAAAACTAAACTAGCTCATGCTATTTCCATGCAATTATGCATTAAAAAATATTGAAAGTGACATTTGATGAACACTGTGAATATACAGAAAATTACTCAGTGCTATAACTTACATTTAAATAACTTTTTACGAATTAATACAAATAATTTTTCTGGAAACATGTCTGTTTTAAGAAATGAAAAGTTAATCCCATGGTAAAACCTAAATGGTCTATCGAAACCCAAGTAGCAAATTATAAAAAAAAGATGTGTGACAGTAAGAGCCAATGCTACACTCAACACCATTCATACGACGATTCAAGAAAATTAAAAATGGAAGTTTATCAAAGTTTTTCATCGCTTACATGGAAATTTGAAACTTTTCTAAGTAAAACCAGCTCATGCAAAATAAAAAATAATTATGCCTCGAAAATGATAATCGCATTCTTCATCTAAAATAATTTTTAAAATGGGAGCTCATTGAAAAAGTAAGATGATAGGCAAAGTAATACACATCTTAGAAATGGATCGTTTTGGAGCGCCTTCGGTAGAACAGAAACTTTTTTTTAAAAAGAACAAAAAATAATCAGTTATTTCTATACTTTTGGGACACACAGTATTTAATAATTTTATGTATGTAGCAAATATTTACAAATAAGTTGGAATTGCAATTTTTCAAAGTTTTGTCTAACAAATAGCACAAAATCTCGTCAATTATTTTTTTTTAAAAATCATTATCTTTTGGCGATAAACTCATATTCACACTTAATCTCTCTAAGCTGAAAGTTCAGCTATTTTTAAACGACGACTCTAACATTTTCCTATTGAATTTGTAGTTTTTAATTCCTTTGATATTAATATAAAAAAATTGGTTTACTGGAAAGGTTGAATCTAAGTAATTATATCCACAAAATCATTTAATAAACAAATCTTGGAGTAGTAGATCTTACAAATGTCAGTGTTTATTTATTACAGTTCCACGTAACATTGAACGTATCCGATTAGAGGTGAATTTCTAAATTATCATTAATCCAGTCAATAGAATGAATCGAAAACTAATGTCACATTGAAATAAAATAATAAAATATTCAACAAATCATATTTTATCATAAATAAAACAATTATTAAATAACAATGAGTAATTGAATAAAATAGGATATTATGAAAGATGAAATGGTTGGATAACTGACAAGACGATACTAAATCAAATAAATTTGAGAACTAGAATATTTTAAAGGTGACAATTATATTAAAGTTTCTTTATCTCCAGATCTGATTGCAATGGTTCATCTGATTGGAGATAATCGTAACGAGAAAAGAAAATGGGTACCGAGAAAGATGACGCTTATACCATCTGCCCTGAAAAAAACACAAACAAAGTGATGTAAACACTATTAGTTTTGTATAATCGGCGTTTTTAAATGTTCATCTTTTAAAACTGATATTAAATGTTTGTGATGTCTTCATCAAAAGTATCTTTCTGTATTCATGGCTGTTCAAATATGGCGTATAAAAATACTACGCAATTGAAATTTTACAGCTTCCCCGAAAGTTCGTTGAACACTGCGTGGATAACCTTAAAACGTCAGAAATAGTTAAATGCAGTAAAAACCCATATGTAAGAAAAATGTTCTAATTAAAAATTTGTATTAACTATTATTTTGTGTTTAATCAGTATGATACTGCAATCTATTAGAAAAGTTCTAAATTTTTTTTTCATAAATAAAAGATTATTATCGAGAGAATAAAATGTTGTTTTCTGTACGATTTCATTGATTATATGAAATAAAAAGCTTATTATGTGTTTGCTGATTTCAATATTATATAATAAGTTTTAATAATTAAATATTATTAAGAGAACGAAAGTAAACATTCGTACAAACTGTATCACTGCAAGTTTTTCAATTACATTTCAGAAAACATCGGAAGGATTGGGAACCAAATAAAAATACTAGAATGCTCATTTTGTCAATAATCAAAAATCAGAATATCCCCTACACCCCTCATCTTACATACCAACAATTTTTCCTGGCAAAGAAAATAAAAAGATCTATTCATTTTTTGCATATGGTAGGTTGTTTATTACACTGTTTACATCACAATGTTTTTCTTATTTAACACCAGGGCGCTCTACTTTCGACAGAAGTGCTGCCTCTATAGTTTGGACTCGATCCCTATTATTATGGAGGAATGCCAGTGTCAAACTGAAAAAGATTATTAGAAAAAATTATTTTGAGGTCCAGATATAAAAAAAGACGTGTAGCACTCGGAGACTGCCGCGGTAAAGCTATTGTATAGAGTTTTACACTTTGACGTTCACAATTTCTTTTTATTTTTAGCTCTTTTTTTAGCATCAGAAGTTTCACTTTCACAGTCCTCGTATCAGCATAAAATAATCAAAACTTATTGGACAGTCCTCGTATAAGTATGAAATAATCGAAATTTATTGGGCAGTCCTCGTATAAGTATGAAATAATCGAAATTTATTGGACACTCTTCGTATAAGTATAAAAGAATCATAATGTATTGGACAGTTCTCGTTTAATCATATCAGTATTAAAATTCATTAAGCAGTCCTCGTATCAGCATAAAATAATCAAAACTTATTGGACAGCACTCGTATAATAATAAAAGTATCAAAATTTATTGTGCAGTCCTCGTATGAGTATAAAACAATCAAAACGTATTCGACAATCCTCGTATGAGCATAAAATAATCAAAACGTATTGGACAGTCCTCGTATAGTCATAAAAGTATTAAAATTTATTGGGCAGTCCTCGTATCAGTATAAAAGAATTAAAATGTATTGACAGTCCTTGTATCATCACAAAATAATCATAAAAATATTAAAATTCATTGGGCAGTCCTCGTATAAGTATAAAAGAACCAAAATTTGTTGGACTGTCCTTGTATCATCATAAAATAATCAAGACTTATTGGACATCGTATAGTCATAAAAGTAACATCATTTATTGGGCAGTCCTCGTATAAGTATAAAAGAATTAAAATTTGTTGGACAGTCCTCGTATAAGTATAAAACAATCAAAATGTATTGGACAGTCCTGGTATCATCATAAAATAATCAAAATTTATTGGACAGTCCTTGTATAGTCATAAAACGATCAACATTTATTGGGCAGTCCTCGTATAAGTATAAGAAAATTAAAATTTATTGGACAGTCCTCGTACGTATAATCATACAAATATCAAAATTTATTGGACAGTCCTGGTATCAGCATAAAATAATCAAAACTTATTGGGCAGTCCTTATATAAGTATAAAAAATCATAATTTATAGGACAGTCCTCGGATCAACATAAAATAATCAAAACTCATTGGACAGTCCTCGTATAATCATAAAAGTATCAACATTTATTGAGCAGTCCTCGTATAAGTATGAAATAATCGAAATTTATTGGACACTCCTCGTATAAGTATAAAAGAAACAAAATGTATTGGACAGTCCTCGTTTAATCATATCAGTATTAAAATTATTGAGCAGTCCTCGTATCAGCATAAATTAATCAAAACTCATTGGACAGAACTAGTATAATCATAAAAGTATCAAAATTTATTGTGCAGTCCTCGTATAAGTATAGAAGAATTAAAAGTTATTGATAGTCCTCGTATCATCATAAAATAATCAAAAATTATTGGACAGTCCTCGTACAAGTATATGGGTAATAAAACTTATTGGACAGTCCTCGTATCATCATAAAATAATCAAGACTTATTGGACATTCTTCGTATAGTCATGAATGTATCAACATTTATTGGGCAGTCCTCGTATAAGTATAAAAGAATTAAAATTTATTGGACAGTCCTCGTATAAGTATAAAGCAATTAAAATGTATTGGACAGTCCTCGTATCATCATAAAATAATCAAAATTTGTTGGACAGTCCTTGTATAGTCATAAAAGTATCAACATTTATTGGGCAGTCCTCGTATAAGTATAAAAAAATTTAAATTTATTGGACAGTCCTCGTATCATCATAAAAAAATCAAAATTTATTGGACAGTCCTCGTATAAGCATATGGGTATTAAAATTTACTGGACAGCCCTCGTATCGTGTCAGGTTATTTTCGTTACGGAATTTCTGGATTCGGTCTACACGCTCAAGGCCCGCGATAGAAGCTAATGCAATAGCTTGAAAGGTTTAGCAATCATCAGAGGGAAGAGATACATAAAAATTGTTTTACGAAATATTACTGTTAAAAATTAGAGAAAAATATAATTTAGATAATTGTGTCAAAAGTGAAAGAACTTTCCTGTATCAGAAAATTTCATAAAGAGTCTCCCGTGTGAGAAATCCTGTATCCTGGAGGCAGCCAAATTGAGTCCAGTTTGAAACGAGAAGAGGTTTCTTTAGAGTCAGCTAAGTACACCGAGGAGAGGATTGATAACAAAATTCTAAATATTATATCGATATAAAAAAGTTTAAAAGAAAACATATTCATTTGAATATTAAACAAAAAGCATGCTAATTTGAACGTAAATTTTTTGATCATTGAGGAACTAAATTAAAATTCAATTAGTGCGTGTGAACTCCAAAGTCTTTCCAGTACTTGTATTTTTTTATATTTTCCATTCTACTCCGGGACTGCAGTAAAGATTTAGTTATAAGGTGTATAGTTATTAGTTATATTTAAATAATAATCTTTAAAATTGAACCAGCAATTATTTGCAATTGACACTAGACATATTCTATTTTCTCTGAAAATGTCATTTGCACCATAATTTTAATAAATTGGGAAGAACTTCATAATTTTGAATTTGTTATTAAAATATTAAAGGATTTGTTATTTTATTTTGGTTTAAATAAGAATTTCACTTGATAAATTTAAAATATTAATAAAATTGGCACCCGAAGAACTCACCTGTGATAAGATCTCAGGCCGTGGCAAATATAAATTATATTACAGATGAACAGGAACTTGTAATTTTCCTAGTTTGTGTACAACGCTATGGCGTAGTTCCATGCGTTGTAATCCAATATGCTTAAAGAAAACAAAGACTTTGCTGTCAACAACGGGACACCAGGTTCGACTCGTTACTTCTGACCGTCAATATTATATTTTATCACTTAATATTCAAAAAATCAAAACTTAAGAAAAACATGACTTTTTATGTTTGACATTAAAAAAAAACATTCTCTCTCGGCTACTATTTTTTCACCCTGACGCATCCTGTCAGAAAATGGACTACGCATAGGGTACCGGCATCTTTCTCATTGGCTGCATTCTAAAGTCACGCCAGAATGCGCCAACTAGAGAGATTCAACACATCTCGCACTTTGTGTAATGTAGAATATAATTAACAAATAGAATTCTATTGACTTGCAATCGTCACAGTTAGGATTTGGTCCAAATCCAAATAACAGAGGAATAAAGTTTATTAAGTGATTGACATTAAAATATACATGTCAATTGGCGCCCAACGTGGGGCTTGATAAAATAAATTTTAAGAAATCGAAATATATAGGGGCAGACAAAACTTAACTTGATAAAATAAGGTGTAGCTTAATTGCGGTAAATATGAAATTCAAAATATTCATTTTAATACAAAAATAATCCTTTAAATCTAATTTGTTTGAAATGGCAAATAGAATGACTCTCAGGGATGGAAAAGAATTAGCAGGAACGAGTGAGAGGCAGGAAAGGCAGGTAGAGGATACTCAAGTAGAGTATGCTGGAGTACAGGTGGACGAAGTGCAGAGATTTGAATCAGGGGATTTTGTGGTTCAATATTTAGAGCAGGGGAGACAAAATTCAGAGGAAAATTTGGCAGGAGATGAATAGGAACAGACATTTGTCGATATTGAGGGTGATTCTGAAGAAGAAAGAAGAAGATATGGGGGGAAAGAAATATTGCAAATACCAGAGTCTATCGATTTATTGAACATAATGCAACAAATGATAAAAATGCAGAGAATCTTAAAAATGAAATTAAAAATGAAATTAATCAGAAATTGGAAAGAAATAGAGAAGATATGAATAAAAAATTAGATGAAAGTCGAGAAGAAAGTCAAAAAATGTACAGAAAAATAGGCAAAGGGTCATGAGAGAAAAATTAGCAGCTGATGAGAAAAAATATGGAGAATCTGTGTTCTAATTAACCCTTTTTTACGTGGGCTAATAGATGGAATGGAAAGTTCTTTGTTGGTAGCTGATGCTGTCGAAGGACCAAATGATTGTATTCACTGATGTAGGATGTATGATGAAATGTATGAAGAAATTAAACACTTATTCACGTTCATTTTTATATATTGCAGGAATTTATAACTTTTTTATTTTTGCGTAGACAATTAAGAAACTCACTGGATCATACGCGTTACACTGTGATTATTTAACACATAATCTGAGGGATTAATGGATGATTAAAGATTAAATACACATGTTTGTTACCGGGACAAAAAACGCCGGGTGCTCTTATAACTTGAGTACCATTATGTACGATGATTAAATGATGAAGAGGGAAATGTACGAGTGACGACGGGAAGTTTGTGAGGGATGACTAGCGACTGGGAAGTGACTAAAATTGAGGTTGTATTCGTATTTATATGTCGGTTGACGTAGTTGCGAGGTAGTAGCAAAATATTAGGATCTGGCCAATGGGATAAAAGAATTTGAAACGTAACGGTCAGATACAGCAAGTGAAAATTGGCAGTTAGGGTGATTTTTTTGGGGCCTGAAATGTTTCGTAGATACAGATAACAGAGTTTTTTTATGAAGCGATAAGGTGTCGGGTACTTTGAACTATTCATTGGAATTTCAGAAAACAATATTTATCTGTTTTTCTTAGGTGGTAGTAAAGTTAAAATGTTGAGCATAAGGATATATTTAGTTATATGTTTTGAGCAGAATATTCGAATTGTATTATACAGGGGAAGTTGAAAATAAAAGTCACAGGAGAATTTGGTAATTAAATCAAATTCGAACATATTGGGGGCGCGGGAAGAATGGAAGAAAGGTGAGAGATGGCTGCTCTCAGACATCGAATGCTGACGTTAGTGAAAGGGTTAGATAGCGTGAGAGTGTATAGGGCTCTGATGCAGGATTGTGAATGAAAGTGAATAATTGTAAATGTAATTATATGAATAAATGTATAGGGGTTGTAAAAGTAACCTAATGTTGGTGTCAGAGTGTTGTAAGGACTCTGACATCATGAGAGTAAACGAATGTTTAGGTTTGATGTTAGAGTGATGTAAAAAATGATGAGGATTTGATGTTAGAGTGTTGTAAGGACTCTAACGTCATGCATGAATGAAATGATAAGATTTGATGTTAGAGTGTTGTAAGGACTCTAACGCCATGAATGTAAGAATGAACACGGGTTGAGGTTAGAGTGTTGTAAGGACTCTAACGTCATGAATGTAAGAATGAACAAGGGTTGAGGTTAGAGGGTTGTAAGGACTCTAACGTCATGAATGTAAGAATGAACAAGAGGACTAGATGTATGCTAGTTCTTGTTTTGTAAGGGTACGAATGTAAGCAATATACTCTAGAAATGGACTAGAGTTGTAAACGATAAGAATGTAAGCAATATACTCTAGAAATGGACTAGAGTTGTAAACGATTAGAATGTAAGGAATATACTCTAGAAATGGACTAGAGTTGTAAACGATAAGATAATAATACCTTTATCCAGGTATTCACATTAAAGTATATGTAAATGAAGTAAAAGAACGAGAATGTTTAAGTCGATTCTAGTTCGACAAGTGTGGTACCAGTTTCTTTTACGAGTAAGGGCCCAGGAACCTTGGACTTCCCAGTGGTTAATGAGATAATGAGAGAAAAGAAAGAGAATGTGTAAGTCGATTCTTGTTCGACAAGTGTGGTACCAGTTTGTTTTACGAGTAACGGTCCAGGAACCTCGGACTTCCCAGTGTTTGGGTAATATAGTTATGAGACAATGGGAGAAAAGAAAGAGAACGTGTAAGTCGATTCTAGTTCGACAAGTGTGGTACCAGTTTGTTTTACGAGTAACGGTCCAGGAACCTCGGACTTCCCAGTGTTTTGGTACGGTACGAGAGATTGAGGCTTATACAGCTTTCAATCTAAAAAAATTGCGAAATTTCGACGCTAGTAGTTTACCACCTTGTAAAAGTGAGCTACTACAGCAATTTTTGCGAGCAAATTATATATGTACTATCTGGAACAATGCTCATTTGAAAAACCCAACAACTTATGAACCAGTAAGTAATGGTTGGATTCTGGAAAATGACCAATACCATTTTAAATGGTTTGAAGGGGATCAACTACCGAATTATGTCAGTGAATCTCTAAAAACTGTATCAGGTATATAATAATTATGTCAAATTATTTTAGATTAATTTGTGACTAATTATAATTAAATTAACTTGGTTTTTTTTTTACTATTGCAGAAGCAGGCGAAGAAAACGATGTTGATAACGATGAATTTAGGGAGTGGAGTAGCAGTGACGACGAAAATGAAGATGTCAACAACAACGACGACAATGAAGAATATTTTTAAATGTTTGATTTAAATGAATCTATTTTTCTGCAAATTTCTTATTAAAAAAAATTGTTCTTTCGTATAATAAACAATAAGATTTTGATGACTTTGAAATTTCAGTTGAATTGAATATAATGAATTTTATAAAAATTATTAGAAATAACATGAATTGAGTTACTAGATTTTTGATATGATTGATATTTTATTGTAAAACTTTATAGAATATAGTTTTAAAAATTTATTTTTTAGACTGTATTAATTTTATTCAATGAAATTTTTCAAAAAATTAGAGAAATATTACTAGATAATTCGGAATAAACAACAGTAGATGTGCAGTAAAAGATCGCAATAGACTGCACGCTCTATTTCACTCGCACCCGTTGCTGCATATGCTCCTCTCACTCACAACTATTTTACACATTTCATACGTCTGGCAGGACGATAGAACCCTCGAAACTGTCTGGCTACTAAGGAAACATTATTTTAATAGTTGTCTGAAAAATATATATATAAATTAGCTTTTATAATATAACGTAAGTATAATTACAAATTATAATAGTTTAGGGGTGTCCGGCAGGGGGTTGTAACTATACTAAGTGTCTGGCAATGAACAACGCGAGTTTTAATATTATTACGAGTAAAATATAAAAAAATTGAGTTTTATAAATTGATAAATTTGAGGTGGAATTCTATACACCTTTGCTACCTGTTACCTGCCAAAACCACCACTGCCCAGGTTTCATGGGCGGGGATCATTCTTACCTGTATTGGGGATATACATAGAAAAACTTTCAGCTTTTATGAAAATCCGAAGGTCTGGCCCTCGCGGGCTCTTGCTCTATTAAGTCTCCATGTTTCACAAGCATAGGTTGCCGCAGGTCTGATTACTGTAGTATATAATTTTACTTTTGTCTTTTTCGAAACATTTTATGATCTAATTAACATTCTCCGCATTCCACATCTTTTATTACTCTCCGCTCTTCTAGCTTGGATTTCATGCTTTTTGTAGCCTTTCCCTTCTATTATTATTTCTAAATATAAAAATTCTTTTACCCTTTCGAAGGCGTATTGTCTACCATTACTTGCCAACATTGTTAATTGTTCTGCTTCCTCTTGTCCCATTATCACATATTGAGTTTTATTTTCAATCATTATCACAGGTCTGCAAAAATATTTTTGAGCTCATTGTTATTATTGTGCAAGATTATTATAGATGTGATACTTCTCAACAGAAATTTGGTTTTGAGAAATATGTATCACGTATACAGGGTGTTCCGGGACTTCATGCAAAAAATTCGGTAGTGAGTACATGACGTGAAAGTAATGCTGTGACATAAAAAAGATTTTCTCATACGACCTCTCGTTTCTCAGTTATAGGCTTTTAAAGTTGCGAAATCAGAACTTATATTTTCTAAATTACACATTGTAACATTATTAATTGTTAATGGACGATCACGTATATCCATGTAGTGTGTTTGACGGAATAAATAATTCTACACTGCTATAGGAAGGCCAGGGGCGGTTCATGCCTAATGGTTAACAATCCGTAACTTTTACAATCTAAAGATAGCAAAAATGAATTTTTCAATCGATTTTTTAACAAAAAGGTACATTTTACACGATAAAATTTATGGTTTAGGAGATACGTATATTTTTAGATCGTTGTAGATGCCAAGGAAACCGTTCGCCATAAAGAGACATTCTGAAGAAAATTATCAGTAATTGTAATTATTTATTAAAAATACTTATATGAGGTATTGAAACGCAATCAAACATTTCTAATTGAACTGCATACTGTCGAACATCGTGGTACTTACATAAGGAAAAAATTGAAATGTGGAAAAATTCAGTTGGTTAGCCTACAACTTATCAAATAAAAATAAAAAAAACTATAATAAATGTTCGAAGAAGGCACCTTGCACTTTTACACACTTCTGAAGTCTACGGAGGATATTTCTTTAAACTTGGAAGATCATTTCAAGATTTTGCCTAATAACGTCACAATGGAAGTTTATTGTATAGAGCTGGTTTCACACGAGACGGTTTTATTAATTCCCATAATTTACCTTTTTGGTTTTGGGCAGATGAAAATCATCACGGTACAATTCAAACAAAGAATCAACATCGATTTTGTTTTAATGTGTGGGCAGGAATAGTGGGTAATAATTTAGTAGGTCCATATTTTTTGATAATAACCTGAATGATAGAATTTCTCCAAAATGATTTCCCACCCATGTTATGTGATATTCCTCTAAACATTCGCAGAGGCGTGTAGCTCATGCACGATGGAGCCCCTCCCCATTTCCTAAATGATGTAAGAAACATCTTATTAACATTTTTCCTAATAGGTGGATTGGTCGTTGAGGTCCATTTGCATGGCCACCACGTTCTCCTGAATTAAATACAGTATATTTATTTTTTTGTGGATATCTTAAAAGCTTGGTATACGCAACATCGGTAAACACAAGGCACGAAATGATCGATACAGTAAACTTCCATTGTGACGCTATAAGGCAGAATCTTGGAATGCTCCTCCAATATACTCCGTTGACTCTGGAAGTGTGTAGAAGTGGAAGGTGCCCACTTCGAACATTTATTATAGTTTTTTTTTATTTGATAAGTTGTAGTCTAACCATCTAAATGTTTCTACATTTCAATTTTTTCCTTATGTAAGTAGTACAGTATGCAGTTCAATTAGAAATGTTTGTGTTTTAATACCTTATGTAAGTATTTTCAATAAATAATTACAAGTAATGATAATTTTCTTCAGAATGTCTCTTTATGGCGAACGGTTTCCTTGGATGTACCGGGTGGTCCAATAAGCCGATCTCTCGGCTATATATCAGAAACTATTCATGTTATAACACAAGAAGAAAAAATTCCTTATTAAAAGTGGCCCAGAGAAATCGCTGGAAATAACTTTCAAGTTTCTAGGTTAACCATCAAAGGGCGTAACCTGTGGAGAAAATTTTAAAACCGAGTTTTTTGTGAAATATGCCCATTATACCAAGTGTTTAAGAGTAAACTAGAAAGAGGCCTAAATTCCGCACAAATTAGTTTAAGTACTTTTTTTATTATTTCAAATAAAGGACGGATGAGAGTGGAAAAGTGTTTATGGATAAATACCTATAACTTTAGTTTGGTTCAACCTATTTCAACGAAATTAGTGTCATTAGAAAGAGTGTAGATGATTTAATTACATCTACTATAAAAAATTGCATTTATATTCAATTTTCATAGATAGAGAGTAATTTCGAATGAAAAAAAATTCAAATTTGTTTTTTTGAAAATGTTTGATGAAACACCCAATTATTGTAAATTATGATGAAAGTGGATTAAATTCGTAACAAAACGCGGAAACCGCATGTTGATAGCTTTTGTCGAACTCGAGATATAAATAAAAACGCATAAACATAATTAAGTATAGTATTGACTCACCCTGTATTATTACTTAAATTAAAAAATAAGTCAAATTATTTATTGCAGAAGAATCTTCAAGGTAGATGGAGTCTTAATGTTTGGTGTGGTATAGTTGATGGAAAGATCGTGGGTCCATATTTCTTTGATGGAAATTTAAATGGCGATTTTCTGGAAAATCAGTTGCCTGTTTTATTGGAAGATAAATCCTTACAAACAAGAAGACATATGATGTAACAATATGACGGGTGTCCTGCGCACTTTTCCAAACGAGTTAGAGATTATTTGAATGTAAGTTATCCAAATAAATGTATTGGAAAGGGAAGTATATTTTCATGGCCAGCTAGATCTCCAGACATGACATGTCTGGACTTTTATCTGTGGGGAAGATTGAAGGATTTATTCTTCCAAACTCGACCTACCACGCGAGACGACATGAAACAGCGCATTAGAAACGCCATAAATAGTATATCAACAGGTGATATTGATGCAGCTGTTATGTCTAAGCGCGATAGATTGCATCTTTGTGTGGACAACGATGGAAAACAATTTGAACATTTAATTGAACATTAAGTTTTAATGATCGAGATATTTGTATGATCTTTCTTTCACATATTTAATTTTATGTTATAATACTATACTAAACTTACTTATGTTTATGTGGTTTTATTTATATCTAAAATTCGACAAAAGCTATCAACAAGCGATATTATAATTTACAATAAATAGGTGTTTCTATTAAACATTTTTAAGAAAAACAAATTTAAATTTTTTTCATTAGAAAGTACCCTCTACCTATGACAATTCAAACTAAATGCAATTGGTTTATAGTAGACGTAATTAATTAATTCACACTATTTATAATGATACCCTTTATTTGAAAAAATAAAAAAAGTACTTAAACAAATTTGTGCGGAATTTAGGCCTCTTTCTAGTTTGCTTACACTTGGTATAATTGTTCATTTTTCACAAATAACTGGTTTGTAAATTTTTCTTTACAAGTTACGCCCCCTGCTGGTTAACCTAGAAACTTGAAAGTTATTCCCAGCGATTTTTCTTGGCCACTTTTAATAACGAATTTTTGCGTCTAAAGTTATAACATGAATAGTTTCTGATATATAGCCGAGAGATCATCTTATTGGACCACCCGGTACAAGGATCTAAAAATCTACATATCTCCTAAACCATAAATTTTATCGAGCTAAACAAAGAGTACCTTTTTGTTGCAAAATCAATTGAAAAATTCATTTTTGCTATCTTTGGATTGTACAGGTTGTCCCTGTAAAAGTTACGGATTGTTAACCATTGGGCATGAGCCGCTCCTGGTCTTCAGATAGTTGTCTAGAATTATTTATTTCCGTCAAACACACTAGATGGACATACGTAATTATCCACTCAAAATTAATATTTTTACATTCTGTAATTCAGAAAATATACTTAAATATAAGTTCTGATTTCACAACTTTAATGGTCTATAACTCAGAAACGAGGGGCTGTATGAGAATTTTTTTATGTAACAGCATTTTTACGTCATCTACTCATACCCGATTTTTTTGGATCACGTCCCGGAACACCCGTATATTTTTTGTGAAGGCATTTTTAAAGAAAACAATTTTTTCCTCCGAAAAATAAATAATCCTTTCACTAATTAGGACAAAATATTAGATATAATCACCCTGAGAACATTAAAATCCATGAGACAATGTAATTACTTATTGTTTATATAATTTCACTTAGTTCACTTAGTTTTTAGATTTTCGGGAATGAAAGCTAAAAAATGGATGTTAAATGACTTGTTGCATTTTAAAGCTTTATAAGAATACAGAAGTTTTTGGATGATTTCCTTGTACTTCTTTTTTGTTTCCAAGAAAATTATGACATACATCTACGAAAGTGGTACAAGCACTTTTTCAGCTTTAGTCAGCCTAATTTCGAAATTTGAGTCTTTCATAATATTTCGTATTTGGGGACCTACAAAGATACCCTCTTTCAATTTCGCATCGCTGATTAGAGGAAATTTTGTTTTGAGGTATTGAAGGCCTTCTCTATCCTTATTCTTGGCCTTGACAAAAATTTTCTTTAGACACAGCTTTATATGGAGTGGTGGTATAAAAATGTTCTCACTTTGAACTCTTTTAAACTCCAGGCGTCAAAGTTGCTCTTCGTGGCCAGTTTTTATTTACATAGTGTTTATCTAAATCCAAGTCGTGTTGGTGTGGAAAATACGATACAGAGTGAATAAACTAACGTTAGTGCATGAATGCCTCCCAAAAAATACAGAATTTCGAGGTATTTGAAAAAATCATTAAAAAAGAGATGTACGTGATAGCCAACAATGGAGCGTATCCAGATTCAACATGTTAAGGCCCGTCCTCACTTAGTAAAATGTTTGGATAACTTGTTGCAGCAACATGTTCACTTAACTTGTTGATAACTGTTAGAACGTCATCATTCAAAAAGTCAGGATTGCAAGCACAAATAACATTTTGATTATCAGTCCCGGTCAACATATCTGACGAAGAGGATGTTTGTCTCGCGGCTGGATCTTGCGTAATTTTAGCACACACCGTGAAAAAAAGTAAGCAAAAAAGAAGATTTTGGATACGCACTTCCCTGCGTTCGCGATAAATTAGAGTAGTAGTGATTTATTGAATTACTTGAAAGCTGATGACGTTCCGTCGCTAACTAGCGAACTTCGATGTGACGGGAGTTTTAAAAATTTTGCGCGATTGTCAAGTGTGGATTTTCAATTTTTAAGTAACAAAGTAGGTCACAGAATATCTGAAAAGGACACTCGTTTTAGAGATGCGATACCTATATTCAAGAAGGATTAGTTATAACTCTCAGGTTTTTAGCTACGGGAGACTCATACCACAGTGTTTTACTATCTCATTTTTTTATTGAAACAGTAAAATGCGGCAACTCATCAATCACTATTATTTAAATCTCGAAGGACCAGCAGCCTATTCGCTGCAAATATTTACTTGTAACTTTGTGGGAATCGGATTGTTTGTTAAATAAAATTCGTTGAACATTTGCTCTTTACGTATATTGGAAAAATAAATTACATTTTGTTCACTTTGCGGAACAATTAAGACTATCACGAACTGTTGACGGTAAGATGTATTATTTTATCACTTTATGATATTGATGAATGGTTGTAAACTAAATGTTATACCGGTAAAACGCCGGTCGGCTATTAAAACGAGAGTACCATTTTGTACGAAGGATCACTGATTAGTATGAAGTTATGCTGAGAAGTCACTGAGAAGTGGTGAAAAATTGGGTCTTATTCGTATTTATGTGTGGTAGCGAAGTAGGAAATCATGTGATATATCGGGGAACATCGACAAATGGGAGACGAGAGTTTAAAATGTAACGGTCAAATACAGCAAGTGAAAGATGCACACTGGGGTTGGTTTTTCTTGCATGAAAGAAGTGTTGTTCGTTATACATAATAGAATTTCGACAATAGTTTTTATGAAGCGATAAGGTTTAACTGATATGGAATCCTTTGAAGTTTTGAGTGGAGATGAATTTAAGACAATAACTATCTGTGTTTTTATATGAAAGGGACGTTAAAATTGATTTTGGATATTTAAATAAATAGTTGAATAGTTGAGAAGAATGATATTTTATTTATGATGCATGTGGGATATATAAATTATGATATACATGGTGAAGATAAATTGAAGATTACAGAAAGAATTTGAGTGTTTGTTAAGTCAAATTTGTACATAGGGGGGGCGCGGAAAGAATGGATGTTATCAGACATCGAATCATGATGTTAGTGAATAGATTTATGTACCTCGAGAGTGAATGGTAGGGTGGAGCGAATTTTTCTTTGAAATTCAAAATGCCTATATGCGTAGAAGTTGCCTTTTGTTACAAATCAGTGTGCAAAATTTCAGATTTCTACGACGTCATCTCTGTCTGCCCTACTGACCTTGAAAATTGGCTTTTTATATCACGCGGGCCCGTAACAGTCTTTATATAAAATCGACTGTCCGACTTCGTAAGTGTTCGTTTTTAATCGTATTAGGCTTGCAGGCAATGGGACCAAGGTAATTTTGCAATTGCGGTCATTTTATGTGTAATTCTTTTTAGTTGCTGCTGTGCTTTTATACGCGCCGGTTGCAGTATTTATTGTTAAAATGCCTCGCACGCGCTTTGATTTGTTTTGTCCTGTGTTTGGTGCACCAAAACCATTTAGTGAAAATGTGTTGCCTACATATTTTGATGTAATGAAATATTACCTATTTATTCGAGAAAAACTATTAGAAACTAGTAAACAAGAACCTAGTTTGAGTATTTTCTGTGTGCCGTTAATACAAGACTTAAAAGCTTTATGGGGAAAAAGTTCCATTTCTGTGGTATCAGACCAACAGATATTGCATCAAATAAGACAATACTACAACAAGTACCGTAATATTAAGAAACCTGGGACGGCAAACTTAGTGATAAAGCAAGAGTTGTTTTGTTTAGAAATTTAGCGGAAAAAAACTATTTGATATTTCACTATGTACATGTAAAGATTATAAAAATCCTAATGACACAAGACCAACTGGACGGCTAATTTCAGTAAAGTTTTTGGCGTCAGATTAAAAAAAAATTGATTGTCTCAAATAAATGTTTCCATGTACGTTTTAGAAAAAAGTGTTTCATATAAAAGTTGTAGAACGTGTTAATTCTAAAAAAAGCTCAGTAACTTTTTTGCGTCAGATCAAATACAAAAGAAATACAATTTTTTTCCAATTTTGACAGGCCGCCATTTTGTTTCCTCTGGGCCGATTTGGCCCATTAACGAGCTCGTCCAAGATTTTTGGCTCAACCAATTTTTGTAGCGAGTTTGATTTCATCCGTCAAAAAATGCGCACTCTATCGTGTATATATATATATATATATCGCGATAGCGGTTGAAGTGGCGTCCGTATAGATTTGTAGCGCTGTGGCATCCGCCGATATACACAATATGTATATAGAACAGCCCCAATGCATCGAGATCACGCACATAGTGGCTTCCTATTTCCTATTATTTGGCAACACTGGGACCTTGATAGATTATTAGTAGTTAGATTTGAATTTGTAAGGGAATTGGTGTGTCCTGTATATTGTGTATAGATCGCGTATGAAGTGACTTCCAGTAATTTTAAATATGAATTTGTTTTTCTTTGGAGAGAGGAGAATGAAACACATATTCTAGTAATTGGGATGTTGACGGTTGTTACAAATCCATGTGAAGCTATATTTTACACATAAAAGACAGTATTTAGAAGCCCAAAATAACAGTTTTAAAACGTCTTAAATTAAATAAAATCAATTTTATTGCGTTATTTATAACCCATTATCACGTGATCACGAACATCAATCAGAGCGCGATGACGTCACTGCACGAACAATTGGACTTATTTCTGATAACGCAGTTACAAGTATGAACTATTTTTCTTGATAATTTGTTAGAACAATATAAGATAATATTTTACGATTTTTATCACAATGGAGACTGGATCCATCAAAAGAAATAGTTACTTACCGAAGATTGATTCTATAATGGTGCGAGCTTCTTTGCTAGAAACATAGTTCTTGTGCAGTGGAGAAGAACGTGAAAATGTCTTTGTAAGTACCTATAATTGTTCATTGACATACTTTATTAGAAATGAGAGAAACACCTTACTCATTTTATATACTCTTTTATCACATTTAGAGCTACTTACCATCTATATCAACGAAATAAAACTTGAAATCAGCCCTGTAAACAAACAAACTACTATGAACTGATGAATAATTGACTATTTATTTTTACCACGACCAAAAATATCTAACATGATTTTCAATTTATAGTTGTAGTTTATCAGAGATTATAACTTACATTAAAGTAAATGAAAAAGACTCTCCATCTCAAATGTAGTCTGTAGGCAAATAGCAGTAAGTGAAACGCCAACTCCATACTACAGCTTATATTATTCCAAGATGAAGGTGCAACTAGTTTCGGCACACTGAGCTATCATCAAACCTTTAATGTATAATAATTCATATGAAAAGTATTATTAAAGAAAAGCTGTTACATGCCCCTGGAATCCAGTAGAATTCAAGATGTGTCAGTAGGTAATATGGGAAATATACTGTAGGCAAATTTTATTAAAAATAATTAGGTAAATTAACATAATTATGCAAACGTCAAACAAAATTAAAATTGGACCACATTAAGAGAAGTCATTAAGTCATGTATAATTAGAAGAAAAAGAAAGAAAATATGGACTTCGTCATACGACAGAATCCGTCTGAAGCAAGAAGTCTAGTATTTGATTAGTCGTAATAGGAAAAAGGGCAATGGAGAAAACCGAATGCGGACTAACGAAAAACAACTTTTGCTCTCTGTTAGTCCGCATGATAATAATTATATACTCAGAATTAACATTTTAACACTCATAATTCACACAACTTGTATATCCATGGTCGTAGGAAAAATAGAGTACATAACTCGTTAGAAATTGTATTTCCAGAACTCTTACGGAATATGTCACTTTCCACACTTATACAATACTATATAAATTCGAGTCTATGCATTGGAATCGTGGTAACGGTAAGAGATATAGGGATGGTTAAATGGGGGCAAAGTTGTGTATTTCAAAGGTCATTTATTTGATTCAAGACAATCTAGCTCCTTTAGTTCCGGAAAAATTGAAAATTTTGGAATTCTTCTTTTGCCTACATCTTTTAATTTGCGAGGATTTTCCAAAACTTTGCCATAGCAACTTTCTGCAAGACTAACCAAACATGCGAATAAAAATTATATAGAAAGTATGTTACACATTGGGCCACCCTCAACATTTTATTTTCAAATACGAACCTGTATTTTTCTTTGCAATTTTTTGAATGCCCAGAAGTATGTTTCATATTGACGTAGTATTTTCATCTGAACTGCAGAGTGTTTTGAAGAAATTGAACTATTACCAGAACAATTTAACCTTTTTTAATATTCCATAACAGCTGTAATTGAGAATTATCAGTGAATAAAAAGTGAATCAATGCCAAGTTGATCTTATAACAAGAACTTTAATTATTGAAGATTCGAAGTTCAGATGTAGATACTACTCCGATATGAAACATGACTCTTGGCATTAGAAACAGTGCAGTTAAAAATATAGATTCGTATTTGAAAATAAAAACTTGAGGGTGGCCCAATTTAAACGATACTTTGTATACAATTTTTTTTCACACAGAGCATGCTGCAAAAATGTTTAGATCGAATACACAAGCTTTTCAATCTGTAACCTATGGAATAATCCACGTTATACATCCAAACAAATTATTTTTTACTTTATAGCGCATTTGAATAAAAGTTAGTCTTTGAAAAGTTTCTTTATGATTTTATTCTATTCGTCAAAGATTAAACAAGGATATGATAAATGTTTAACATTGTTTTTCTTAGAATTCAAATTTAAAAAGAAAATATTTATGTAGTTTCTTTTGTAACGACTAAGTTCGTTAAGTATCTGATTGACCCGGAAATTACAATCAGATGTTTAAATACCTGAAATGTTCATCCCATGTACATATAAGATCACCCAAATTTCAAATCGTCCGCTCATTTAATAACAAAATAGCGGGCTGGCTAGTAATTTCGTTGGCAAACTACTTAGGAAACACCTGTATATAAAGGATGGAATATGTACTGTTAATTTTTTGTACGCACATTTGCATAAGTTTCGTTAAACATCTTTTTATAATTCGCGTATAAAAGACACTTCATTATAACATTGTTTACAGTGTCACAATGAAGGTCTTTGAACACTGTTAAAGTAATTTTTAGTGTACAGTTGGTTATTGGATTTAGTTATATTTTTATTTGACATTTGACTTTAACCTTGACACAAATTATAAATAAAATGGTCTAGCGTTGTTCCAGCTAACAAATTATTATATTAAAGGTAAATTAGAATGATTTATATATTGAAAATATTAATGAATAAAGTACGCTAACGCTTATTTATCAATTGTTTATTTTTATATTGTATAGGATCAATGTATACGTATACAAAACGTTCGAATTTTGGTATAAATTACCAGATATCTATGTAAAGATGTATTACACGAATGATTCTGTTCATGATATAATATAAATAGATCGCAAGAGTATATACAAAGAAGCTCTTTTTTAAACAAATTATCAACCTATTTTTGCTTAAATGAAAGTTTGTTTACAATTTACACAATTATTCGGTTATAATATGTTAAAAGTCAGAAGTGCTGAATAAAACCATCTGTGATCTGACCAATTAGGAATCTACAGAATTGCCAACTTAAATTCAAACCACTCCTCCTAGTTTAAAAACAGGGATTATATGAAATTCTATTTTATTTAAATGATTAAATAAATGCGAAATATAAAAAATATTGTGTAAAACTTATGCCACAATGACTTTCTGTAGTACTCGTGATTTGCACAACTCACCGCTTCGCGGTTCGTTGTGCGAACTTCACTCGTACTATAGAACGAGTCATTGTGACACTTGTTTTACAAATAACTATTTTATGTCTATTATATCTAAAACGCACAATAGAGAATAGCTTCAATGATGATACTGATCTGAAAACTTGTACAGAGTCATGATGGATTCCTCACTACTTCATTATCTCTTTAGATTCCTTATTCTTTTGATATGATCTTCATTAGCCTTACACCTAAGTCTAGCAATTCAAGTGAATTCAAGACTTTTTTTGAAATTTCGTGTTCACACTTTTCTTTCTGAAATCCTGTTTCAAAGTTTTTCTTCAAAATTCAGAGCCTAACTTTTCACGGGTTTCGAATTATTCAAGAGTATGAAAAAAAACCTTCATCAAATTCAAACGGAACATATAAAGGAAAGTTGATTTCAATCGCCCTATTTTGAGGTCTATTTCACTCTGTAGGATTAATTGTATGTTGGTCTAGGACCCCTGTATACAGACATCACACCAGTAGAACCATTAGCACATGTTTAAGTTTTGCATTTATCAGACTCCCTGTATATTGGAAGATAGCTTTTATTTGTGCTCTGCACTGTTTGGAACCGGTGGTGTAGCAATGAACAGACTAGAGTTTTTTCCAAACACCAAACCGCTATGGTGACGGAAAAAAAACTCTAGTGTATACATAGCTTTTATTGCTCTGTACTTTATTTATGACATTTTCTTCCTTAGATCAAATAAGGATGCAGTTATCGTCCCTTCAGTATCATTGATACACACTGTATATGCCAGATTAGAGTTTCACCGTCTCCGACCTTTTTGTTAAATTCAATATTCTAGGTCAACTACTAACAATCCACCTAGTAATCTGATTGCATATAGGTTTTCGGAATTCTCACAAAGAAAACTTGATTTCTGCTATAGTGAAGTAGAAAAATATACCCATTCGAAAATTAAAGAAAATTGAGTAGTAATTTCACTTCATCTCGTGATTTACGTTGGAAAATTCAATTAATTTTCCCTTTATTTACGGAAATTCAGAATTCTTTAGTTTGTTTTATCGCCAGCATTATCCATTTTTATCGCCAGTAGTGTTTTATTTTGCCTCAAAATCAGATTTGAGTGAATTGTAGTACGAAAATATAATTTTTCTAATAATAACGGTAGATATTCAGCAATAACTAGCATCCTCCGCACTGTCAACAATGGTATCAAAAAATTAAAACAGATGTAAATCATCACATTCAATTTTAAAAGCTTTCTAGAACCAAAAGTGAGATCGGTAACACTGCCAGGATGCCACTACATATACAGACGCCAAACTATACCATTCTTCGATATGTATACGGATGCCACTTTGTGCGTCAGATGTATAACAAATATATAAGTGTGCTACTATAGCGCCACGTACGGAGAACCTGTGAACCTTGGTGTATAGGTTTATAAAAAAACCGACCAAAGTGATGTCCTGCTGATTTCATCAGCAATAGATTCGCAATTCACTGAACCTTTTGCGATATTTTGGAGCTAGATACACTGTGACTTCCGTATATCGGATTCCATAATGCCTCGGACGCCACAACTTCCGCGATTTTAACATGTGCGGCTGCCACTTCACGCCGTGAATATATAATATATATATATATATATATATATATATATATATATATATATATATATATATATATATATATTGTGACGATATTTATTTCTATTGTAATATAAATTTGGAAAATTAAAATGAAATTTTGTTTAATGTCACTGTCAAATTATAAATTTAAATTGTCACACTTGGGCTTTAACAAACAGTTTATTTTATCAAATTTGAATTTCTGGGCTCCGGCTATATAATAATTTTCACTAGATTTAAATTTTAGTTTTATGTAACTTTATCTTAATTGAGAACTCTTTGCTTCCGCACTCTGGGCGTACGGGTTCAATATCTCATTTTTCCAGACCTATGGCCTCCAACTGTGTCAGACATTCACTATATTATAACACATAATAAACTACTCTAAATAAAAAAACTAATCAATTCCAAAATACGTCTATTACTTTGTTAAGTTTGTAATTTTGAATAACGAATTACCAAATTTAAGTTAACAATAAATATACATGAAGAATTAAAGATTGTTATTATTGGACGTAATAGATGGAATGCATTCTCTCTATTAAATAAAAGAGAAGAAACTTAACCTATAAATTTACAATGAAAAATACTGAACAATGATGATTTCTCGGACAAAATATTTATAAAGACTTGTTACCTTGCAGTTCAATTGTCAAATACACTTAATAAAGGAAATACTCTTCAATAATTATTGAACTCCTCACTAAACCAAAGCATAAGGTATATACCATTTAACTTTTCTTATTCTTTTTATAAATGTTGGGAAATTATCCCCTTTACCATTCATATATCTTTCAAATATTTTCTTATCTCTTCAATTTACATATCATCCAGGAATGTTCATGAAAAATTTGCAAAAAAACGAATCCAATTCAGTCTTCTTTCTTTTTCTCTTTATATCTTATAGTGTATGTTCAAAAGACCTCCATTTCATCAATTATATCTCTTTTTTGAAATCTCTGACCTCTTTTAAAATTATTTTAACTCTTGACAGCTCTTTCAAAATTTTTTTAATGACACCCCCTTATTTATCTCTTCGTCACCTGGATTTGTATCTTTTTTTTTACCGCAAACAATCAGAGAGTAGTCATTAGACAGAACAAGTATCCTTTCTCCTTACTCATCACTAACTTTCTTCTATAACCTTAAATTGTCACCATTTGTCACCCGCACTTGACAAATATAAATTTTATAACATACTCTGTATGTTCGGGTAAATTACTCTACCTTCCTATAATTAAAATGCTACATAATATCTAAAATAATTTACAATCAATAAAATAATCTTCTATACTCCTGGACTTTGGTCAATGGCTTGTGAAGGTATGTTTCTTTATTACACTGTACCATTTTGATTTCATTTCAATTTCAAAATCTTTACCTAACTTCTGATTAATTACTTAGGTACTTTTCAAATTTCTACAGTGTGTGCCAAATTTATCTAATATTTTATAAATCATTTATTGTTATTTGGTACATTATTCTAGCTAATTTTTCTAAGACAATTTATTTGTCCTAACATTCCCCCTCAAGCCTTTGAGCAATTTATATGTTTACAGTAGAAATTCTCAAAGGATTGACCCATATTTGGTAACAATTTGAACTAAGCAATAATAAATAACTTATAACTTCATATACTATTTCTATATTATGTTGATGAGCAACCATGATAATCAAATAACTGATCAATGTTGAATACACCACGTGTATTTCCCGTCTCTGGATGTACTAGTACATAACTATTCACTCCACCTTTATTATGAATTCTATAAGGACCTTCAAACAAACTATCCAGTTTCTTACATTTATCATGTCTGTGATCAGCAAATCTCAGTGCTCTCAATAATACTAAGTCTCCCTGATTAAAAACTTTACTATGTTTATTTTTTTTAAATTGTTTTTCTCTATATCTCTTTTCTTTTATGGACTCTTTTACTCTGGCCTGTTCAATTATCTGATTATAATCAAAATCAATTATCCATGGTCTATCTGAATTTATTCCTTTGAATAGCATAATTGGTGAAAATCCTGTATTTATATTTGGACTATTATTTATAAAGAATTCTACATCTGACAATTTATCCTCCCATTCTCTATGATTATAAGAAACCAGTAGCCTTAAATGTTTAATGACCTCTTTAATTCCCCTCTCAGCTAAATTAGCTTGAGGATGTCTAATACTAGTATATCTATGATTTATTTTATTTTTAATAAACCAATTTTGTAATTGTTTACTTCTAAAATATGTAGCATTGTCCATTATACAAGTATCAAATTTTCCATGATCGTTGATAAATTTATTCAAGAAAAATTTTACCATCGTTTCATTTGTTTTAGAACATGCATGTAAAGATATGTATTTCGAAAAAACATCTAGAATTATAAAAATATGGAGATTTCCGTGTGTGCTTGGAATTAAATTTGAAATAAAGTCTACAGTTATTAGCTCTAGTGGTTTACTAACTATTAAAGATCTTGGTAAGTTCGTATAATGCATATTTTTTTCTTTATTGAACTGACAAGTAGTACAATTTCTAATTTGTTTTTTTATTAATGATAAATCATTCTTACAATAATAATTCTCTCTAAAAATTAAATGAGTACGTCTAACTCCAGGATGATTAAAATTACTATGTATTTGATCTATTATTAAATTAGCCAACTCGTCTGTTATTGCATAAATTTCTATTCCATTCATTATTTTAAAATAAATATTTTCCTTATATTTTAGCCTAGCCTTATCCTTATCTGTTAAACTATTTTGGTTAATTTTAATAGCATCTAACGAAAATATTCCCTGTTCAAATTTTAATTGATTAAGTCCAACTTTATGAGTGTTTGGCCTACCAAGGCTTTCCCCTTCCATTCTTGTGATAGCATCTGATACAATATTCAAATGTCCAGGAATAAAAATTATTGTAAATGAATACTCTTGCAATAATAGACTCCATCTGTGAATACGAGAATTATTATACCTATTATCTAAGATAGTAGTTAGAGCCTGATTATCTGTCTCAATTATGAAATGACCACCCAATAAGAAATATCGCAACTTATTTACACAGAAAATTATACTGAGGAGCTCTAGTTCACTTACTCCATAATTTTTTTCTGCTTGACGAGTTAAGCGAGAAACAAAAGATATTGGAACTTCTACATTATTTTGTTCCTCTAAAAGCACACCAGCTATTCTTTGTATAGAGGCATCTGTTCTTAACTTAAAAACTTTTGAATAATCAGGATGATAAATTTTTACGTTTTCATGGAAATCTTCCTTTATGGACTTGAATGATTCCTCCTGTTTATTCGTCCATTTCCAAGTTACATTTTTCCTTAACAATTCAACAAGTGGTAATTCCTTTTCTGAAAGATTTGGTACCAATCTTTTAAAATAATTTAAAGTTCCCAAGAAATCTCTTAAAGTTTTTAAATTTGTAGGCCTTTTATAGTCCTTAATCAAACTTATCCTTTGTGGATCCATTTCTATTCCCAATGGAGTTAGTTTGAAACCTAAATATATGACTTCTGTTTTAAAAAACGAGCATTTTACTAAACTAAGCTTGAGACCTGCTGAATCAAGATCCTGTAAGACATTTTTCAAATGAGTAAAATGCTGATCCTTGTTTTCTGAAAAAATCAAAATATCATCTACATAATGAATAGTGTAAGCTTCATGTCTTTCTAAGATTTTATTTGTGGCTTTTAGTAATGCTGATACTGAACTTTGTAAGCCGAATGGAACTACATTGAAATGATATACCCTACCATTTATTTTGAAACCTACCAAATGTCTACAATCTGGATGTAAAGGAATTAACCAAAAATAATGTTTCAAATCTAGTTTTGAAAAAACTTTAGCATTTGTTACTCTACCTAAAATTGATTCTACTGTAAGTGGTGCTTCAAATTCTGGAACACAACATTTATTAAGATTTCTTGCATCAAGACAGATTCTCACTGAATTATCTTGTTTCCGAACCCATCACTACTGGATTAATATATTGTGTGGTGCTATAACTAATTATGTTATCTCTCAATAAATTATGTAATGCATTATTAACATCCTCCCTATACTTATATGGTATTGGATAACTTTTTGCATGGAATTGTTTCATGTCTTTTATCTTTATTCTATGAACATAATCTTTAGCTATTCTTGATTCCTCATTTATTAAATCTTTATACTTTCCTATTAAATCTACAATTCTATCTCTCCACTCATTATCACAATCAAAACCTATATTCTCAAGTACCACTCCTTTTATTATGGCATCTTTGGCCTGAATCCTGCTTTCAAAAATCTCTCTTCCATTTGACCTACTAACATAATCATATTTATCCTCCCTATTACTTTCATTTAATATTTTATATTCATCATAATTATCATATTTATTCATTTCTTTATCATTCCATGTACAAAGAATTCTATCTATAAAAATCTTATCATTTTTTTTATTTTTGCAATTATTTTTATTTTCCGAATTATGTTCACAAAAATCCCATATACTAATTATATTCGAGTTTTTTACTACCCTTATACTTTCTTGTAATGAAAAATTTAATTCAAACTCTTTATTGATTTTAACAATTCCTTTTTCAAAATTTATTACAAAGTTATTTTTACTGAGTTCATCACTACCAATAAGTATATCACATTCCAGATGGTTTACTATTAATAATTGAACTATAATCTCAAATTTTTCAAAGTGTATTTTAGTAACCACTGATCTATTTGTGTATCCTAAAGTTTTTTCATTTATGCCTACTAAGTTAGTTTTAGGAATTTTAATTATATCATTTTTCAAACATTGTACTTTATCAACAAATTTTTCTGATATTAAAGAAGCTGTAGATCCTGTATCTAAAATTATGCTAACATTATTGTCGTATATTTTACCATTTAAAATTATTAAACCTACATTTTTTTTGTTCCAGGTGTACATTATTATAATCTCCGAGATCAAGAAATTCACGTGGGTGCATGTATTGACACCTAGTTGCAACATCATATACCCATTTTAAAAATGCGGTTCGGTATCATGTCTATTCCGATAATCTTCTGAGGAACGAGATCTTCCTGTAGATCTGAAATACTCCTGAGAAGCAAAACTTTGTGAAGTACATCTTTCTGCACTTCTACCTCTGTGATTTTCATCTACCACATCCACTCGATTAACACGTCTCACATGTTCACCTGAGTCTCGAGAATTTATGTCTCTGTTATAACCATTATTGTTATTTTGGTTATCAAAATTTTGTTGGTTTCTTGTATTTTGGTTATAATTATGATTTAGATTGTGACTGTTTTGATTACCATTATTCCCCCAATTATAATTGTTATAATTATTTCTTTGGAAGTTATTATTTTGATTTTGGTAATCTCGGAAATTACTATTTTGATTATATCTATTAACATTTCTATTTCCATTATTGTTTGCCTGATTATATTGACTGTTCCTATTTTGGAATCCTCTATTAATTTCATTAAAATTTTTGTAATTATAATTATTTTTAATCTGATTATTTCCATCAATTAATTCATTATAATTCCTATTATTTCGTGCCCTATGTTGATAATTTCTATTCTGGTTACCATCCAAATTTTTATATTGAACACTGCCATCTAAGTTTCGTTCAACTCGAGTTAAATATGACAATAGCATATCAAACTGACTAATATTTTGTATGCTTATAGTTTCACAAATTTCACTTTTATAGTGCCTAGACAAAAACATAACGATTTCTGATTCAGGTATGCTTGGTACAAGGTATTGTGCTTGAGCATACACCTGTAAAGCATAATTAGTTAAATTATTGCGTTGTGAGTCAAATTTACCAAAATACAATTTTTCACGAACTTTTCCCTGCTGTAACTCACCCCAAAAATTGTGTAAAAAGAATTTTTCAAAATCATCCATATTCTGAATTTTATCTTCCTTACAATTCAACCAAAGTAAGGCCTGACCTGTTAAATTACTCCTCAAAAATTCGTGAAGATCTCCAGTGTTTTCAATTCTCCTGGCTCTACTTTTAATTGTTTTTATAAAATTTATAGGGTGTACCTTTGTAAAGTCACCACAAAATTTTGTAGACTCATCAACTTTACTATTACAACCAAAATACATAGAACCTGATGACTCACCAATAATACGATTATCTGATAAGTTTTTTACTTCTGCTGTAATATTTGTTAATTTTTGTTCTACCTGTCTCCTAAAATTTTCCATTAGTTCATTGTTGTTTGGATTGTTTCCTTGTATGCTTTTTTTTAACTCTTCTCTAAATCTTGCTTCTGTCTTTTTGTTTTCGTTTTCGGCCAGATCCAATGTTGTTTGTATTTCCTTTCGAACATCTTCTTCGAAATCTGTTATTCTCTTGTTAGTTTTTATATTTTCATTAGTTTGCCTTCTTTCTATCCATTGCAGATTTTCTTTGAATATCTTTTCTTGTTGCTTGGCTTCTTCTCTTAAGCTCTTGGTCTCTTGTTTTAAGCTTTTCTCCATACCATATATTTTTGTTTCCTGTTCCCCCATTTTATCTTCTATCTTATCGATTCTTGCCTGATGAAACTCATATCTTCTATCAAAATTTTCTAAAATTGCTTGTATATCAGATTGTAACTCATTTTTCACATTTTTTATATCTCCTTTTACTCCTTGGATTTCACTTGTCACCCCTTGGATTTGACTTGTTACCCCATGGATTTCACTTGTCATCACTTGCATTTGACTTGTCATCATTTGCAAAAATCCTTTTAATTGTATAATATCAATATTTTCTTGAGGATTAGTCTGTTTTGGGCTTTCTTGAAGAACTCGAGTATCCTGTTTCTCTTTTTCTTGAGTTCTTCTGTCATCATTGTTACTCTCCTCCACATCATTTCCCAATATTTTGTCCTGTTCATCCAAATTTTTCAAAGTTTCTTGTTCCCCCTGTATATCTCCTTTTCCACATTCACAAGATTCCATTCTGATGGCTTCAATAAGTCTCTTTTGTAGCTCTGCTTTCTTTCCACTATCACTTAAATTCCTTTCCACCAAAAGTTCTTTCAATTGTGCTATCGTGTATTCTTTTATCTCTAATTCTCGCTTATCAGACATGTCGTTTTATTGTGTATATTATAAATTTACTCTACAATACTGATGATACAAAACAGCAAAAACACACCTGAGACGTACCAATCAAGCAAATAGCAAATGTTTCACAGAATCTGATAATTATTTTAATATTATTTGTATAAATAAATTGTTTCAAAATGACTACCTGTAATTATTAGTTTATCTGAAGTAGATATTGTTGTTACTATGAAAAGGATAACCTTACGTCTGGAAAATATTTAGCCCTGTTTTTGAAAAAAAATACCGCACCACGTTGGGCTGACAAAATTGTGACGATATTTATTTCTATTGTAATATAAATTTGGAAAATTAAAATGAAATTTTGTTTAATGTCACTGTCAAATTATAAATTGTCACACTTGGGCTTTAACAAACAGTTTATTTTATCAAATTTGAATTTCTGGGCTCCGGCTATATAATAATTTTCACTAGATTTAAATTTTAGTTTTATGTAACTTTATCTTAATTGAGAACTCTTTGCTTCCGCACTCTGGGCGTACGGGTTCAATATCTCATTTTTCCAGACCTATGGCCTCCAACTGTGTCAGACATTCACTATATTATAACACATAATAAACTACTCCAAATAAAAAAACTAATCAATTCCAAAATACGTCTATTACTTTGTTAAGTTTGTAATTTTGAATAACGAATTACCAAATTTAAGTTAACAATAAATATACATGAAGAATTAAAGATTGTTATTATTGGACGTAATAGATGGAATGCATTCTCTCTATTAAATAAAAGAGAAGAAACTTAACCTATAAATTTACAATGAAAAATACTGAACAATGATGATTTCTCGGACAAAATATTTATAAAGACTTGTTACCTTGCAGTTCAATTGTCAAATACACTTAATAAAGGAAATCCTCTTCAATAATTATTGAACTCCTCACTAAACCAAAGCATAAGGTATATACCATTTAACTTTTCTTATTATTTTTATAAATGTTGGGAAATTATCCCCTTTACCATTCATATATCTTTCAAATATTTTCTTATCTCTTCAATTTACATATCATCCAGGAATGTTCATGAAAAATTTGCAAAAAAACGAATCCAATTCAGTCTTCTTTCTTTTTCTCTTTATATCTTATAGTGTATGTTCAAAAGACCTCCATTTCATCAATTATATCTCTTTTTTGAAATCTCTGACCTCTTTTAAAATTATTTTAACTCTTGACAGCTCTTTAAAAATTTTTTTAATGACACCCCCTTATTTATCTCTTCGTCACCTGGATTTGTATCTTTTTTTTTACCGCAAACAATCAGAGAGTAGTCATTAGACAGAACAAGTATCCTTTCTCCTTACTCATCAATTACTTTCTTCTATAACCTTAAATTGTCACCATTTGTCACCCGCACTTGACAAATATAAATTTTATAGCATACTCTGTATGTTCGGGTAAATTACTCTACCTTCCTATAATTAAAATGCTACATAATATCTAAAATAATTTACAATCAATAAAATAATCTTCTATACTCCTGGACTTTGGTCAATGGCTTGTGAAGGTATGTTTCTTTATTACACTGTACCATTTTGATTTCATTTCAATTTCAAAATCTTTACCTAACTTCTGATTAATTACTTAGGTACTTTTCAAATTTCTACACTGTGTGCCAAATTTATCTAATATTTTATAAATCATTTATTGTTATTTGGTACATTATTCTAGCTAATTTTTCTAAGACAATTTATTTGTCTTCATATATATATATATGTATATATATATATATATATATATATATATATAGGTGGGAATAACGGGGATTTCAGTCCAAAGAATCAACGCCAAGATCTTTTATTTACAAAATGCCGCCAAGTTTTCGTGTCCTTTTGACACTTCTTCAGGGCACTATAATACATATACAAATATAAATATTATTTGAAAATAGAGAAATAAATATAAGTACTTACATGTAAAATATTTCAAGTAAATTCAATATAAATAATCATTAAAAAATTTGTAAATGTAAAAATAAATATAATTATAATATACTTGATGTCATATTTCACATAAGACAAATCGATACATAATTTGTTTGTTCGTTACTTAGTTATTTTAATTTTTTTAGGTTACTTAATAATTATTTAATGAAGTTTGAATTTTAGGTTAGATTATAACCTTATAAAATGACTTTGACAGATAATTTGTTTTTGACGTTAATAGAAAAGGAAATGAGGTTAGATTATAACCTGTGAAAATGACTTTGACAAATAATTTCCTATATTTTGACCTTAATAGAAATGAATTCAATTTTTATGAAATAATCATATAAATAATGAAAAATTATCTATTTTGTTCAATATTTAAAAGGTAGCTATAAATATTACTAAGATTTTCAATGTCACTTTTCTTATTCATACAAAGAAAATGAAAATTAATCTCATTATTTGTTTAAAAATTAGAATTGAAAAACTAGTTCACCCTTCTTTAAAACAAAAAAATTTAAGAATTTTAAGTGATATCTTATTAGAAAATTCTTATCCTAAATCACTTCTAAATAGAATTCTTTTCAACACTATTTCTGATAGAACTATTCATGATAATATCTCTAGCAATGAAACAGATAGGAATACAAATGTAGAAAATATTAATTACCTATCAATTCCAAAAATTGAAAATTTATCAAATAACATAATAAAACTTTTCAAAAATTAAACTAATATAAAGATAACACAGAAAAATATAAAAACGATTGGAAATTTAAATAGTAAATTGAAAGATTCTACACCTGACTTAAAAAAATCAAATGTAGTCTATGAAATAAAATGCAATAACTGTGATCTTAACTACATCGGTACCAGCTCTAGAAATTTGACTAATCGCATCACATCTCATAAAAGTGATATAAAACTTAACAAAAAATCATGTGCATTAACACAGCATTCCATCGAAACAGGCCATAAAATGTTATTTAATGAAGCTAAAGTTCTACATACTGAACAAAATATGTCTAAAAGATATTTTCTTGAAATGGTTGAAATCAACAAGGCAAATAATAGTATGAATAAGAAAAGTGACATTGAAAATCTTAGTAATATTTACCTTTTGAATATTGAACAAAATAGATAATTTTTCATTATTTATATGATTATTTCATAAAAATTGAATTCATTTCTATTAAGGTCAAAATATAGGAAATTATTTGTCAAAGTCATTTTATAAGGTTATAATCTAACCTCAAATTCAAACTTCATTAAATAATTATAAAGTAACCTAAAAAAATTAAAATAACTAAGTAAAGAACAAACAAATTATGTATCGATTTGTCTTATGTGAAATATGACATCAAGTATATTATAATTATATTTATTTTTACATTTACAAATTTTTTAATGATTATTTATATTGAATTTACTTAAAATATTTTACATGTAAGTACTTATATTTATTTCTCTATTTTCAAATAATATTTATATTTGTATATGTATTATAGTGCCCTGAAGAAGTGTCAAAAGGACAGGAAAGCTTGGCGGCATTTTGTAAATAAAAGATGTTGGCGTTGATTCTTTGGACTGAAATCCCCGTTATCCCCACCTATATAGCATTTTTCAGTCGTTATTTAAAAAAATTTTTTATATATATATATATATATAACAACAAAGAGATTCATGGGTAATTCACGCAAAGTAAAGGGCTACTGAAATAGAGTGGTAACCGTGGACATGCATGTTTCTGGCTCATTTTGCCTCATCAGCACGGCATAACCAAATAATGATGTGAAATTTGGGAGCAAAGATGTTAATCGAAACATGGGAAAACACAAAATAACGGATTTCAGCAGGGAAACCAAACGCTCATTTGTGTCTTCAATGAGCGTTTGGTTTCCCTGCTGAAATCCGTTATTTTGTGTTTTCCCATGTTTCGATTAACATCTTTGCTCCCAAATTTCACATCATTATTTGGTTATGCCGTGCTGATGAGGCAAAATGAGCCAGAAACATGCATGTCCACGGTTACCACTCTATTTCAGTAGCCCTTTACTTTGCGTGAATTACCCATGAATCTCTTTGTTGTTGTTGTTAACATATCACGCGATATTCCTACATCTTCTTTGTTATATATATATATATATATATATATATATAAACAAAGAGCAAACAACAAGTGTTATCATGGGAAAGCACGCAAAAATAAAGAGGTTACTGAAGAGAAGTGGTAACCGTAAACATGCATGTTTCTAGCTCATTAGCCTTCATCAGTACGGTATAACCAAGTATGGATGTGAAACTTGGGAGCAACGATGTTGAATGAAACATGGAAGAACACAAACAACGGAAAATAACAGGACAACCAAACGCACATTGTGCCATCAATTGGAAGATTCCGATTTTGGAACAACAACCAATATCAACACGGAGGCCCATGAAGCCCTCCTATATATGAATATATATATATAATATAAATTATTATAGTATATATATATATATATATATATTATAATAATTTATTTTGTTTTATTTTAATTAGATAATTTTATATTTATTTGTTTCTGTGGCTAGCTCAGTTATTTAATCATTATTATTTGGGTATTCGGAAGCATGAGACTCTTTTTACCCTTCGAGTTCTGGCATTGATTGATTTATTCTGCTTATGTAAATAAAAAGAAGACATTTCTTACAATGATTTAATTTTTTAAAAGAAAATTTTATTTAAATGTCTATATATATATATATATATATATATAAACAGATACGCCTATGACATTACCAAACCACAGTCACAAATGAGAACATACACCATCCTATGCGCATGCTCAAATAAATGCGAATGGATGCGAGAGGAACCGAACGTTTCTTAGAGACGCTTAGCAGTTGCATGAAAATCATATACATAAAATCGTTGACTTTATTATGCTGGTGGTGGAGATTGCATAAGAGAATTTATGTGTGGAAATTATATACATACAGATGATTAAAATGTTCAAAAGAAATGAGTTACAAATCATACATACATTTGAAAATATTATATCAATGGATTTAGATGTATTTTTCTTATACGATTCGATATGCAGTAAGTACCACCATTATTTCATTACAGAATTACAAACATGCATGCAGGCATTTTTAAATAATCTTAAAATTTTATCTAATGAATAAACTACATAAGGTCTTTTCTTCTTCTTTAGTTAGATCGATCATATAGACATAAGAATTATTATACACATGGAAATAGTCACTGAATTTAAACTAGTTAGTTATTATTATTATTGGCCAATGATATTTAAAGAAACACTGACCTGAAGTCTGGAATCTGGAATCTAACTCGTCTGGTAACAGGAATACGCCTACCGAAGTCCAAGCTGCTTAATTTCTGGAGAATTTATGATATTCTCAGGGAGAAACTGGATATACACACATGTGAGTGTTCGTAGTTTTATATATACAAGGAGTCTTTAGCTTTGATAATTATATTTTGTGATTTTACTCGAATTTTGTTGTAAAATTGTTCATCACCTCCTCCTTCTTTGACGCCGAAACCAAAACTACCCCCGCTTCCTCTCGATGGTCAATTTCTTAATCAATAAATAAACTATTGTTTCTCAGCTCACTAATTTTCAACAAAGTTTTGTTTCTTTTTAATTTATCAAAATTTGTCCTGTCATTTTACACCAATCATATTCTTTCTGGAGCTGTCGAGTTCTATTCACGATTACAACACTCTATGAAAGTTTTGAAAACACATATGAATGTGAATTTCACTTGAATATTATCTGTTTTTTTTTAATTCAAACGAATTTCAATACAACAAGTCTTTTACAAATAGTGAAATTCATGGTTATATTTCGATATTACAATGTCAAGTCTTGTTTTGATACTTGTAACAACTTGGAAATAATATTTACATTTATAAACATAAATTCTTTTATTTGTTATATATATATATATATATATATATATATATATATATATATATATATATATATATATATATATATTGCTTTCGTTATTTGAACTATCCAAATTCAATAGTTTCAAATGTTTACTTATATCTATCACCATTTTATGATTCATTTCCTCCACAAATTGATATCTAATTTTGACATATAATTACATTTATGTCATTCATATTTATATTTTCTAAACTTGTCTAAAACTTTATACTAAATATGAGTATTATTTCTATTATTACTGATCAACTAATACTTTTATTAAATTAGATCACTAGAACTTGTTTATTTTCAGATAAACAGCTGATTCCTTCATGACAAACAAACATCCATATTGGGCAGATCTAATGTTCTCTTCTATACTTGTTAAGCGTTTTCAAAATTTAGACAATTATTAAGGTAATTTCTTTATATTTATTGTTACTCTCTTTAATTATTATAAAGAAATGATTTAATATATTATGACTTTATATGAATTTTTTACTTATGATTGTGGTTTTTTAATGTGTTTTTTATTAACATAGTTTCAATCCATTCTAAATACTAAGCACAATATTCTCAAACAGCTGTTGTTCTTCAATATATAAGATATGTGGTTCAATATATATATATATATATATATATATATATATATATATATATATATATATAAATATATATATATATATATAATATTTAAATATATATATATATATATATATATATATTGGGCTGCTCTGTATATTCTTATGTTTATATCTATTTTTATATTTGAATAAAGTCGGGGCATGTAGATTTTCTCCCTTTGAGTTCAGGACGCCAATTTATAATTGAGTAGACAATTATTTTAAGTGTTAATTAATTATTTATATACTGTTATGAGTATTATGTTATTTAAATATTTCATAAATATTACACTATTACCTTTTTGTTATTATCATAATGAAGAATGATTGAGATGAGCTATTTTGAATTAAATTTATTATGGATAGTGAATTAAATTGATCATTATATAAGAATTGTACTTGTACCGCCACTGTCCATTATGAAATCATGCGCTCTGAAAATATATTCACCGGAAACAATGCCAGCGTCTGCGCATAGGAAAGTTCACATACACTTTCAGCTGATGCTATAGCGATGAGAAATGTATCACTCACGGTCAATGACACATACACGCTATATATACAAGATATTTAAATACACATAAAATAGAAATTATCAAATTAGAAATTAAAAAAACAATACAATTGCATATACGAATCAATATAAGAAAGATGGAAATGAAATAGTGGTAATAATTAGGTATTTATACATGCATTAATATGAAAAATGGAGGATGAATGAAACTTACATATAACGTGAACAATAGTGTGGTACAATAAATGTTATAGGTGATTAAAATTCCATTTTTTTTCTGATAGATATTGATTAAAGTTCTTAGTTACTATTTAATGAAAATTTTATATATAGCATCCTAAAATGCTTAGACCTTTTTATTAGAATTTTGTTATTTATTCAAAAAGAATCATTTATTTCTCAATAGTTTATCTTTGGATCCAAAGTAATATATATAAAATACACAGACCTTCTGTCCTTTCTTCGGTATAGCTATACTGATGCGGGCTTCTGGAGTCTCTCACTTCTTGAAGATTTCTTTTTCTAAAGAAATGCACCTTTCTGGGCGTAGAAACCTTTTCTCTTGACTTTATACGATTTCTGTTTGCTTTATTTAATAAATTTCTGTAAAATACTTTTGCGCGCAAGTGGAGTAACCTAACATAGCAAACCCCACGAAAACTTGTGTTGTGGGATGCGTCAACTGTCACGTGTGTCAACTGCCATGTATCATCTGTATAGCGAACCCTAAGAAAACTTGTGCTCTGTGTCACCTATCTACCTTCTTGTCTTCTGTGGTGTGCGAGTGTCTGCTAACCTTCTGCTACTCATGTGGTGTGTGTCTTCTGTCATGTATCAAGTGACGCAACACCACCCTTATCCTATATCTTTAGGAAATAGGACCAAAACAACACTGGTAGGGATAAACAAAACAGTAACAAGACACTATTTTTTTAATCGTTTTTTTACAATTATAGCATGTTGAGTAAAATACAAACAATTGTTACACACAAAATACAACTCTTTTCTATTAGGTGTATGTTAAATTTTATCTATTTTTATCTTAATTCTATAACTTAGGTCCATTTCTGCAAATTCTTTTTCCAACCAATAGTTCGAGCAATAGCAGATTTCCGAATTTTCAACCTGTAATATGTAACGAAGTCTCTCCCTGTATTTAACTTCCTTTATAGCGGCAATTACCATTTCTGTTCGTTCGGCAACTTGTTCTAAGCGTTGGCAATGTCTAAATTTGATACGATCTTTCATCTTCTGCATGGTAATGTTTTTAATTTGAGTCATATCTCATTGGGTAAAAGGGATATTCTTCCATACCTCCGTGTAAAACTTTAAATTTTCTATCTTGGCGAATGTGTTGCGTTGGTAAGACGTAAAACCATTGGTAGTAAACGTTACAAACGTTTCTTCTGTAGGCAAACATATTATCTCCATACCGTTTTTATAAAGTTTTGTAATAAGAGCTACTCTATTGTTGTAAACACTTATAAATATATTTTTGTAGTAACCCTTCAAGAAGTAGACATTTTTTATGCCATCCTTTTCCGCTAACACACCAACAGAAGTATATTTGTTTTTATTGTTTATGGTAAACGCCGACACTTTATACACACCTGCTGGGTCTAGGTTTACCCAATGGCTATAAAAATAATTTTCTAATCTCTTCCTCAATTGTGTTATCTTCTCTTCTTTCTCCAGTAGACTTCTATATTTTTCCTTTATTGCAGTTGTCTTTTTGAGAAAATTCAGCTCCCTCCTCTTGGTATCTAGCTCATCCATTTCCTGTTTTCGATTCGTTGTCTATGTAATGTAAGCTTGCGACAGAGGGTTGATTTCTTTAATATCATAAGGAGAAAGTTTGTTTCTTTTATTGGTTCTCTTCCTTGAAACACGTGCAACCAAATTATCTGTAGAGATGAGTCCAGCGTTCTGTGTGTCGATATCTTCTGGTATAGTAGAAAAAGGAGTACTGGACCTAGAAAAGTAGGTCTCTCCAGCTTTAATGTAACATTTTTGTATAATTCGATCATTGTCTCTGGTCTCCTTTTCTTCTACAACTTCTATATGGTTAACAGGAAGGCAATTAAAGCTGCATGCAGAGAGAATGTAATTTATAACCTTCTTCCTTGCGTCGAATTCTTTTGGTAAATTTATTTGTAATCCCGTCAATTTTCTTGTATTGCTGTTGCCCCAATGAACATATTGCAGCATATTGTTAAATACAAGACAACTGTTCTGTAGACTCTCGGTCAACTTTGTCCACATTTTTGCAATCGAAACAGAGTATATCGGAGAATTTTTGAAGTACAACTTACTATCTTGTAGCAGAGTTATACAATCGTCTAGACGACTGTAGCCTTCTCCATGGGAATTTTCAATTGAGTAGTTATATATCATAGCTTCTAATCCAGTAATGCCATGCTTCTTGGCCAATGCAGAAGAGATGTCAACTGTTTTATCATTATTTACAATAATGTTGCACATTTTCTTGTACTCTTCTTGGATGCAAAAGTTAAAGTTGTTGGTTAAATAATTAATCATTCCCTCTTTGTTAAAAGCTCCCGCAAAATCCTGCGTTATGTCCAAGCCCATTAGGTAGTAATCTTCCTTCCGGAGTTGCAACAATAAATTTCGTATTTATTTTAAGTAGTCTGTCGAGTTTAACGTCCGCCAATTCTACTTTGTATGGAATGCACACAGGTTCTTTATGTTTTCTTTTAATAATTTACAAATCTTCTCCGATTATTTCTCTTGTTCCAATGGCAAGCAGGTTGTTACTTAGTAAGACGAAAGGCAGCTTAGCTTTAATTTCATGTTTTGCAGAAACCAGTTCGCCAAACTTTCCACGTATATAACTATTAAAAGAATCACATATTTCTTTTTTAACCAGTTTAGAATTTCCATCGCAGTCCTCTAAGCCGCATACCTTTACAAGTATCATGTTATCACAGAAGATGGTTCTGTAATTCGTATAAGTCCATCTCCCAGTGGGTGTTCGCCTTTGATGTGTAACGTCAGACGTCACGTGTATAACGTCGCGTGTAACGTTGGAGTAACCTAACATAGCAAACCCCACGAAAACATGTGTTCTGTGACGTCATGAGTGTCAACTGCAATGTGTCATCTGTTTAGCAAACCCTAAAAAAAAGTGACGTCATGAGTCGTGTGTCAGCTCCACTTGCGCGCAATGGGGCTAACCTATCAGCAAACCCTGCGAAATCTTGTGTTGTGGTTTGCGTCATCTGTCACGTGTGTGTCAACTGCCATGTATCATCTGTATAGCAAATCCTAAGAAAACTTGTGTTCTGTGTCACCTATCTACCTTCTTGTCTTCTGTGGTGTGTGAGTGTCTGCTAACCTTCTGCTACCCTGTGGTGTGTGTCTTCTGTAATAAAAAGCTTAGCTTTAATACCACGTTTTGCAGAAACCAATTCCAGATAGATTAACAACAACAACAACAACAACATATCTGTACCTTCTGCAAATTCTTCTAGTCGATGACAATCCCTAAATTTCATATTATCCACAATTTCTTGCATTGTAACGACGTTAACCCTCTCCACCTCCACTTGGGTAAATGGAACGTCTATATTTTTCCATACGCCTGTGTAAAATTGCAAGTTTTCGATTTTGGCAAATGTGTTATCGTTAAAACTCGTATATCCATTTGTAGTTAAGATGGCAAAAGGTTTTTCGGTTGGCAAACATATTAATTCCATTCCATTGTTATATGGGAATGTGACATAACCGTCTGCAACAAGAGCTTCTCTATTATTGTAAACCCGTAAAAACGTATTTTTGTGGTAACTCTTTAAGTAGTAGACGTCTTCTTCTCCTTCCTTATCTGCCAAAACTCCTACACAGGTATATTTATTTTTGTTGTTAACGGTGAACGCGGATACGCTGTATTCTCCAGAGGGTCCTAAGTTTTTCCACCTGGTGCAGAAATAATCTTCTAGTCTCTCCTTTAATTCTGCTATGTTCTGTTCTTTCTCCAAAAAATGTTTATATTCCTATTTTAACCGTAGCTGTATTTTCTGAATACTCTATCTGCCTTTTCTTTAATTCTGTTTCCTCCATTTCTAATTTCCGTTTCTTTACAGATAATACAGAAATATGGGAAATTGGTGTTATTTCTTTTAGCGCATAAGGCATTAACTTACTATTTTTTGTTTACCCTATTTCTTAGAACTTTGGGTATAATATTACAAGTAGATACCAGTACGAACTCCTGGATATCGATATCTTCCGGTATAGTGCTAAACAGTGTGAAAGACCGGATAAAGAATGTATCTCTAGCCTTAATATAGCATTTTTGAGAAATTCTAACCTTTTTCTCCTTAATACTCGTATCTTCTACGATCTCTATATAATTAATAGGTAAGAAGTTTAAACTAAATGCAGAAAGACAATAATTTACAACTTTTTTTCTTGCGTTGGATTCTATTGGTAAACTTATCTGTAGACCGGTTAATTTCCTTGTATTACTGTTCCCCCAGTATACATATTGCAGTATATTGTTAAATACAAGACAGCAGACTTTTTGACAACTTTGTCCACATTTTAGGAAATGAGATAGAGTATAATGGCGCATTTTGGAAATAAAGTTTGTTATCCTCCAGTAAGGTTAGACAGTCTTCTAAGTAATTGTATTCTCCTGTCTTGTTATCGGCTATGGAATAATTATATATGGTTGCTTCTAATCTTGTAATTCCATGTTCTCTGGCTAAAGTGTTGGAAAATGTGTCTTTCAATCTCTTATCTGGACAGTTCACAAAATCTATAATATGGTTTCCTATGCTCTTGCTAACTCCAGGACTGGTTATATGACAAATAAATTTGTTGTATATTTTAACCCTTGCGTTAAATGTAAGTCACGTAAGACAATCAATTCCGACTGTATTATTATTATTTACAATTACGTTACAATTCTCCCGATACATTCCATGTTTACGAAAGTTAAAGTTACTTGTTAAATAGTTTGTCATTTCTCCTTTCTGGAATACCCCACAGAAATCTTGAGTATTATCGAGGTCTAGAAGATGATAGTCTTCTTTTTGTAATTGTTTTAATAATTCGGGTAATTCTTTTAACAGCGTTTCCACATTTACATCTGCTAGTTCCACTTTGTATGGTATACATACAGGTTTATCATATCGTGGAAGGTAAGGTCCAAAACGCTTGTCGAATTTCTTGCAGCAGTACGGCTTGAGGAGCTGAGTGACCAGAGGGAGCTGAGCAATCAGAGGGAGCTGATCAACCAGAGGGAGCTGAGCAACCAGAGAGCGTTAAAACCCTAGATCAAGCGGCTCAGATAGGTCAGATACCGTATTACACATTAAAGTATCTAAACTGATCGCTCAGAGATAGCTCAGCGGACTGTCATCACCCGGCAAGGTCGACTATGAGAGTTGTGAGCCCTATAAATAGGGTTGCTAGTATGAAAATAGTTCAGTCACTATCAAGATGTCGTACGGTGAACAAGTAAAGTACCTACCTCCCAGCTTGGTCTCACTTTTGGGCAACATTTCATTGTTGACTAACAGGTACGTTTTCCTACATCTCATAAAGGTAATATAAATCTTTACGGAACATTTTTAAAACGATATGAAAACATGCGCCTTAACATTTGCTCGCAATAGTACTAGAATATTTTGTACAACCATTACCTATCCTAAATGTATACTCTGCATAAAATTTTTGTAATAAAACTGGAGATAGTACATTTATAAAAAACACGCTTCTTGCCAGCTAAGCTGTGTATCTATTGTTCGTTTTTTTGTTTTGTAACAAGCTGAATAATATTTCCAAAAAAGTTTTAATAAAATCCGAAGATGGTAAAAATTCGGACATCTTTATGTCGACACCCCGTATATCGAACGTCGTTGTGACGTATACATCGTAGTGCCCTCATGGCGTTTTTGTACATCCTGTATATTGATCGTCGTAGTGACCTAATGGCGTTTGTTCGATGAAAAACCGTCCAATAATAGCAGAGTGTCCTTATGGTATCTTTATGTCGACACCCCGTATATCGAACGTCGTTGTGACGTATACATCGTAGTGCTCTTAGGGCATCTTTTTGTACACACTGTATATAAAAATAATCTATAACGCCGTTTGCTCGATGCTGACCAATTATAACAGAGCTAAATTTCTTACGCCCTTATATCATCTTTATGCACCCTGTATGGTATATTTTACGACTACACCCTATATAAATACGGTAACTTAACTACTTCACCCTGTACCCATTAAAAACTAATGCGTCGCTTGCCCGAAATAATGCCATAACGACTGTGCATTAAACAAATGACATATTTTATGACTACACCCTTTATATAAGAAATATATAACTTTTCCACAAATTTCTAACGCCCTTAGATTTGTAGAATTATGAAAACCACAAACTGATAACGGACCCCCTACCTGGTGTCGGTCATCTTGGATTACTGATAGCGACTAAGAGACGATGACTGTGTCTCAAGGTCATTGGCTGCCTGAAGTTAGCTAGTGCATGGCAATTAGCTTTCAAAATGTTGTCATTTGAACCTTAAACGTTTGTAAATAAAGAGTAATTTTTACCAAAGTTTGCATTGGTATTTTCGGCGTTTGTACGAATTTAAAATTAAATTTAAATTCTTCCTGCGAATTATAAATTAATCACATTCATCTTCACACCTGTCTAATAATTATTACGCATTCCAACCTCCCTTTATAAAAAAATTATCTTATAACTTTCTGGTCGAGAATAAATGAAAACTTATCTACTCTTCTTCTGTCTTCAAATAACCGTTATACGCAAATACACCACTCTACGTCCCCTCCATAACGACACTCTAGAATATTCTGCCACCCTATGAATACCCTTCAAACCTACGAATCCCTGTCTTCATCGTCAGACGGTGAAAATAGCATGTGATATTCACTTCACTCCTTTACCGGCAAATAACCCGGCATTTCAATAATTAATCAATATAATGATTACTTATTAACATTATAATTCAACAACATATCAATAAAGAAACAGCGGTAAAGTCTTAATTGCTTTGCAATAATAATAAAAACCTTTTTTAATGCAACAATTACAATGAAAACCAGTGAAGAGTTCAAACACATTTAATTAACCATACCCAAAAACTCTAATGAAATCAAACAAATCTCGTCATATCAAATAAAGTAACTGGTCCTTCGACAGATACAATTTAATTAAACTCTTTCCACAAATCAAACCCAAAGAAAAATTTGATTTTGCGTGACAGCGTTTAAAGAAGATACTTCTGAGAACGATAAACCTAACTGCTTTAGCGACGTTTTATTTGCTTCAAACATTTCATTTGCAGACTCATCCGGATCTTCGTAGGAATCTGTTATTTTGTTAGAAATTCCTTCAGCCCGAGAGAAATACTGTACACGTATAGGAAATAATTCTCTATTTTTTCTGTTGGTCGCATTAATTTGAATAGAAGAATGAAACTCTTTTAGATCATTGAGAACAATTTCCAATGAATATGGTCCAAGAATTTCAGTGACATTATGCTGCCGACTTTGTTCTGCCACATGATATTCTTGTGCAATTTTGGAGTCTGCAAATATTTTTCAGTTCAATTTTATTTGGTACTCCGTTAAGTACTGTGACAAATTATGTTTTACGGCGTGAAAAAACCTGAACAAGCACACAACTAAGTCTTCTTCCTTCGTATCTATTTTGCAAAAAAATGTCTCCAAAACCTTACTTGATCTTATACCCTGGAAACGTTTTTTATGGTTTTGGCTCTCCATATGTTGTTTAACGGATGAGACCCCCATTGCATCGTGCTTCACTATCATGTTTTCCTTCTTTAAGCCAACTCGAATATTCAGGAATTTCAAGCCATGTTTTATTAAATACACAAAGCCTCTTTTTTTATTCTTAGAAGGATGAGGAGGGGGCCTGCGACATTGGGACACCACTCGCATCATTGACTTTATCGTTATTCATGACAACTTGCAAAATACGACTATTTTTTTAAAATTGCCCAATGAAAGTTTAAAAATGTAATACTACAAAAGCAAACACCCTGTATAAAATGGGAAAAATATCTACACTAAAATGCACAATAAAATTATTTGTATACTGTATTTTGACTTACCGATACAGTTGTAAATTAAGCTAGAAGCATTCACCCAACACAATTGTTTACTGTGATTAAATGATCCTTGGCAAAATACTTTTAAAATAATAGTCGAATGAATAAAACAAATTAAGCACATTTAAATACTCCAAAGTATCAACTTATAAAGAACAAAAGGAAAATACAGACGAAAAGCCTACACTCGGGCATGAATAGAATCACTTGGCAGTAACCAAGTAACCAGTAACTATTCAAAGCTGGCTATTGGCTAATAATAAACATATATAACGTAATGCAGCATACTAGATAAAACGTCTCGAAAATGGGAGCTCTGGGACTTACCGACAATGTTAAGATGTTGTCAAATTTACATATTGTATTACATTTTAGTCGTAGGTTAAACATAAAAAAATTATGTAGCGCATGGGACTTAATTTGTTAATTAAATACATTTATTTATGCTTTCCGATTTTAAAGGACATTTCCCGTCCTTTGAAACGACTTCAAAGGACAAAGGACATAAGTTTAAAATTAAGGACTGTCCTTTGAAATAAATGACGGTTGGCAACCCTATCTATAACTATTGTCGTATACTATCTTGTCACCTTCTTTATAAATTGGGCATTTGTTCGTTTTCCCATACATTTTTAATAATTTTATAAATTTCTTCTTGTAAGTAGTAGTACTCCTCCTGCTTTTAACATTTTCTTCTTGCCTATTCTGTTCAATGGTGTTTATTTCGATCTGACCTTCACTCCCATTCAATAGGTTTTGAAAACAAATTTCAAATCTCTTCTTAATATAAAATATAAAAAGTTGCAAAAAATTTCAACAAAGTTTTTTATATTGGGCCGAACAGAACATGAGATATATTAGAAGAAGTGCTATGACAAATTGAAAGCAAATACAGAAATCAGTGAAGTTCAATGGAACACAGAGTTTTAAAAAAATTAGATACTAATTTCAGTACGAAATTTTCTGTTTTTTCAGATATGTCTATAGTTTTATCTAAGATGAATTCACACTCCGTGAAGTTATAGCGGCCTTAGCGCCATATAATTTCTACATCTTACAGTTGTATCAGAATAGATGTGTACCCACAAACATGTTGACACGAATACCTTCCGATTAACATTCTACTAACAAGGTCACGGTTCTTATGAGAGTGTTCTAGAAAGCTTTCACACTGATATGTTTAGGATGGGGCCATGTATACTTAAGTAGTTCAGATTATAATATTAAGAAAGATCCTACATTAATATATACATATATATATATATATATATATATTTTTAAATCAGAAAATCAAAACAAATGATTATCCTGTGGTAATTATCGACCGTACTATTTATATAAGCAAAAGGTGATGATTGTCAGGTATGCGGTCAGTATAAGAAATAAAACTATATTCTCATTCTCAATATTTCGCTATTGAGAATATAGTTTTATTTCTTATACTGACCGCATACCTGACAATCATCACCTTTTGCTTATATATATATATATATATATATATATATATATATATATATATATATATATATATATATATATATATGCCTCGAAGGACGCGTTGACTGGAAACGTCTTAATTAAAATCAAACTTTCACAAACAAAAATAATTGTTAACTAAGTAATAATAGTTAATAATATCAAGGGACGCCTCATTTTTCTATAAACCTCATTGTCGAAAGTGGCAGCAGACACTGATCGAATCTCATAAAATATAATACATAAAGATGCGCTGTGACAACCCCGGAAATTGAAGTTTTATTGAGATTTTTGTAGGCCGATTATTGTTATTTTTCGGAATACAATTTCAATGGCTCAATATAAAAGGATGTCAATATCCACATTCTTCGCAGTACGCATTAGTTGCGTAAGATACTATTACAGAATCAATCAAAATACAGTATATTTTAATTTACCAACATCATTACATAATGAAAACTTGTCTTGAATAAATCGGGCATTTTTTCATGGTGAAAGTGAATATATACAGTAATTTTATTACAGCCTACCAAGACTTTGACACACTTTTCTTATATGTACGCAGTATTTCACATGTTTACAAAATGTACGGGGAAAGATGAAGAATTTTGGAATCACTCAGTTAAATACATGAGTTCAGAAGAGGCATCCATATTTAGATAGATTACATTTAAAATTAGTGACCTTCGAAGGGAAAAACAACTACATTCCTGGCTAATGAAAATAACATTTTAGTATTGTCACGAGACATCAACTCATCGGATCAGAAAATTCGAATCATTGTTATTTTTAAAATTATATTGTGATGATCACGTAACAATGAAATTATAATAATCTTTTAACTTTCGATGGACTAAAATAAAAATTCAATGAATTCATATAGATGAGGATTTTGTTTTGATAAATTGTTATACATATAAATATTAACATAAATTATTTACTATTTATTAAAAATTCCTGAAATCTCTTGTATTAAATAACATATTTGCTAACTATATAAAAATTTGTCAAGTATCAAATATCTGTTTCTTTCTAATTATTTTAAATTTCATTTTGATTTCGACGAATTGTTTCGAAATTACATCATTTATTCAATTATTAGTGTTGATTTCCGTTGAATCTGAATCGGTTTTTTTTTAGTATTTGCGATTCTGACAGTTCACCGAGTATATCTTCCGTGATTTTCTTCAGTATTATGCTGAGGATTTTGTTCCTTGTTAAAAATAATTATTATTAAATAGTATAATGTACAGTTTTTTTATGACAATTGGTCTTTTCATTTATATTTAACAACAATTTCAAATTTTTAGAGGCATCCATATTTAGATAGATTACACTTAAAATGAGTGACCTTCACCCTGAAGTCATTAATATCTAATAAGATAACCGACAAGTATCAAATTATTTTGTTCTGTTCTCCACTTAATAATTATGTCGGTTATGTTATCAGATATTAATGACGTCAGGGTAAAGGTCAATAATTTGAAGTGTAGTTTAATTTTGGTCGTAATGCTTGTGTTAATGCTTTGGCCATTAGTCATGCAACAGCAAAGGGAAGCAGGGAAAATAATTTCACAAGGGAGTGAGAAATTTGTTCTTATGTGATAACTCAACATACTTGTAGTCGTTAGCCAAACGGACTCAAATGTCGTCAGTACCAGGTGGCCAGATAAGAATGCAAAGATTTTCTACTACACCTGCTTTTAGTCGAAATTTCAATAATATCGACGTATTGGCCTGACCGTTCTTCGAAGAGAAAAATAACTACATTCCTGGCTAATACCACACAGAATATTGAATTACATCCCCTTCGAAAACCGTGACGTCGATCGGCCATTTTGTCGATACGGACATCTGTAGTGATTCGCAACTGATAGCGGAAGGGCATAGTACACTGACGCGTTTCGACCGTATTAGTCGTATGAAATAAAATGAATATAATTTCATAATTTCAGGCCAATACGTAAAAATTATTGAAATTTCAACTAAAAGCAGGTGTAGTAGAAAATCGAAATCTATGTTTCACACCTCGTATATTATGAAATTATATTCATTTTCATATATATATATATATATATATATATATATATATATATATATATATATATATATATATATATATATTAGTGTTTTAAATGAAACTCACGGTTTCTAGTTAATTCCACAATATAATAAAAGTTATTGAACATTCTAAAAAATTGACAATTGTTTCGATAAATCAATATCATCGTCAGAATGACAGGAGTTACATTTTATTTGATGCCTACCTGATGTTTAGTAGTTATTTTTGGCTAGACCAAGAAGTGACCTAACTTGTGATTGACTTAATATATGTTTATAGAAAAAAGAAGAAGATGTGATATTACAAATATTGAAGCTTAGATATTATCAGCCCTATGGTGATATACTGGATATCATTTTTCCAATTAAGATCAGTATAACTGTGCAATGATATAGAAAACCAGGAAAACTATATCTGCTGATCTTTACAATTATCACTTAAGAAGACTTATTAGTGGAGAACTCCCTAGATTTAACTGTTCATTGACAACTTCATATTGTGGGTTTCTTAAATGTCTTCTAAATGTGAAAACAAAAATACCACTATTAAAGAAGTCAGGTATATATAAACTCAAATGTCCAGAATGTAATGCTGTCTATTTGGGTCAGACTTTTAGGAATTTTAGAATCCGATACAGTGAACACTTACTAGCATACAGGTTAAAAAAACCAGATAAATTCCACTACGCAAAACATCTACTTGACACCAATCATTCATTGACACCTAACACAAAACTAGAAGTGCTGCATATTTGTGTAAAGAAACAAGAACTGGATTTCCTTGAATAATTGGAAATAAATCTTAATTCGGAAACTAAAGATAATGTGCGGTCCCAATGTTGCAACATCATAAAAATAATTTTAAGAAAAAATCTAACATTCAAAATAGACAAAATAAAAAATTTACCAACAAAATAAAAAAAACAAAATCGTTTCTAAGGCAGAATAAAAATATTGTAGTATTAAAACCTGATAAAACTAACAAAACCGTGATAATGTTTAAACACGACTACCAAGAAAAAATGTATAACTTACTCAGAGATGATACTACTTACAAACAACTAAAAAACGATCCTAAAAATATATACCAGAAGAAAAACAATGCATTAGTAACAAATTGGGAAAATAAAACATATATTTCTCCAAACACAGCAAAAAATTTGAAAATACAAAATTCGCTTCCACCTAGAATCTATGGTCTACCAAAACTGCACAAAGAAGGAATACCACTTCTACCGATTGTTTCATGTATCCAATCGCCTTTCGAAAAACTATCCAAATATCTTAAGAAAATTCTTGAAAACATTGTTTACAAAAATAAATACTACATAAAAGACTCGATGGATTTCAAAAATAAAATTAAAAATATCACCATGCCAGAAAATTATATACTACCATCCCTAGATGTTAAATCATTATATACGAGTATTCCTATAAATTTAGCAAAAAATATAATAATTAAAAAATGGAGTCAGATTGAAACATACACTGATATACCTATGAGTGACTTCTTAGAAGCTATAGAACTCACTCTGAATTCCATCTATTTTTTGTATGAAGAGACATTTTACCAACAAATTGAAGGGTGTGCCATGGGGACCTCGATTTCTAGCGTCATTGCCCAATTAGTTATGGAAGATCTTGAAGAAACAATACTGACCAAAAACTCAATTCAAACACTATTTTTTACAGGTATGTTGACGATTGCATATTAGCAATTCCAAAAAATACAGAACATTTGGTCTTACAAGATTTCAACAGTTACCATGACAGACTACAGTTTACCATTGAACTAGAAAAAAATGATCAAATTAGCTTTTTGGACCTTACCCTCCATCATACAACTAACACCATAAAAACGGAATGGCACACAAAAGATACCTGGTCTTCCCGATATTTAAACTTTAAATCACAACACCCTCTAATACAAAAAAAATCTGTTATTATAGGACTCGCAGATCGATCAATAAATCTGTCCGACCCCGAATTCAGAGAGATTGCAATAATAAAAGCTAAAGATGCCCTTATACTCAACAACTATCCCACTAATTTGATAAATAAGATATTTAAAAAACGTTTACATATATTTTATAACCATAATAATACAAAAACTAAAATAGACAATAAAACAAACCAATTCCTCACTTTGCCATATATACCAAATTTATCAGAAAACCTAAAAAAGACATTTTCGCACCACAACATGCATGTTGCTCATAAAGGGTACAACCTACTGAAAACCAATTACACCTATCTAAAAAGTTCAATCTCAAAAGAAAAAATGAGCAACATAGTCTATGAAATACCATGTAAAAACTGTGAAGGGGTCTACATCGGACAAACGAGTCAGTATTTGAAAAACAGGGTAAATAGTCACAAATATGACAAACGAAACAAAACGGCACTCACTATCCATGTTATCCAAAATACAAAAATTCTTCGAAGTGAAAACCACACAAAAAAACGCGAAGTTCTAGAAATGATAGAAATACAAAGAAAAACCAGTTCCGTAAATTTAAAGACTGACACAAAAAACCTTAGTAAAATTTATAATAACATTATAAAATCTTAGAAGTATTGAGAAACACGTGGCACATTCCAAATATAATAAATTTATTACCACACCCTATATAAATATAAAATCCTTTGCAATACCAGTCAACACAAAAACGACAAACAAATTAAAACCTCGTTACGCCTGCTTTTATTGTATAGAACAAATACTCGTATTCCAATACAAAATTTCATCAATGACTGTCATATTTTTAGAATGTTCGTTTTGTTTGTGTATGAGTTATATTCTGTTATGTGATACGTCCTAAACAGCTATAAAATATATTGAATAATTAAATGAACGTTCTGTCGAAGGTAAGATTTATTTGTTTTGCTATTTAGATTTTTTTTTTGTAACTTGTACCATTTCTTTTAGTTTTAACAAAAATTTTATTTCTGATGAAGGTCATGGAAAGACCGAAACGTTAAATAAAAATGTATTAACTACTAGTTATATGTCTTTAAAAATGGTCTTCAATCCCAAGAATACAAAATAAACTATATATATATATATATATATATATATATATATATATATATATATATATAGTTCACCATTTCGACGCAAACAAGCTTCATATCGATTTTGTAAGTCAATAAACATATTTATAAAAAGTGGTTGATGTAACTGCCGAAAAATATTTTGTATTCTTTCCCGTAGTTCGGCAATATTCGCCGGCGGATTTTCCGAGTGAAATATTTTGTCCTTCATTATGCCCCAAATGTATGCGTCAGGTGGCGTCAGATCAGGTGAATGAGAAGGATATTCGAAGTCTTTTCCCCGAGAAATTATTCTATTATCGAAATGCTGACGGAGTAAGTCTAAGGTGCGCACAGCTGTATGGCTCTTTGCACTATCTTGTTGGAACCATTGTGTGCGAAACTGTAGATTTCGTGCACGGCAAAAGTTATTCAGATCTCTCACAAAAAGTATAATAATTTTCTCTCTATAACGCTCTTGGAGTGGATTCTGATTATCATCGTCAACGAAATAAGGACCAATCATTCTATGACCGAAGACTGTGGAGTGGTTTCTCTACAATGACATCAGGACGTTCAAATCCAAGGAATCTGGTTGTTTGTCGATTAATATAGCCGCTAAGATGAACGTGACTCTCGTCTGAAAACCATATGTTTTTCAAAAATTCGGGATCTTCGTAAATTAAACTCAACATGCGACCACAGTAAATTTCTCTTCCACGTTTATCCGGAGCATTTAGTCGTTGTCCAACTTGAATACGGTATGGATAACCACCAATTGATTTGAACATGCGACGTAAAGACGTTTCACTAATGTTGAGTTTACATGCAGTTCTTACAAGACTTCTTTGAGGTAATTGCACAACTTGGTTAAAAAGACGTCCTTCATTTTCGTTAGTGCATAATGTTTTTCGACGATCTAAAGAACCTTTACGTTGACACAATACACTACCAATGCGACGAAATTTTTCAACAACAGCTAGCATCACACTTTTACTAGGAGCTGCTCTATTAAATTTTTGTTGATATTTTATTGACACCTGTTCTAAGCTTGGACCATCATTACGACCTTTTCCGTATGAACGAAAATAATGCTCTACCAAAAAAACTTTTTCTTCCGTTGTTAGAACCATTTTTAAATCAAATTTAACTGCAGCGTACTATTAATATATCAACTAATGACAATTAAGTCAAATATGACAAATCCATATTACATAAACAACTCCACAGCACTCTCTGTTTCGGCACTGTTCATTTGGGCGGATACCGTATATATATATATATATATATATATATATATATATATATGTATTTTAATACACATCCTCTATTTGAAATTTAAAGAATAAGTAAAACATAAGGAAATTTATTTAATTTTAGTTGTCATACTCTCGATACACACTGTACTCTACGTAAATTCCTAAATTTTGAAAGATTCAGTAGAGATATCAAACATGACATTTCATAATTTCGATGACATTTGAGTAGAATATATCTAATGATAGATAGAACATAATAGGATTTGGAGAAAATATTTGAAATTGTAAAATATAGAGGTCTCTGCTAGCAAGATTACAAATGTAATAAAAGAATTTCAAATCTCACTTGGTTATTGAAAATTATAGATTAGTAATTTTTTCAAAAACAAGAAAAATCGGTAACCAATAGAAAGGAGAATTATTTATTTTGTAAAAATTTAGTCAGTAGCTTTTTATCCTTTGAAGAGACAATATCAGAATAAGAGTTGTCTCGAATTTTTTTGGTAGATTGCATAACTTGCATATCATACAATCAGATAAATAACCCATATAATAAATTCAGTGCGTACATAATTCGGAAAAGAATTGTATCGTAAAAGTGTATGTGGTTCCAGTTTTTCTAAATCGTATATATTTAGAAAGTTGTAGTATTCTAAATACGTTAGAATAAGTACGAGATTTCCTGATCCATTGGGTGAGTCCTCTCCAGTTTTAAATTTTTTTCTCGAGAAATATCAGGCCTTAAATTCAATACAGTTAAAAGATGCATCTATATATAAGAAAATTTGAAATATACCAAATTTATTGATACCTATCATTTACAACATCAAGTGAATAGACCATTTTGAGCAGAAGTTTCGGTATTTGACATTGATACACGTCAAGTGTAAATTATTATTTGAACGTTTGATAATAATTCATTAGGTTAAATTTTAGCATAGTTGTATTCTAATTTCAAGTTTTTTTGTTCTTTTATCATAATTTCTGGGAATAACAATTTTGTTAATTTTGCGTATCTGAAAGTATAATATATAATTTTGATTCTAACTACCTGTAGTATTCATTCAGTATCCAATCTCATTGAACTTATCATTTTACATTCATAAAATTTTCAATTTAATCAGTGACATTTGGTTGAAATTTTTAGTGACAGTAAATTAGTAAATGTCATAAAATAATTAAAGGGCCTTTTATTATATTGAATTAACAGTTGTTTGAGAGTTTGATAATAGCGAAACATTTAATTTGGAAATATCTTAAAAAAACAAATAAATTTGAAGAATTAATTTTGAACAATTTTGATCTCACCCTGAGATAGGAGTAATAAGTTGATTGTACATAAATTTATCTTTATATTGATATTTATTGGCGCCGGGCATGTTTAATTTGACAATTACTGTCAAATTTGAAATTCAATACGTACTTAAGTGGTATGCACAATAATTGTCGCTGCGACAAGATAGTATAATTTATTTCCATATCGTAGGGCAATTATATCTAAAGAATTGAAATATTACAAATTGTCTCCAAACGTGGGCAATTATATTCAAAGGTTTGAAAATATAACAATTGGCACCCAAAACGTGGAGCTCGATTAAAAATTTGCATATAACTATAAAAATATAGAAATTTATTGATATTATTATAAAAATTTTTTAAATATCTACCATGGAAAAAAGAATGACGTTAAGAGATGGTAAACAGGTAGGAGTTGAAAGTGGATCTGAGGAACAAAGCCAAGAAAGAAGACATAGTATGGGTGATTTTCAGGTGCAGTACTTGGAACAAGGAAGGGAACAATCAGGAGAAGTTTTGACGGGAGATGAAGCAGCAGAACAGGATGATAGAAGACAGGAAGTGCAAAGAGGAACAAGTCAAAATTATCAGATGATGGAAATGATGCGACAATTATTTGGAAAAATAGACGATATGAGGGGAGACATAAATAATATAAATGGGAATATGAACAACATGAATGGAAAGATGGATAAACAAGAGGAGAATATGAACAACATAAATGGAAATATGATTAGTATGCGTGAAGATATGAATAATATGAGTGGATATTTAAATGACAAGATTGATACGATGAAGGAGGAGATTAAGGGGGATATTAACCATATTACCGGAAACATGGACAGATTGGAAAAGAAAATAGAAGAAGGAAAAATTGAAAATTTGAAGGAGATTAAGAAAATTAGGGAAGAGAATAATGAATTTAGAAAGAAAATTGAAAAGGTGAAAGAAGATATGAAGGGCCAGAATGAAAATTTACGCATGGAAATTCAAGAAGTTGGCAGTAAAATCAGAGAAGATATTAACAAGAAGGTGGTAGAAGATGTTAAAGAATTAGGAAGATGCCTAGAAGAAAATTTATCTGGAGTAATTCAAGTAGAAGTCGATAAACAAAATGAGAATATAATTGAAGAGATACAGGCTATTAAAGTACAAGGACAAACAAATGAAGAAGTAATGCAAATGTATGAACAGAATTTAAATAAGAAATTTAAAGACTTAAATGGAAGAATAGAAGAACAAACAGGAACATGTATAAAAAGGACTGAAAATATAGATAAATTATTTAGCAAGGAATTGGAGGAAATTAATAGAAAATTACAAGAAACTGTAAATGAAATAGAAGATAATCTTAAACAGAATGGAGGTGGAATGATACAGACTGGAAATATCGACTTTGGGGTGAAATTTGATGGAAATATAAATGTAATTCACCCAAAAGTATTTATTAAAAGAGAATCAAACAATAAGAGAAGAGAATAAGACGAAGTTTAGGAAAAGAAAATAAAATTGAATTATATGAAAGGATTATAGGAACGATATCTAGAAACGAAAAGGGAACTTACATGGTAAAGAATGCATATAAAAACGATATGTAAATAAAATGTTTATGATTAACAAGTAATATTTAAAAACATATGTGAATAGAATTTATATAAACAAAGGTTTGATAATAGAAGAAATGATAGACATGTTGATATGAATTATGGAAATGAAAATAGAAGTTACAGAAATGAAAAACGAATATATGGAAATGGAGACAAAATTTATGACAACAAGTATTGTGAGAATAGAAGAGATTTTAGAAACTTTGATAGAAGAAATGATAATGAAGATAGAAATGAAATTAAGCAACAAAATAGATGGACAGGATGAAATAATTACATTTATAGGAACAAACGGACGGAAGTTATATGAACTAAGCAAATATATGATACAAAAAGAGATTGAATTGAAGGATGAAAAAGAAGTTGATATGTAAGCATAGTCGATGAAGAAGTTAGAAACAGACATAGTTATTGATGAATTGATGAAATATTAGGAAATTATTGATTTTGAATAAATAGATAGAATTAAATGGTAAAATAATTGAATTTGAGGAGGTAAATATGAAAGTATTAGCAATTGAAGAGGATAATAGGAAGTTATGGAATATAAAGAGGAATGGAATTATGGTAGAATTGGAGTTAATGAGTGGAAATAAGGAATATGAAGAGAAAGTGAAGAGTTTGATGATGAAATATGAAGGATTGATTGTAAAAGAAATTAGACTGGCGAATAATTATGAGTGTGAGATAGAATAAATGGAAGATGTGAAAAGTAATGGTAATTGAACAGATTGTAATGAAGAATATTATGAAGTTATAAATGAATGATTAAAGACGTATGAGAAAATAATTTCGAAGGAACTAAGAGTTGCTTAATGAAAATATGGATAATCAAAGTAAAAAAAAATACTGAGAAATTTTGAAACAAAATCATATCCTTTAACATATAAGTTGTTTAGGCAGAGCAGAACAGAGTTGGAAATATTTGAGACCATAAAGAAATTGATCAACATGTATATAGGAAATTATAGAATAGAATAACTACTAAGTTACGTGAAATTTCAAGATAGATATAATATAGTTAATGAGTTTTATGAAATTAGTAACAATAGTTTAATTTGATTACAAGGAATTTTTTTTATTAGTTAATAATCATTTTCAGAACAGTACTAGTATACTGAAATAATAGGATAATATTTGGAAAATTTAAAGATGAAATTACAATGATATACAATAATCGATTTATCATTCTTTTATTAGGGTGATTTAATACACATCCTCTATTTGAAATTTAAAGAATAAGTAAAACATAAGGAAATTTATTTAATTTTAGTTGTCATACTCTCGATACACACTGTACTCTACGTAAATTCCTAAATTTTGAAAGATTCAGTAGAAATATCAAACATGACATTTCATAATTTCGATGAAATTTGAGTAGAATATATCTAATGATAGATAGAACATAATAGGATTTGGAGAAAATATTTGAAATTGTAAAATATAGAGGTCTCTGCTAGCAAGATCACAAATGTAATAAAAGAATTTCAAAATCTCACTTGGTTATTGAAAATTATAGATTAGTAATTTTTTCAAAAACAAGAAAAATCGGTAACCAACAGAAAGGAGAATTATTTATTTTGTAAAAATTTAGTCAGTAGCTTTTTATACTTTGAAGAGACAACATCAAAATAAGAGTTGTCTCGAATTTTTTTGGTAGATTGCATAAATTGCATATCATACAATCAGATAAATAACCCATATAATAAATTCAGTGCGTACATAATTCGGAAAAGAATTGTATCGTAAAAGTGTATGTGGTTCCAGGTTTTCTAAATCGTATATATTTAGAAAGTTGCAGTATTCTAAATACGTTAGAATAAGTACGAGATTTCCTGATCCATTGGGTGAGTCCTCTCCAGTTTTAAATTTTTTTCTCGAGAAATATAAGGCCCTAAATTCAATACAGTTAAAAGATGCATCTATATATAAGAAAATTTGAAATATACCAAATTTATTGATACCTATCATTTACAACATCAAGTGAATAGACCATTTTGAGCAGAAGTTTCGGTATTTGACATTGATACACGTCAAGTGTAAATTATTATTTGAACGTTTGATAATAATTCATTAGGTTAAATTTTAGCATAGTTGTATTCTAATTTGAAGTTTTTTTGTAGAGGTTACGACTGTTGTTCTTTTATCATAATTTCTGGGAATAACAATTTTGTTAATTTTGCGTATCTGATAGTATAATATATAATTTTGATTCTAACTACCTGTAGTATTCATTCAGTATCCAGTCTCATTGAACTTATCATTTTACATTCATAAAATTTTCAATTTAATCAGTGACATTTGGATGAAATTAATTAATTTTGAACAATTTTGATCTCACCCTGAGATAGGAGTAATAAGTTGATTGTACATAAATTTATCTTTATATTGATATTTATTGGCGCCGGGCATGTTTTTTTTGACAATTACTGTCAAATTTGAAATTCAATACGTACTTAAGTGGTATGCACAATAATTGTCGCTGCGACAAGATAGTATAATTTATTTCCATATCGTAGGGCAATTATATCTAAAGAATTGAAATATTACAAACTGTCTCAAAACTTGGGCAATTATATTCAAAGGTTTGAAAATATAACAATATATATATATATACATATATACATATATACATATATATATATACATATATACATATAAATATATATATATATATATATATATATATATATATATATATATTGAACTAGTTCTTGAAATAGTTATAAATAAATAAACATTGAAAATGTATCTATTATTCAGGAAGGTGTAGCAGTAGACACAACCACCTTATGAAAGTTACTGACAATTCAGATATAAAATCAATAGAAAGAGTGAAATATGCATAAATATAATATCAGATATCAATATGATTGAGTAATGAAAGGACTATGAATAGAAATTCTAAACACAACATTATTTAAATAAGTATCAAAAGTTACCTGCAGAATTAATTCCAGATTTACGCCAAGTCAATAAGTTCCACATTGATCTGAACACAGCCATATGAATTTCAGCAAAAATAAAATTCCATTTAAACTTGAAACCTGAAATAACATCAATTAATATCTATTTCAATAATGGCTTATCAATATTTGCAGGTGTTTATAATAAAAGTTAACAATTTAAAGAAAGGGTTGAAAGCTTCATGAGAAATGATAAATGGAACGCAGCCCAAACATATATAAAAACAGGAAGTAATGAAATCTAGTAATTTTATTACCAACTTAAATTTATTGGTTATTTATTTTATATTGAACAATAACAAAAGAATTGGAAATAATAAATAATTTATGTAAGACAAAAACATTAAAAATTTAAGAATTTAAAGATAATCAATTACATAGATATGAAACAGTAATCTAGGTTGTAGATTTTGTATAATTAAATATAAATGAGAAAACCGTAAAAACAGTATAATAATTAAAATTTCTAATGTATTCTAGGAAAAAGACTTTATATAAAATTCTGAATACAAAGTGAACATTTGTGCATAAGTGTGTTAATCCTCCAGGACTTAAAAATCGAACAATTACATTTTTCAACTAAAAGACATGAGAAGTGACAATTTGTATTATTAAAACAAAGATAAGCAAGCTTTGAATTTAGGAAGAATAAAGTTTGTTGATTTTGAAAAACAAAAGAGTCGATTTGGTGAGATGGAGAAGCCTAGCATCGTTATAAATCTCCTGTGATAAAATTTGTAAATTTTTGATTAAAAAAGTTAATAATATTCCTCAAAAGGTTGATAGAAACACTTTAATAAGTTTTGGAGATCCCCTGAAAATTTGGAAGAAATAATAGAACACTCAGAAGATGTCATACCAGAAGTATTGGTGGAGGAAGTAGAAATGGCACTGAAAAGCATGAAAAATGGCAAAGCAGCGGGAAATGACGGCATCACGACCGAAATACTCAAATATGCAGGAGAAAAAATATGGAAGTACCTTGCCAAACTATACACGAACTGTCTGATGTCTAGGAGCATACCTAAAGAGTGGAACAGCGCCCTTATAGTGTTGATCCACAAGGCAGCAAATAAGACATTAAGAACTACAGACCAATAAGTCTACTACCAGTGACGTTCAAGGTATTCACAAAGATCATTCACAACAGAATACAAAATACACTAGACTCGGCCCAACCACGAGAACAAGCTGGATTCCGCAAAGGCTTCAGTACAATAGATCACATCCATACCCTCAAAGAGGTTATCAGTCGAACCAAAGAATACGACCAACCACTAGCACTAGCCTTCATCGACTTCGAGAAAGCATTCGACTCTATATATCCCAGAGCAGTAATAAATGCCCTAACAGAACAAGGGGTCGACAAGCCATATATTAAGACCCTAGCAAATATATATAGGGAAGCCAAAGCGAGAGTTAGGATATATGAGGGCACACCAGAATTCCCCACCTTACAGCAACACTAGAAACCATCTTCAGAAAACTGGGCTGGAACAACACAGGTCTGAATATAGATGGAGAATACTTGAACCATCTAAGATTCGCTGATGACATCATCCTGATAGCGAGTAACCCTGGCGAAATGCAACAACAAATAAATGAATTGAATGCAGCAAGCAAAGAAGTGGGCCTTAAAATGAATCTGAGTAAGACCAAGATAATGTATAACGAACTGATAAACGCACAAGAAATAACAATTAATGACACTGCCCTGGAAATAGTAGAGGAATACATATACCTGTGTCAACTATTACACATATCAGGCTCTCTACTTCCAGAAATAAACAGAAGAATCAAATTAGCATGGAAAACATTTGGACAGAACTCTATCATCTTCAAGTCTAGAATGTCACTCCGTTTGAAAAAGAAAGCGTTTGATCAGTGCGTACTACCAGTATTAACATACGGCTGTGAAACCTGGACCCTGAAAACTGATATCATTAGAAAAATCCAGGTAACGCAGAGGTCTATGGAACGATGCATGCTTGGAATAACAAGGAGAGATAGAAAAAGGCTTGATTGGATCAGACAAAAGACCCAAGTGATAGATGTCATAAATAGAATCAGATCCCTAAAGTGACAATGGGCGGGGCATCTCGCTAGAAGGACAGACGATAGATGGACCACAAAGATAACGCAATGGTATCCCCGAGGCGTGAAAAGACCAAGAAGACGCCCCAACTTAAGATGGGACTACGACATAAAGAAACTCGCAGGATCAACTTGGGGCCGCATAGCTAGCAATGGACAACAATGGGCCCACATGGAAATGGAATATATAAATATGTAAAGGGAGGCTACACCATAACAAAATGGTTGAATAATCTGCATATGATGATGATGATATAAATATATATATATATATATATATATATATATATATATATATATATATATATATATATATATATATATATTATTGTATTTTCTAATAATAATAAGAAATTGATATAAGTCGTGTTATATTGTCAAATATTCATGAAGTGATTAGTTGATTGATAAGTAGATTAATGTTGTGGTTATTGTAATTGATATTATTATTATGCGTTACTTAATTCAATTAATTATAATGTACGTTTTAATGGATTCTTAAAGAAACACAGATCCACACTAGAGAAAGGGTCAATTAAAAAAAAATAAAAATAAATATTATATTATTATTACATGAAAATAAAAAAAAAAAATTGATGAATATATAAAACATTACAATATGGCGCCCAACGTGGGGCTCTCTAAGAAATCGCTTTGAAAAATTAAAAATAAAGAGAGACGTTTTGTATTGAACAGTTGAAGATTTCAATTTTTTTAAATAATATAAATAATATATTTGATTTTTCCATAAAAAGAATTATTGTAAAAAAAATAATCAATAACAAAATGGATAAAATGAACCTAAGAGATGGGAAGAAAATAAAAAGAAGAGAAGAGGAAGAAAAAGATATAATGGAATTAGGGCAAGGTGAAGAAGTTGAAATGAAAATGGAAAGGGACAGTAATGATTCGGAAGAAAATCTAAACACAAAACAAAAGGAAGCAGCAAAGAAAGAAGAAGAAAACAATACAATTATAAAAATGTTAATGGAAATGCAGATGAAAGCGGAAAAAAATGCAAGAATGTACACAGAATGAAATAAAGAAATTGGAGAAAAATATGAAAGAAAGTATACAGAATGAAATAAAGATACAGGAGGAAAATATGAAAGAAAATATGATGAATAAAATGGAGAAAATGGATGAAAAATTAGAAAACGTAAATAGACAAATAGAAGAATCGAGACTACACACAGAAAATCGTATAAGAGAAACAAAACAAGAAATAAGAGAAGAAATGATAGGAAGGTTATTAGAAATTGAAAAAATACAATCAACTGAAATAGAAAAATTGAAAGAAAATGAAAATGATATGAAAAATGAAATAAAAGAGAATTCAAGAAAGATAGATAGTGAAATAATTAAAACAAATAAAAGTATACAAAAAATAAGTGAAGAAATGGAAACTAATATCGAAACACAAAAGATAGAAAAAGAGAAAACCAAAGGAAAATTGAAAGAACTTGAAGAAGAAGTCAAGAACTTGAAAGAAGACCAACGAGAAGAGACATTGAAAGTGAGGAGTGAATTAGAAAAAACACAAAACGAGCCAAGAATAATGACAGTAGGCACAACAAATATGATAAAATTTGATGGAGATTTAAAGAAAATACATCCACAAGTATTTATGAGGATGATGAGAAATAGAGTAGGGACACACACTAATATTCAAGGATTAAGAGAAATAATTAGGGAACATTTGGAACACCATGCATTGGTATGGTATACAACAAAGGAAGAGGAAATGGAAAAGTTTGAGGATTTTGGAAGAATGTTTATGGGTTACTTTTGGAGTGAACAAGTTCAATCCAGAATAAGGGATAGACTTTGTTTTGGAAAATATGAGGAAAACAGAGGAAACAGTATGAATGCATATGCCATTCAAATATGTGCAATGGTTCAACATTTAAATCCTAAAATTAGAGAAGAAGAAATAGTTATGTACATCTCCCGACATTTCAAATATCAGATTACAGAAACCATAGCTATACAAAATATTAAAACTATGGAAAATTTAAGTAATTATTTAATTAGAATCGACCGGAATAGAAACAGTAACAGTAATGAACATTTTAATAAGTATTATTCTAATAATAATAATCGAAATAGATATAATAATAATAATAACAACAATAACTATAGAAATAGACAAAATAATAATTTCCAAAGGAATAATAACGTAAATAATAATAGTCAGTTCAATAACAACAATAATAATAACCAAAGATATGACAATAACAATTCACAGTATAATAATGGTAATACTCGTGCAAACAATAGTTATCAAAATAGAAACCAAGATAGACATATTAATTATACTAGACAAAATAGGGAAGATAATAGATCAGGAAGTTTAGGTAGGGAACAACAAAATCAGTATCAAGAAACAACAAGTATGTAAGTAGGAAGATCGAGTAGTGTAGATCGAATTCCCAGGATAAACAGGGAAGTCGAATTAACAGATGATAGAGAAAATCAAAATTTTTAAAATGTTGCTCCTTGCGCCAAAATGTAGCTATTTGTCATCCTTGTGAATTCATAAATTTAACAGATGATATTAATCAAGAACATATTTATGGTTTAATTATAATAAGGGGGAAAATAAATTCCCAAGAAATTCAATTAATAATTGTTACAGGGAGCGAAGCATCACTCATAAATTTAAATCTTGTAAATAAACTGAAAATAAATGATGAAGATGAAAAAATTATTAAAATACCTAAGGTAAAATTGTTAGGTGCAAATAATAAGAAACTATGTGAGGTAAATAAAATGTATGACACAATTTTAGAGATAAAAGGAGGAAAATTCAATTGTCAACTAATGGTAACACCAAATTTAGATACAGATGTAGTAATAGGAACAGATTTACTAGAAAAGTTTGGAACCATAATAAATTGTGAAGAGAAGAAATTAAGATTAGATGGATATTGGATAGACTTTGGAAGTAAAGATAGAGAGGAAGAAAAAAGGATATTGTTCAGTATAATGGAAAGAAATGATAATAAAAATAGAATGAATTTTGAAGAAGAAGAAGAATCGAATGGATTTATGGATTGTGAGGATAGATATTATGAAATTATAAATAATTTAATGAATAGGTATGAGAAGTTAGTGTCGAAGGAATCTAGAGTGGCTGATAATTATATTAAAAAAAGAAGTAAGAAGATAAAAAACCAGTTAATTATAAAAAAGGAGAATTTGTAATATTAAGAGCATATAGAATAGCAAATACAAAAGATAAAAAATGTGCAAAATTAATCCTACCATTTGAGGGCCCATATATAATTTATAACGAGGAAGCGAAGAATAGCTATGTTTTGAAAGATCCATATACACAAAGAATTAGGGGAATTTTCAATATAAATCAAATTTATAAATTTTGGCAAAGCAATAATTAAAAAAAAATTTGATAATAAAAATAAGTTGTAAATATAATGTTATATTTTATTAAAATTCAAAAAATTTACCATTCAACATTTTCCTGAACTACGTATGAAAAATGCTGAATGTAAGTTTGGGAAATTATTGTATTTTCTAATAATAATAAATTGATATAAGTCGTGTTATATTGTCAAATATTCATGAAGTGATTAGTTGATTGATAAGTAGATTAATGTTGTGGTTATTGTAATTGATATTATTATTATGCGTTACTTAATTCAATTAATTATAATGTACGTTTTAATGGATTCTTAAAGAAACACAGATCCACACTAGAGAAAGGGTCAATTAAAAAAAATAAAAATAAATATTATATTATTATTACATGAAAATAAAAAAAAAAAATTGATGAATATATAAAACATTACAATATGGCGCCCAACGTGGGGCTCTCTAAGAAATCGCTTTGAAAAATTTTGCCCATTCAAAATTAAAAATTAAGAGAGACGTTTTGTATTGAACAGTTGAAGATTTCAATTTTTTTTAATAATATAAATAATATATTTGATTTTTCCATAAAAAGAATTATTGTAAAAAAAAATAATCAATAACAAAATGGATAAAATGAACCTAAGAGATGGGAAGAAAATAAAAAGAAGAGAAGAGGAAGAAAAAGATATAATGGAATTAGGGCAAGGTGAAGAAGTTGAAATGAAAATGGAAAGGGACAGTAATGATTCGGAAGAAAATCTAAACACAAAACAAAAGGAAGCAGCAAAGAAAGAAGAAGAAAACAATACAATTATAAAAATGTTAATGGAAATGCAGATGAAAGCGGAAAAAAATGCAAGAATATACACAGAATGAAATAAAGAAATTGGAGAAAAATATGAAAGAAAGTATACAGAATGAAATAAAGATACAGGAGGAAAATATGAAAGAAAATATGATGAATAAAATGGAGAAAATGGATGAAAAATTAGAAAACGTAAATAGACAAATAGAAGAATCGAGACTACACACAGAAAATCGTATAAGAGAAACAAAACAAGAAATAAGAGAAGAAATGATAGGAAGGTTATTAGAAATTGAAAAAATACAATCAACTGAAATAGAAAAATTGAAAGAAAATGAAAATGATATAAAAAATGAAATAAAAGAGAATTCAAGAAAGATAGATAGTGAAATAATTAAAACAAATAAAAGTATACAAAAAATAAGTGAAGAAATGGAAACTAATATCGAAACACAAAAGATAGAAAAAGAGAAAACCAAAGGAAAATTGAAAGAACTTGAAGAAGAAGTCAAGAACTTGAAAGAAGACCAACGAGAAGAGACATTGAAAGTGAGGAGTGAATTAGAAAAAACACAAAACGAGCCAAGAATAATAACAGTAGGCACAACAAATATAATAAAATTTGATGGAGATTTAAAGAAAATACATTCACAAGTATTTATGAGGATGATGAGAAATAAAGTAGGGACACACACTAATATTCAAGGATTAAGAGAAATAATTAGGGAACATTTGGAACACCATGCATTGGTATGGTATACAACAAAGGAAGAGGAAATAGAAAAGTTTGAGGATTTTGAAAGAATGTTTATGGGTTACTTTTGGAGTGAACAAGTTCAATCCAGAATAAGGGATAGACTTTGTTTTGGAGAATATGAGGAAAACAGAGGAAACAGTATGAATGCATATGCCATTCAAATATGTGCAATGGTTCAACATTTAAATCCTAAAATTAGAGAAGAAGAAATAGTTATGTACATCTCCCGACATTTCAAATATCAGATTACAGAAACCATAGCTATACAAAATATTAAAACTATGGAAAATTTAAGTAATTATTTAATTAGAATCGACCGGAATAGAAACAGTAACAGTAATGAACATTTTAATAAGTATTATTCTAATAATAATAATCGAAATAGATATAATAATAATAATAATAACAATAACTATAGAAATAGACAAAATAATAATTTCCAAAGGAATAATAACGTAAATAATAATAGTCAGTTCAATAACAACAATAATAATAACCAAAGATATGACAATAACAATTCACAGTATAATAATGGTAATACTCGTGCAAACAATAGTTATCAAAATAGAAACCAAGATAGACATATTAATTATACTAGACAAAATAGGGAAAATAATAGATCAGGAAGTTTAGGTAGGGGACAACAAAATCAGTATCAAGAAACAACAAGTATGGAAGTAGGAAGATCGAGTAGTGTAGATCGAATTCCCAGGATAAACAGGGAAGTCGAATTAACAGATGATAGAGAAAATAAAAATTTTTAAAATGTTGCTCCTTGTGCCAAACTGTAGCTATTTGTCATCCTCGTGAATTCATAAATTTAACAGATGATATTAATCAAGAACATATGTATGGTTTAATTATAATAAGGGGGAAAATAAATTCCCAAGAAATTCAATTAATAATTGACACAGGGAGCAAAGCATCACTCATAAATTTAAATCTTGTAAATAAACTGAAAATAAATGATGAAGATGAAAAAATTATTAAAATACCTAAGGTAACATTGTTAGGTGCAAATAATAAGAAACTATGTGAGGTAAATAAAATGTATGACACAATTTTAGAGATAAAAGGAGGAAAATTCAATTGTCAACTAATGGTAACACCAAATTTAGATACAGATGTAGTAATAGGAACAGATTTACTAGAAAAGTTTGGAACCATAATAAATTGTGAAGAGAAGAAATTAAGATTAGATGGATATTGGATAGACTTTGGAAGTAAAGATAGAGAGGAAGAAAAAAGGATATTGTTCAGTATAATGGAAAGAAATGATAATAAAAATAAAATGAATTTTGAAGAAGAAGAAGAATCGAATGAATTTATGGATTGTGAGGATAGATATTATGAAATTATAAATAATTTAATGAATAGGTATGAGAAGTTAGTGTCGAAGGAATCTAGAGTGGCTGATAATTATATTAAAAAAAGAAGTAAGAAGATAAAAAACCAGTTAATTATAAAAAAGGAGAATTTGTAATCTTAAGAGCACATAGAATAGCAAATACAAAAGATTAAAAATGTGCAAAATTAATCCTACCATTTGAGGGCCCATATATAATTGATAACGAGGAAGCGAAGAATAGCTATGTTTTGAAAGATCCATATACACAAAGAATTAGGGGAATTTTCAATATAAATCAAATTTATAAATTTTGGCAAAGCAATAATTAAAAAAAAAATTTGAGAAAGAAAAATAAGTTGTAAATATAATGTTATATTTTATTAAAATTCAAAAAATTTACCATTCAACATTTTCCTGAACTACGTAAGAAAAATGCTGAATGTAAATTTGGGAAATTATTGTATTTTCTAATAATAATAAATTGATATAAGTCGTGTTATATTGTCAAATATTCATGAAGTGATTAGTTGATTGATAAGTAGATTAATGTTGTGGTTATTGTAATTGATATTATTATTATGCGTTACTTAATTCAATTAATTATAATGTACGTTTCAATGGATTCTTAAAGAAACACAGATCCACACTAGAGAAAGGGTCAATTAAAAAAAAATATTATATTATTATTACATGAAAATAAAAAAAAATAAAAATTGATGAATATATAAAACATTACAATATATATATATATATATATATATATATATATATATATATATATATATATATTTCAATACATATCCTCTATCTAAATTCTAAAGAAAATATTGAAATGAGGAAAATGTGCATACTTGGATGTATTACTAGTTATACACACTGTATTATCAATAATTTTAAAGTTTCAATATACAAATAAATTTTGACATTTCAATTTCGGATGACATTAATGCAGAATATACTTTATAACGATTTGAAAACAAGAATACAGATGTCTCTGTTAGCAAAATTGCAATTATATTAAAAGAATGAAAATCTCTCTTTGTTATAGGAAAACGTAAATTTATATAAACATAGAATATATTATAATATATATATATATATATATATATATATATATATATATATATATATATGTTGTAATATTTTTAATCCTTACAAATATTTATATATTTTTTAAATCGTAATTGCCCTACGATGTGGAGACATTTTATAATATGTTGTCGCAGCGACAATTATTGTACATGCAACTTAAGTACGTATTCTATTTCAATTTTTATATGGAACTGTCAAAAAAATATGCCCGGCGCCAATAAATATCAATCTAAAAATGAATTTATATACAATCGACCTATTACTCCTATCTCAGGGTGAGATCAAAGTTGTTCAAAATTAATTCTTCAAATTTATTTGTTTTTTTAACGTATTTCCAAATTAAATGTTCCACTATTATCAAACTCTCGAATAACTGTTAATTCAATATAATAAAACATTTAATTATTTTATGACATTTACTATTTTACTGTCACAAAAAATATCAACCAAAAGTCACTGATTAAATTCAAAATTCTATGAATGTAAAATGATAAGTTCAACGAGATTGGATACTGAATGAATACTACAGTGAGTTAGAATCAAAATTATATATTATACTATCAGATACGCAAATTCAACAAAATTATTATTCCCAAAAATACCCTAAAAGAACAACAGTCGTAATCTCCACAAAAACTCAAAATTAGAATACAACTATGCTAGAATTTAACCTAATTAATTATTATTATCAAACGTTCAACTTGTAATTTACACTTGACGTGTATCAATGTCAAATAACGAAATTTCTGCTCAAATTGTCTATTAACTTGATGTTAAAACTGATATATGTATCGATAATTTTGGTATATTTCAAAATTTCTTATATAGATGCATCTAAATTTTCAACTGTATTTAAAAAGGCCTGATATTTCTCGAGAAATAAATTTAAAAACTGGAGTGGACTCACCAAATGGATTAGATAAACTTATTCTGAACGTATTTAGAATTCTCCTTTCCATTGGTTACCGATTTTTCTTGTTTTTTAAAAAAATTACTAATCTAAGATTTTCAATAACCAAGTGAGATTTTGAAATTCTTTTATTACATTTGTAATGTTGCTAGCAGAGACCTCTATATTTTGCAATTTCAAATATTTTCTCCAAGTCCTATTATGTTCTATCTATCATTAGATATATTCTATACAAATGTCATTGAAATTAGGAAATGTCATGTTTGATATTTCTACTGAATCTTTCAAAATTTAATAATTTACATATAGTACGGTGGGTATCGAAAGTATGGCAGCCAAATTTAAATAAATTTCCTTATGTTTTACTTATTCTTTAAATTTCAAATAGAGGATCTGTATTATATATGTATATATATATATATATATATATATATATATATATATATATATATATTACCCCCAGATGGCGGAGTGCGTTAGAGCGCCGGAAATTGGGTTTTCTTGACCTGAAGGACGGGGGTTCGAATCTCACTCTAGTGAGGGCTTTTTCATAAATAAAAAGTTCCACTAAAAATCTGGAGGTACAGGGTCCGTCAGTAAATGGCGAAAACTGGCGGACGACATCCCTCGCCCCTTGCCAACCTGCATTGAGGCAGCGTGGTAAGGTACGCCTCACAACCCCAGCATGACAGACGAGGACAAGTTACGGCCCTCATTCTCCGTAAGCCCGAAGGGCCCTAGGAGGGGTAGATCCTGGGAACCAGCCACGAGGGCAGAGGGTGCTAAGAATCTGCGGAGTCTAAACCACTACCCATTGACTACATTACACCTAGCAACTTATAACTGCCGTACACTCTCTAATCAAGCTAGGATTATGGAACTGGAAACAGAGGCAGCAAAAATAAAGTGGGATATCATAGGCATTAGCGAAGTAAGACGAAAAAATGCAGAACTCATAGAAGTTGAATCAGGGAATCTTCTATACCACCAAGGAACACCAACAGGAAGAACAAGCGGAGTAGGATTCCTAATTAAGAAAACCTGGAAAAATAGAATCATAAGGATAACAAGCACCTCAGACAGAGTAGCCAGCATAACACTAAGACTCTCCAAAAGATATACTATCCAGATTATTCAGGTATACGCCCCAACAATCAGCCATAGTGACGACGAAATAGAAGAATTCTATAATGAAATAACCCAAGCGCTCAGCAACGACAATAGTCACTTCAAATACATAATGGGAGACTTTAATGCCAAAGTAGGACACAGGAAAGACCAAGAAAAAGGAATGGGGAAATATGGATTTGGAGAAAGGAATGAAAGAGGAGAGAGATTAATACAGTTCGCACACTTTCAGAACATGTATGTGGCAAACTCCTTCTTCAAGAAGAACCCTAACAGGAAATGGACGTGGGAAGACCCCGGTGCAACTATCAGAAACGAAATAGACTTTATCCTCACCAATAAAATTAACACAGTAAAAGATCTGAGCACGCTCAACAAGTTCACTACAGGAAGCGACCGTCGACTAATTAGAGCTCGACTGGTCTTAGATATAAAACTAGAAAGGTCAAGACTAATCAAAACCAACACAACGAAAAACATAAACAACGAAAGGCTGAGAGAGAACTCTCACCAATATGAAGCACTACTAGAAGAAAGACTACAAAAAGTGGAATATAACAACCCTGAACTGATGGACACAATTCGAAACTGCGCCGTAGAAGTGGGAGGTCTGCAACAACGAGGTGAACACAAAAAACTAACTCCGGAAACAAAAGCACTATTACAAAAACGAAGAGAAATGAAAAAGACAATAAACATTCAAAGAATTGAATACACCGAACTGTGCAAGACGATACGAAAGAAAATCGCAGAAGATATCAGGAATTACAACGAGAAACTGGTACAAACAACAATAGAAAACCGTAAAAGCTACAAAAATTCAAAAAGGGCACTAATAATAGAGAAAAGACAGATAGTTGCATTAACTGATGGAAACACAAGAACCACAGACAGGAATGAAATAATAGACCTAGTAGCCAAATTCTATGGAGACCTATACAAGGCCCCTGAAAATTTGGAAGAAATAATAGAACACTCAGAAGATGCCATACCAGAAGTTTTGGTGGAGGAAGTAGAAATGGCACTGAAAAGCATGAAAAATGGCAAAGCAGCGGGAATAGCTAGCAATAGACAACAATGGGCCCACATGGAAGTGGAATATATAAATATGTAAAGGGAGGATACACCATAACAAAATGGTTGAATAAGCTGCATATGATGATGATGATGATATATATATATATATATATATATATATATATATATATATATATATATATATATATATATATATATATATATATATATATATATTGTTGTGGTATTTTCCTTTTCTATTATGTATATGATTACTGAATGAACAATTTATTATTTCCAAATCTTTACAAATTTTGATATATTTCTAACTAATTGAACAATAATAAAAACTTACTCCAAAGATCTTTGGTTTACCACTTTCTTATAATTCTATAAAAATAAATTTTCAAATCCCCTCCTGCAACTACGTTCTCAAATTACTCCTTTATTGACCCCTTTTTTGTTTAATCTATGTTCAACTTGTTGTTTCCTGCTCCTGAATTCTTCTCAACTTTTAAATCTCCCTATGAATTTGCTTCTGGTTTGAATCTAACTATATTTCACTTCCTGCTCTCGGCTCCTACCATACGAATACTCTTTTATTCCAGTTTAATAAGTAGAAATTCTTATACTTATGAATTTGCTTATCGTTTGAATCTAACTATATTTCAATTGCTGCTCTCTACTCCTACCTTGCGAATACTTTTTTACTTTTCTTCAAATATTGATCTCTCTAACTGATTTTACTTTTCTTTCCAATTCAATATATTCAAATGCTGCTTCTTATATTATTATTCTTATTTTCTTCTATGTTATATTCTTATAAAAATGGTTTCAATAATCAAATTCTTACTTGACTTTTCTCCAAAAATTCTTTCTGTCATCTCCTATCATCATTTTCCATAGAGCATCTGCCAATGATATTATTCCAAAATTTCTATAGATCAACTATCTCTCAATATTATTGTTTAAAAATATCCATAAGAATTCCCCAAAATTATTTTATTTTGAAATTTGATCATAATTATTTTCACATTTTCAAATTATTATAAATTTTCAATATTCTGATCTAAACCATTAATCTATATATTTACATTAACTAAAATAAAACTATTATTAATTATTTTTCATAATAAAACTTGTATAAATGTTCAATATTAAAAATACCTCTAATTTTGTTTGAATCTAATTCCTTCAAGACATAACTATTCTCTCCATTCTCATTATCTATTCTAAAAGGTCCCTCATAAGGCAATTCTAATTTAACACATTTTTTCTTTTCTCTATCTGCTACCTTTAATATCTTAACTAAAACCAAATCTCCTTTTTTAAATTTCACCTTCTTTTTATATTTTTCTGACATTTTTCTTTGATATTTCTCAGCAGCCTTTATCAATTTTCTATTAACCTCTTCTAAACATTCTTCATAATTTTTCATTTCCCGGAATTCCCATTTTCTATTTGGATATTTTCCTGTCATTAAATATATAGGTGATTCTTCTGTTACACCATGTGGAACACAATTCAAATATTCTTCAACCTTCATCAAATTATTTTCCCATTCATCCTGATCTGTTTTAATGACTATTCTTAAATATTTATTTACTTCTTCTATATATCTTTCTGCAGGATTCGCAGCTGGATGTCTTATACTAAAATTTCTCTTGTTAATATTATTTCTTTTTAAAAAAATATCCATTCTGTTATTTTGGAAATATGTTGCATTATCCATGATACAATTAAAGGGTTTCCCTATTTCTTCGAAAAACCGATTAAACTTCTTTATTACTTCATTGGTATTAGTTTTCCTACATACATATAATTTAACAAATTTTGAAAAAATATCTACTATTACTAGAATATGCCTGTTCCCTTGTTTACTCATAATTAAATTACTTATAAAATCCATTGCCACTAATTCCAATGGTTTTCTTGATAGAACACTTTTAAAACCATTATGATTAATTTTATTTTTATGTTTCCAAATCTGACAGATTTCACAATTTCTTGTTATTTCCTTACTAATTCTAATATCTCCTTTCATAATATAATTTTCTCTAAATAATAACCATGTTTTTCTACTCCCTATGTGACCATATTCTTCATGTAATTCTTTTAAAACTGAAATTCCCAAAGCTTCTGTTATAACATATAATTCCTTTTTGTTAACTTCTTTTAAAAATACTTGTTCTTTAAATTTACATCTTTTTCTGTCCTTTTCAGACAAACGCTCTTGATCCTTTTTCATTTTCAAATGAAAATATCCCTTCACTTTGCTTTAAAATATTCATACCAATTTCAATTTCTCTTTTATTTATACTATTTTTAACTTCTTGTCTTGTAAATGTATCGGCTATATTATTTTTTCCTAATATATGAACAATTTCAAAACTATATTCTTGTAACAATATATTCCAACGATAAATCCTATTATTCTCAAATTTATTATTCAAAATCCCTTTCAAAGCTGCATGATCAGTTTCAATATAAAATTTATTCCCTAATAAATAATGCCTCCACTTTTTAACACAAAATATCACACTTGCCAATTCTAATTCTGTTGCACTATAATTTCTTTCATAACCCTTCGTCATTCTAGAAATACAACTTATTGGAACCTCTCCTTCCTCATCTCTTTGCAAATCTGTCCATTGACGCATCTGTCCTAACTATGAAGTTCTGGTCATATCGTGGATGATAAACCATAAGATTTTTTTTAAATTCTTCTTTTAATCGTTGAAAACCATTCTCTCTTTCTTCAGTCCATTTCCATTTAACACCTTTTTTTTAAAGTTCTGTGAGGTTCTTTTCCTTTTTACTCAAGTCTGGTATTAGTCTTTTAAAATAATTCGATGCTCCTAAAAATCCTCGCAAAGTTTTTAAATTTTTTGGTCTTCTATATTCAATAATAGATTTCGCTTTTTCTGGGTCCATTTTCAAACCAATTTCATTAATGATATATCCTAAATATGTTATTTCTTTTTGGAAAAACTGACATTTTCTTTCATTTATTTTTAGTCCCTCAGTATCCAATTCCCTCAATACCATATCCAAATGTTTCGAATGTTCTTCAATTGTTTTGAAAAAATCAAAATATCGTCAATATAGTGTAATACAAAATCTTCATATTTGTCCAAAATTCCATGTAGCGCTCTAACTAATGCTGAACATGCACTTTGTAGACCAAAAGGTACTACGCAGAATCTATATAAAACACCATCAATCGAAAAACCAGTATAATCCTTACTATTTCTTTCTAATGGTATTAACCAAAAACTATGTTTTAAATCAATTTTTGAAAATATTACTGAGGTAGTTATTCTTCCAAATATTGCATCAACATTCATTGGTGCTTCATATTGTGGCACTGTATATTTATTAATAATTCTTGCATCTAAACACAATCTTATTTCATCATTTGATTTTCTTACTATTACTAATGGATTAACAAATCTAGTTGTACATTTCTCTATTATACCTTCCTTCAACATATTTTCAATTTCCCTTCTTACCTCTTTTTGATAATGATATGGAATAGGATACGTTTTAATTTTGAAATTCTCTATTCCTTTAACTTCTAATTTGTGTTCATAGTTTCTTGATAGTCTTAAACCCTTCTTTATCAAATCTTCATACTTCCCTAATAAATCCAACACATATATTTTATATATATCTGGGCATTTTATTTCATACTTTTCTAATTCTATATTCATGGTCTTCTTCTTATATTCAATATCGTCTATAATTTTTTGTTTGTTTAATATAATTGTTATTTTATTTATTTCTTACTTCTTTTCTTCAAACCAAATTATTACCCCATGTTTTTCCATTTCATCTATCCCCATTACTACATCTGCTTCCATATTTTTCATAACTAACATATTCTTGTCTATTGAAACTCCCTCTATCTCTATTTCTCCTGTTACTGTCATATTTACTTCAGTTAATTTCTTTCCATTAGCTCCAATTAAATTTATTCTTGGAATTTTTATTTTGTTTTCTCTCAATTTTTTAATTTTATTCACTACATCTTCTTTAATTAATGATGCTTCTGACCCACAATCAATTTAAATCTTAACAATATTCCCATACAAATTTCCCCATAAATACAATAATTTAGATTCATTTACCAATTCAATTTTATCTTCTTCTAAATTTACGAATTCACTTGGATGTTCATAACTACATTTACTAAGAATTTTGTTACTACCCTGATTATTTATAAAAAATGATCGTTATTTTCATTTCCTTCTTCAGTTTGTATCTCATTACATCTACTATCATTTATCCTTTCACTGCCCTCATTTCTTTCTTGTCTTCTATTCTCTATTCCTCTATTCATTTGTCTTGTATTGTTATAGTTTTCTTTACTTCTAACTTGTCGATTATTCTCATTTTCTCTCCAATTTCTTCCCACTCCATGATTTAGGTCTCTATAGTATTCTCTTCTCTCTCTATTGTTCCTATTTTCTGACTTTATTCCGTAATTACCATTCCTATTTTCCTGATAACAATTTTATGGTCTATCTCTTTGCATATTTCCATTCATATTTCTTCTTCTGAATTCTTCATTCTCATTCACCCTTCTAAATCTGAATTCACCTAAATTAAAACTTCTTTCAATCCTTAATAAATAATTTGAAAATTGTTCCATTTTTTTTATGTCATGTATCGCAATATTTTCTATAACATCTCTATCAAAATGTCTGGAAATGTACAATACAATCTCTTCTTCCTTCATTTTGGGATTTAAATATTGTGCAAAATTATATAATTTCATGGCATAATAATTTAACTTTCTTTTTATTATAATCAAATTTTCCAAAATATAATTTTTTTCTGAATAAATTTTGTGATGATTCTCCCCAGAAATATCCCATGAACATATCTTCAAAATCTTCCTCATTTTTAGTTTCCATTTCTCTTGTAGTGAACCAAACTAATGCATTTCCCTCTAAATTTATTCTTACTATTTCTTTATAATCTTCAAATTGCCGAATATTCCTAGTTCGGTTTTTTATAATATTTAAAAATATTTTCGGATGTATCTTATTAATATCCCCAATCAATTTACAATAAATATCATGTCCTAGTTGGACTACATGTGTCGAACAATTTCCAATATCATTCTGAAAACTTTGCCTCAACTTTTCAAATTTTTCCTCCATATCTACTTGCACCTTTCTTGTTCCTTCTATATATTGTTCTCTAGAATTACTTGTCTTTTCTTCTATTTGTTGCAATAGCGTTTCTTCTGTCTTATTTATTTTCTTCTCGATTTCAACAATCTTATTGTCAAATTTATAAAAAAATTCTTCGTTTCTTCAATATGTTCTTTTTGATTTTTGTTGAGTATCATTTTTTCTGTCATAACTGTTATTCTTATTTTAATGTACTCATTATCCTTTTTAATGCCATTCATCTCTTCTTTAATTTCTTCTTTGAATTTTTCATTCTCTTTAATAATCTCTTGTTTCATAATATCAAATTTCTTTTTTATATTCTCTTCCATGTTTCTCATATCCTCTTTTCTATTTTCTTCCATGTTTCTCATATCCTCTTTCCTATTTTCTTCCATATCTCTCATATCCTCTTTTCTATTTTCTTCCATGTTTCTCATATCCACTTTCCTATTTTCTTCCATATTTCTCATATCCTCTTTTCTATTTTCTTCCATATTTCTCATATCCTCTTTCATATTTTCTTCCATACTTCTCATATCCTCTTTTCTATTTTCTTCCATACTTCTCATGTATTTCATCATTTCTTCAAACTGTCTATTTATATTCAAACATTCTGTTACACTGCTACTATCTCCAATACTTCTGTTTTCTTGTTATCCGTCACTGTCTCCTTGACTTCTTCCTTCTAATATAGTCCCTTGTCTGGTCATCATTTTTAATATTCTATATATAAATTTATAGATTCAACCAAAATTATATAAATATTTTCTCAATTTCTCTTTAAATGCCAAAGATAGAATAATTATGTCAATTTTTTTTTGAATTTTATATCTGTTTGAGGTCCCCTTAATTTATGGAGCCACACGTTGGACGCCAATTGTTGTGGTATTTTCCTTTTCTATTATGTATATGATTACTGAATGAACAATTTATTATTTCCAAATCTTTACAAATTTTGATATATTTCTAACTAATTGAACAATAATAAAAACTTACCCCAAAGATCTTTGGTTTACCACTTTCTTATAATTCTATAAAAATAAATTTTCAAATCCCCTCCTGCAACTACGTTCTCAAATTACTTCTTTATTGACCCCTTTTTTGTTTAATCTATGTTCAACTTGTTGGTTCCTGCTCCTGAATTCTTCTCAACTTTTAAATCTCCTTATGAATTTGCTTCTGGTTTGAATCTAACTATATTTCACTTCCTGCTCTCGGCTCCTACCATACGAATACTCTTTTATTCCAGTTTAATAAGTAGAAATTCTTATACTTATGAATTTGCTTATCGTTTGAATCTAACTATATTTCAATTGCTGCTCTCGACTCCTACCTTGCGAATACTTTTTTACTTTTCTTCAAATATTGATCTCTCTAACTGATTTTACTTTTCTTTCCAATTCAATATATTCAAATGCTGCTTCTTATATTATTATTCTTATTTTCTTCTATGTTATATTCTTATAAAAATGGTTTCAATAATCAAATTCTTACTTGACTTTTCTCCAAAAATTCTTTCTGTCATCTCCTATCATCATTTTTCATAGAGCATCTGCCAATGATATTATTCCAAAATTTCTATGGATCAACTATCTCTCAATATTGTTGTTTTAAAATATCCATAAGAATATATATATACAGCGTTTGCATGTAGATACCTATCGTGAAATTGAATAAGATGATATAGGGATGGAAGGGTCCAACCCATTTACTTTTCGAAATACAGGGTGTTACAGTTATGAAAAATATATTGTTTTAATTAGATAACTTTAAATTGGATCAATATATTGATCTGACATTTGGCAAGTTGTTTTTAAATGTAAAAGGGCATATTTTGATGGAAAAACATGTTTCAATTCTTGATCTAGAGGTGTACATTTTTACGCCACTGGCATTTGAAGCTATTTTTATTTGATTTTGTATTCCTCAATAGTTTTCACGTGGAAAACGCATAACTTTTACATATCAAAAAATTTGTAGTGTTCAAGATATTTAATATTTTTATGAAGTCTGCGAGATCACTTTTTAATGAAAAAATAAAAAAATATTTTTCTTGAATGTTTTTTAATAACTACCAAACTACTAATGGTTAGAATATGTAACAGGAACTAATTTGTGAATCAGCAATGCATATAAAATATTGAGAGAGGATTGTTGAAAATACTTTTCCAAACTTGTGATTTTATTAACAAAGTCAGGAGGCAATGATAGCAAGAATCCATGCAGCTATAGAAATTATTTCCGGCAATCGCCAGTATTTCCAAGGTATGCGATTTTCAATGAGAAAAGGTTGCAGATTATGTGTAAATGTAAATGGACAGAATTTTGAACTTCTTTTGTAATTTGTTGGCTGCTTAGTTAAAAATTATGTTTGAATGGGATATTATTTAACTTTGTAATAACCTTATTTTTTAATGTCATTAATTCTTTTGTTAATAAAATCACAAGTTTGGAAAAGTATTTTCAACAATCCATTCTCAATGTCTTATATGCATTGCTGTTTCACAAATTAGTTCCTGTTACATATTCTAACCATTAGTAGTTTGGTAGTTATTAAAAAACATTCAAGAAAAATATTTTTTTATTTTTTCATTAAAAAGTGATATTGCAGACTTCATAAAAACATTAAATATCTTGAATACTACAAATTTTTTTTATATTTTATATGTAAAGGTTTTGCGTTTTTCACGTGAAAGCTATTGAGGAATACAAAATCAAATAAAAATGGCAGGGAAAAGGTGACATATTCTTCCAAATGTACACCACTGGATCAAGAATTGAAACATGTTTTTCCATCAAGATATGCCCTTTTATATTCAAAAACAACCTGCCAAATGTCAGATCAATATATTCATCCATTTTAAAGTTATCAAATTAAAACATTATATTTCTCATAACTTTAATACCATGTATTTCGAAAAGTAAATGGGTTAGACCCTTCAATCCCTATATCATCTTGTCCAATTTTACGAGAGGTATCTACACGAAAACGTTGTAAGTGTCATTTGAAAACACCCTGTATATATATATATATATATATATATATATATATATATATATATATATATATCGCGATGGCTGTTGAAGTCGCATCCGTATAGATTAAAAATTAAAGTATTTTACAAAAAGTTATTAAATAAAGCAAACAGAGAGTGTATAAAATCAAGTGAAAAATTTCAACGCCCAGAGAGGTGCATTTCTTTGGAAAAGAAATCTTCAAGAAATGAGAGACTCCAGAAGCCCGCATCAGTATAGCTATATCGAAAAAAGGACAGAAGGTTTGTGTATTTTATATGTATTACTTTGGATCCAAAGATAAACTATTGAGAGATAAAGGATTTTTTTGAATAAACAACAAAATTCTAATAAAAAGGCCTAAGCATTTTAGAATGCTATATATATATATATATATATATTGGAAAAAAATTTTCTTGGGATTGTAGGTTCCTAGTTAAACAAATCAAATGGTTTTTTTGGCTTTAATTAACATTTTTGTTTTTGTTTACGTTTCGGACATATCGTGTCCTTCATCAGAACATAATTCTAGAAATAGATGACAAAAAATTAACAATTTATACACTACATATGTCTATCCTAAAAATAACTTACCATAAAACAAGAGCTTGGCGAGCGCATGTTAAAATATGTTAAAATACACGAAAACAATCATTTTTATTAAAAACATTTAGTATCAATATAAAACCCACATACAACTGCCAGTACACTACATTATATTATGACAATAATTACTTCTTAATAGGAACAAAAATTTTTATTGTTAGTAAATGGAACTAGTTCTTTTTTTGTATTGTATTCAGTAATTGTGATGGAACAAGGTTTTTAATACACATCAATTTTTGTCTTTGAAAAATTTTTTGCTGATGTTATTATGGTATAAGGATTTAGAAATATTACAGGATGTCATTTCATTTTAGACAATGCACCGGAAAAGACATCTATTTGATTAAATTAACATAAATTTTTGATAAATTATTTGTGTCAGATTTAGCATTGATAGAATATGGGTTTTTTTGGATTTCTATCATTTCATAGACTTCTCTTTTTTTTTGGTGGCTTTCAATTCTCAATATTTTTGTGCTGTCATAGTCAAATGTATGTTTGTGTTCAGAACTATGATTTGTCAGGGCTATTCTGTTTTTTTTATCATACTTGTGGCCATTTAGGCGGTTTTTAAGATATTGACTTGTCTGTCCAATATATACACCTTTACAGTCTTCGCAAGGGATCTCATAGATGACATTGCTTTTTTTTTCTTTGGGAATTTTTGATTTTAGTTTACTAAAATTTGATTTTAAAAGATTATGTCCCTTGTGAGACACTGTTATGTTGTGATCTTTGAAAATGCTTCCAATTTTTTCTGAAAGTCCCGAAACGTATGGTAAAGAGAGATATTTTTTTGGGGTAAATTGTGTGAAATATTTTTATGTTGAGTTTGATTGTAAAAGAGGTATATACGGTTTTTAAATATTGTATTAATTAGTTTACTTGGGTAATCATTTAGACAGAGAGCTTCTTTAGCTTTTTTTATGGCGTTCTCTCGGTATTCGTAATCAGAAAGTTTTATGGCTCGATCTGCGAGTCCTATGACAACTGATTTTTTTTGAGACATCGGGTGTTGAGAATTAAAATTCACGTATCTAGACGACCAAGTATCTTTTGTGTACCATTCAGTTTTAATCGTGTTGTTAATGTGGTGAAGAGTTGAGTCTAAAAAATTTATTTTATTTTGTTGTTCTCTCTCAACAGTAAATTGCAATTAGTTGTGGAAGCTATTGAAATTGTCAAGAACATTTTCTACTTTGTTTACTGGTACTAGTGCTATACAATCATCAACGTACCTAAAGAAAAAAGGAACTTGGTACTCCAAGTTTCCAATTATGGATTCTTCCAGATCTTCCATAACCAGTTGTGCAATTGCGCTTGACATAGATGCTCCCATTGCACAACCATCTGTTTGTTTGAAAAACCTCTCTCCATATACAAAATATGTAGAGTTTAATTCATTAAGAGGTATGTCAGTATGTGATTCAATTTTATCCCATTTTTTTATTATTACATTTCTGGCTAAGTCAGAGGGTATGTTTGTATATAATGATATTACATCTAATGATATAAGTGTGTGATTATTTGGTAATACTATATTTTTAATTTTATTTTTAAAGTCGAAAGAATCTTTGATGTAATATTTGTTCTGGCCTAAAAACATTTTGTAATATATTTTTCAGGAACTTAGACAGATTTTCAAAAGGTGATTGGATACACGACACAATGGGTCTAAGGGGAATACCTCTTTTGTGTAATTTTGGTAATCCATAAATTCTTGGTGGTTGAGAGTTTAAAATTTTAAGTTTTTTTGCAGTATTCGGTGATATATACATGTTACTTTCCCAGTGAGATATTAAGTCGTTATGTTTTTTTTGGTACACGTTAGTAGGATCGTTTTTTAGTTCTTTATATGTATCACCATTCTGTAATATATCGTTCATTTTATTGTCATATTCCATGTTGGACATAATTACTGTTTTATTAGACTTATCAGGTTTTAGAATTTTTAAATGATCATTTGCTTTTAGGAATGACCTAGTTTTTTTCGCTTTAATGATTAACTTTTGTTGTTGTTTATCCCTTATTTTATTTTTATTGGACTTGGTTTTGTGGTTGGTCAATAAATTACAACATTTAGATCTCAGATTATCTTTACGATCTGAGGGCAGGTTTGTTATTGCGACCTCAATATTAGTAATAATATCAGAAATAGGCAAGTCTTCTGCTTTTTCATATGGCAGAGCAAAGTTTGGCCCCAGACTAAGAATCTCCGACACATAATCAGGAATTACAGTGTCAGGTTCTCAATCCAGTCAGAAGTGTCTTTTGATGTGTTTTTGGTTTTCTTATTTAAAAGTTCAATTTTTTTTATATTTTTCTGTCTAATTTTCAGAAAGATTGTTTCAATTTTTGAAGTTTCTCTTGATATAAACTGGTCTAAAATTTGTTGCGGTAAAATCGCTTGTAAATGTTTAGTTATTTTTGTTATTTCATTCTGTAAAATTATTAAATGCTTTGTCGTATCAGTAATCAATAAGTTTAATGTTTTTTGTACAAAGGCTTTTCTGACACGCTCGCAAAACTCCCGTTCGAGGCTTTTACAATTGAACGATAGGTGTTTAGTTTTAAATTTTAAAAATACAGGTGTAAGATAATAATTTATACACCTCAGCAAAAATATTCTGCGGTTTTTTGTTTACATTGCTTAAGGCAAAGCTTAGAGTACAACTTCAGTTGCATTACTGTGGCCTCTCCATATTGTGTATTAATAGTAGAATATGATAGCATATCTTCTCCCATGCTTAGTATATTTTTAGTTTTTTTTTTTTCTTGAACCTTTTTTCATTATATATTTTTTTTGGAAAAATTTTTTCTTGGGATTGTAGGTTCCTAGTTAAACAAATCAAATGGTTTTTTTGGCTTTAATTAACATTTTTGTTTTTGTTTACGTTTCGGACATATCGTGTCCTTCATCAGAACATAATTCTACAAATAGATGACAAAAAATTAACAATTTATACACTACATATGTCTATCCTAGAAATAACTTACCATAAAACAAGAGCTTGGCGAGCGCATGTTAAAATATGTTAAAATACACGAAAACAATCATTTTTATTAAAACATTTAGTATCAATATAAAACCCACATACAACTGCCAGTACACTACATTATATTATGACAATAATTACTTCTTAAAAGGAACAAAAATTTTTATTGTTAGTAAATAGAACTAGTTCTTTTATATATATATATATATATATATATAAAATTTTACTTAAAGAGTAACTAAGAACTTTAATCAATATCTATAATAAAAAAATGAAATTTTACTCACCTATAACAATTATAGTACCTCACTATAGTTCAAGTAATATGTAAACCAAACGCTCATTTGTGTCTTCAATTGGAAGATCCCGAGTTTTCAGGACATCAACCAACATCGACACGGAGGCGCATATAGCCCCCCGCCATGAACCTTCTTTGTTATTTACTATGGGTCGGAAGGTTCATGGCGGAGGGGCTATATGCGCCTCCCTGTCGATGTTTGTTGATGTCCTGAAAACTCGGGATCTTCCAGTTGAAGACACAAATGAGCGTTTGGTTTCCCTGCTGAAATCCGTTATTTTATGTTTTTCCATGTTTCGATTAACATATTTGCTCCCAAATTTCACATCCTTATTTGGTTATGCCGTGCTGAAGAGGCAAAATGAGCCAGAAACATGCATGTCCACGGTTACCACTCTATTTCAGTAGCCCTTTATTTTGCGTGAATTACCCATGAATCTCTTTATTGTTGTTGTTAACATATCACGCGATATTTCTACATCTTATATATATATATATATATATATATATATATATATATATATATAACACGAGTCAATTACAATTTAAGATATTAACGAGTATAAGATTATTGAAATGAAAACTATTCGAGAGTCAAATTTAAACTAAATCAAACTAAAGAAATTCATTCAAAATTTATAATGTACCTTGTACATATATACATGACACCGCTATAATAAGAATTCAACTATTTAAGAGAAAAATTTAAAATTTATTGAATACAAATATTTTAGATCACACATTTTTTATCAAAATTCAATATTAAGATCTGGCGCTTATTTTTAAAGGAATCATATGAATATTGAATCGCATGAACTCAACATCCTGAGAAGCTGAGTGCTCATTTAAAAAAATTTAATAATTAAAAGAGATATAAAGGTAAGTGTACTGTGTGACATTATTGAACCCAAATAATTTTTTTAAATATACTGGGGCAAATTAAAAAAACCTTATTGAAATCAAAGATATAACATATAATTAAATTCATATGAAATAAACTACAATAAAATTTAATACAGTACTCCTATTTCAAATTTTAAAGAATTCACTTAATATATTCTTATGCAATACTTTTGGAAAACCCTGTTTTGTCTATGTACTCAATATAATTGAAAACCCCTGTATACATAAAATTTGACACTATTTAATTTCTGATGACATTCCGATGACAATTCAAAAGATATTCAAGGCTAGAGAAATAAACTACTGTCAACTTTTGATATACATAATATATGCCGTTTTAAGCCTTGTTTGCAATATAATAAAAATACGCTGCTTAAGCTACGTATACAATAATTGTCGCTACAACATAAGGAAATTCTAATAAAATTAAACAATTAAACACATCACATAATTATTAGACCATATCATTTTGGCGCCCAACGTGGGGCAAATTAAAATTCATTTACATAAATTAAAATAGACTATATCAATTGACGCATCCAACGTAGGGCTCGAATATAAAAATTTGCAAATAATTATAAATATGTTTTAAATAATAATTTTTGACTGCATTAAAAAAAATAAGATGAAAAGAAAAATGACATCAAGAGACGGAGAACAGGTAGGAGTTGAAAGTGGATCTGACGAAGAAAGGGAAGAAAGGAGTCATGGAAGAGGTGATTTTCAGGTGCAATACTTGTAGCAGGGAGGACACCAATCAGAAGGAGATATGAAAATAGGAGATCAGGAAGAACAAGAGAAAAGGAGACGAGAGAGAAGGGAAAATACAACTAGCAATGACCAATTAATACAACTTTTGATGAGTATGAGTGAAAATTTAAATCGAGAAATGAAAGAAATGAAACAAGAAATGAATATAAAGATGGACCAGAATAAGGAAGAAATAAAACAAACTAAGGACCTAATAATAAAATTAATGGAAGAAAAATTGGGACATGTTGAGAAGAAATTGGAGGGATCAAATACATACATGGAAAATAAAATAGAATCCACCAAACAAGAAATAAGGGGAGAAGTGATTGGAAGGATCACGGAAATAGAAAATCTACAGATTAACAGAATTAACAAAATAAAGAAGAAAGAAAAGGATTTCGAAGGAGAGATTCAAGTGGATGTAAAGAAACAAAATGAAAATATAAATATAAATGATGATACTGTAGAACAGAAATTATGTAATAAAATGAAGAAGGAAACTGAAGAAATACAATTTGTAAAAATACGAAGACAAATAAATGAGGAAATGCTAGATATTAATTTGCAGAATCTAGGAAGTGAAGAAGTTATGAAAATATATGAAAAAGAGATTTATTGGAAAATAACAGACTCAGATGTTAATATAGTAAAACGAATAGTGACATATGGTAAAAGAAATAATAATAATAATAATAGGGGGATACAACTTAATTGGAAATTAGAGGAAATGAACAAGATACTACAAGAGACTAAGGAAGAAATATAAGAAACAAGACAAAATATAGAAAGAATAATTTATGCAAAAAATTTCGAGATTAGAGTAAAACGGAAGAAATATAAAGGTAATTGATCCAAGAATTTTTAATAGGACAATCAAGAATGAAATGATGAAGGAAGTGAGAGTATTATGGGAAATAAAATAATAAAAAGAAGAGACAATAATATGAAGGAATTGGAAACGCAAATTTCAATGAATTTATTGGGAGGAATTGATGAGATAGGGGATAACAAAATTAAAAAGGACACAGTGGAAAATTTAAAGAAACTTAGGATACAACAGAATCAAACAATAAGAGAAGAGAATAAGACGAAATTTAGGAAAAGAAAACAAAATTGAATAAGGCTGTATTAAAGGACTGGAATCTAGAAAACGAATAAGGAATTGTAAAAGGTCAAGAAGAGATAAAAAAATATGTAAATACAAAGTTTATAATTAACAAATAATATTGAAAAAAGACATATGTAAATATAGTTTTGTACATAGATAGAAATTAGGATACGTAAAGAGATAATTATGAAATACAGAAATAATTATATTCACATATATAATAACAATGGATATTATAACAAAAACAATAATTATAACAACAATTCAGGAAATAACAATAACTATAATAAGAACGATAGCAACCAAAACAACTATAACAGAAACTTTAAATATAATAACAACAAAAATAACAATTACCGAGAACAGTATTCAGAGGAGAGAAGAGAGAGTGATAACATATGAACATCCAATGGAGAATATATTAAAATTGGGAAAGATTTGGAATTAAAAGAAATAATGGGATTAATAAAAATCAAAGAAAAATTAAATGGGAAACAAGTCAAAATATTAATAGATACAGGTTCGGAAGCGTCTATAATTAAAACGAAACTAATAGAAGAAAATATTGAAAATGATGAAAATAAGCTAATTAAAATACCGAAAATTCATTAATAGGAGCAAATGGAAAGAAATTGTGTGAAGTTAGCAGATCTATAATACAAAGTATTGAATTAAAGGATGGGAAAGAAGTTGAGATGCAATTATTGTTAGTAGATAATTTAGAAACAGACATAGTTATAGGAATAGATGAATTAACGAAATATAAGGCAGGAATTGATTTTGAAAAGATAGAGATAGAATTAAATGGTAATAGAATTGAATTTGAGGAAGAGAATATGGAAGTATTGGCAGTTGAAGAGGATAATAAGAAGTTATGGAATATAGAAAGGAGTGGAATTAGGGAAGAATTGGAATTAGTGTGTGGAAATAAAGAATATGAAGAGAAAGTGAAGATTTTACTAGAGAAATATAAAGGATTGAATGGAAAAGAAATGAGGATGGCAAATAACTATGTGCATAAAATGGAAGTTAGGGGAATAGAGAACTTCAGAGTAAGAACATATCTCATACCTTACAAACATAGAAAAGAGGTTGAATTAGAAATGCAAAACATGTTGAAAGATGCTATTATAGAAAGATGCAATACAAGATATGTAAATCCTATTGTGGTAGTGAGAAAAGCAAATGGTGAATTGAGATTATCTCTAGATGCTAGAAACATAAATCAATACACTGTACCACAATACGAGGCTCCGATGAATGTGGAAGCGATTTTTGGACGCATAACGAACACAAAAATATTTTCAAACACAGTTTTTGGCTAATTCCTTTGGATAAAAACAGTAGAGACTATACAGGTTTTTCTATTGATAGTAGATTTAAGAAATTTTGCAATGAAAATCAAATACATGTAAAAACAATTAGTATCAGACATCCACCTGCAAACCCCTCAGAAAGATATATCAGAGAAGTAGTAAAATTCCTAAGAATAGCTTTGAAAGACCAGACTTATGAAAATTAGGAGAATCAAATTGAGGAAATTCAAAATTACATAAACAATATACCTAGCACTATCACCATGGAAAGTCCAATATATTTAATGAAAAAATTGACACCTGAAAGAAAATGATAGACAGAAGCCAATAAAAATTATGAAGAGGTTTTGGAAAAAGTCAACAAAAATTTACAGAACAATGCAAATAAATATTTAAGTAGAATGAATAAGAAGAAGAAAGTAAAGACGACGCTTCAAAAAGGAGATTTAGTAGTAGTACGTGCTCTAAGAGTATCAGACAGAAACAGGAGAACATGTGCTAAGCTAAAACTACCTTTCGAAGAGCCATGCATTGTAGAAAATGAAGATGGAGTAAATAGTTATGTGTTAAAATACACAGACGGAGAAAGGATTAGAGGTATATTTAATATACATGATTTATATAAATATCACCACTCATTGAAAAAAATAAAACATAGAAAAAAATGAAATGAAAGTCTTCATAATGAAAGTCTCCATGAACAATCATATTGTACATAAATTGATACAAACGTAAACTAAGAATTTTTTTTATTAAAATATTGTAAATAAGTTAAAATCAATTTAAGAGGACATTGAAACATAAGATTTCAGAATCACGATGAAGGCTCATTTTACAACAGCGACCTGAAATAAAAAGAAATTTTATTATCAGTCAAATATATATATATATATATATATATATAAATATATATATATATATATAAATATATATATATATATATATATATATATATAAATATATATATATATAAATATATATATATATATATATATATATATATATATATCTAACACGAGTCAATTACAATTTAAGATATTAACGAGTATAACACTATTGAAAGGAAAACTATTCGTGTACTGTGTGACATTATTGAACCCAAATAATTTTTTTAAATATACCGGGGCAAATTGAAAAAACCTTATTGAAATTGAAGATATAATATATAATTAGATTCATATAAAATAAACTACAATAAAATTTAATACAGTACTCCTATTTCAAATTTTAAAGAATTCACTTAATATATTCTTATGCAATACTTTTGGAAAACCCTGTTTTGTCTATGTACTCAATATAATTGAAAAACCCTGTATACATAAAATTGGACACTATTTAATTTTTGATGACATTCCGATGACAATTCAAAAGATATTCAAGGTTAGAGAAATAAATAGTCATTTTAAGGTATTCAGTTAAGAAAATAAATCCAAATCTATTTATAGTAAGGAGATAAAAATTTAGTTTTTTTTTGAAAAAAGAGAAAGTTTGGTAACCACAATATAATTTGGGTTGTTTATTGAAAAAAATAGTCAGTTACGTTGAATCCTCCGAAGAGAGAACTTCTAAGTAGGAGCTCTCCAAAGAGTAACATATAATTTTAGATCTATTCAAAAATTTTGTATTATAAGAATTTCAACAGTGATTAATAATAGAAAGCATTATTCGGTAACCCACTTAAATTATGTGCGTGAGTGATAAAAAAAACTTTGTCAAGATTGAAGCAGAGGTGTAAGATCCGGAATTCTAAAGTTTTTAGAATTGTACGAGCTGACTGTTATCATCGAACACTGGTGAGTCCACTCCAGAATTATTATTTAATTGAAAGATTCAGGCCTTAAAAACAAATTAAATTATAGATGCATCTAAACTTTTAAATTCGCATAGAATATTAAATAATTTGAAGATACAATAAAATAAAGACATTTCGGATATTTGACAAGTCAAGTGAAATTTTTGAAGTTGATTGAACTCTTTCAAAATTTTTTTTATAAAACTTTTGGGTACTAGAGATAAGGCGTTATAGTTTGTAGGTTGTTCATTTAGTTTATATCTGGGAAGATACGAGTTGGTTCTTTATTGTTGTAAAAAAAGGAAAACTAAATTTTAAAATTTATTTGATTTATAATTGTAAATACTTGTAAATTTGTTACTCACATTTATAACATTCAAACCATTCAAGAACTTTGATAAAAATTAAACATATTTATCAAATTTAGAAATTTTATTTTAAAAAGTGACAATTGTGTATTATTGGTGACATACAAGTCATTTATACGTTGTGAATGTCAAAAAAGGAATTGAATAGCCTTTATAGTCTTGGACAAACAGTCACATTATATTATTAGATAGATAAAACAGAACAAAGAAATTTATATAAAATTTTTATTTTCAATAGTGCATTGAACCCACCCTGAGGAAGAGTGATTCGAGTATTTTATGTTAAATTTATCTTTCAATTAATCACAATTTGATAGCCAGGAAATTTTTGACAACTACTGTCAACTTTTGATATACTTTTTAAGCCTTGTTTGCAATATAATAAAAATACGCTGCTTAAGCTACGTATACAATAATTGTCGCTACAACGTAAGGAAATTCTAATAAAATTAAACAATTAAAACACATCACATAATTATTAGACTATATCATAATATATATATATATATATATATATATATATATATATATATATATATATATATATATATATATATAATAAAAGGAGGATAGTCTTTGCTGCAATGGGCTTGTTCAAGAAAAACTTTTTAATTTAATAATCGAAATAAAAACCCATTTTAAACGGATTCCAAAATTTTTAGATTTTTCCGCGAACGTTTAAGCCCTCAAATTAATTAAAGAAATTGGATTGAACGAAAACTGGGCGTGGTTACCTGTGACGTCACACTGTATATGCTATATACCCAACGTTTGAAACGCCGTGAGTCGAGAGATGTGTCAAGTACTTATCGTGTTGTGTAATAAACAAAACTGTTGACTGTACTGTTTTGTTATTTTATTGTATAATGAGTAAGACAAAAGTGGGAAATAAATACTGTTTGGCTCCCGGCTGCCTCAACACATCCAAGAATGCGCCGGAAAAATGGTTTATTATTGTGCCCTCTGACATTAAAATAAGAAAAGTTTGGCAGACAGCAATGCGTCGTGAAGTTTTTGTATCTAACAAATCGCATGTGTATTTCTGTGAAGATCATTTTAAAGTAAGTTATGGTATCTTTATACAGTAACATAATTATAAAAATATTGAAAATATTTCCCGAAACATAATCTCAAAAGACTTACACTCGCGTAAATAGTTATGTAAAATAAAGATATTCTACGAAAATCCTTATTTTACGAAAGCTCGTGATAGCTAAAAGAATAATAATAACCTAAACGTGAATATAAAAAAATTCGTTGGAGCTGAAATAAATTAAATTAATAAAAAATTTCTACTTTCTGCTATTTCTTTATTTTATCTTACGGTTTAAATATATTTAATAACAAAATTTGTATATTTTTGAAATTAGTGATAACTTATAAGCTCTAGCGTTCAACACAAATCATTTGTTTTAGGTAGAGGAAGATATAGAAAATTATATGTACATTAAAACAATGAACAGTGGAAAAGTTAAACTAAAACCTGGAGTAGTACCGAGATTTTTTGACTGTCAAAAAAATAGCGTCTCAACGCAAGCTCGGAAAATAGAACCTCTGAAGAGAATCAAGTAGACGAAGAAAATCAAATGGATATCGGACGAATGGAACCTATATCTCGGGAAATAGGGCTTCAGGCTTGCATTAAGGCTTATGTACATTCCAAGGCTATTCAATGCGGTGGCGAGGGGTTTTCTTCACAAAAAATGACTAAAAACAGAAAATGCACTAGCAATGAGATTGTCCCAAAGAAATTGCGAATGGAAAAAGACGGAAAACCCATTAACGAAGAGTTTTCAGTATCCACTAGCGGTTCTTCTTTTACATTTACTTCGTCAGAATTAAGTTTGTGAGATCCGAATTACTCACTTCATCTAGACAATAATAGTTCAGAATAAATACAGCAGAGAACATTTTACTTGATAGAAAAAAATCCAAAGCTTTATTTGGGAGTTACGATTAATTCATTATTTGTTGTGGACTTGTTAATTAAAAAATGTGAGCTGACAAACTTGATATCTTTTCAACATTAAAAAAGATCAGACTGAATTTACCTTATAGGATATTAGCAGACGATTTTGGGGTGCCACTTTCCAGAGTATGTAGCATTATACAAAAAACTATACCGTTATTAGCCGGTTACCTTTACACATTTGTGCAATGGGTGCTCCTATCTGAAGTTAAGAAAAAACTTCCTATTCCCTTCAGACGCAGATATAAAAATGTGCAATGTATTATAGACTGTTTTGAAAATTCGATTCAAAAATCAAGTGATCCGATTTTACTGAGTCTTACTTGGTCGGAATATAAAGCTTGCAATACAATGAAATATTTAATTGCATGTTCACCAGATGTCTTAATATCTTATATTTCTTTTGGTTTTGGAGGTAGAACTACAGACAAGATGATTGTTGAAGAATCGACATTTTTAAATTTATTACAACCAGGCGCTGAAGTAATGGCAGATAGAGGCTTTAAGCATCTTGAAGATATACTTGCAACTAATAAAAATAAACTAGTTAGGCCGCCATCAGTTTTATCTGGACAAAAATGTTCTAGGGAAGAAGTTAAGGAGGCAAAACGAATTGCTAGCTTGAATTCACAGAATTAGTAATATTTAGAGTACGGGAGTTTGCCATTCTTCAACCACATGCTACGATTAACTTAAATTTAGTTAAATACTTGGACCTAATAGTGCAAATAGTTTGAGGAATAATCAACACACAAGCCTACCTAATCAAATAAAATTTATTTTACATTATTTTATTAAATATGTTTTCGTACCAAAACTTTTGTAGTTTTTGCATTATAAATTCAACCAGTTCTTCATCATACCTATAATACTTTATTGTAATTTCTTTTTAAGTTTCAAAATGCGGATGTGACATAACAAAAATTCTACGTTTTCTGTTACTGAGGTATATTTGAAGTTGATATACACATTTTTCCTGTATGTTACCATCTAAATCTATATAATTTAAACTTGATTTTTCGGTTGTTGGGCTCTTAATCTCTACGACAAATTCCTCGTTAATGGCGTCTGGGTAAGCACCAACAAGTGGATTTTGTTGCGACTGAAGGATTCCTGTTATACAAAATTTTTGTCCTGTTTTCATTTCAAGTGATTATAGGTTCTCAGTTTCTAGCTTTAATCCTCGTATCATTGCTTTTGTCTGAAACAATTTTGCTCCTAAGATGCCTTCTACTAAGCAACCGTCTAAAACTTTATATTTTGTAACATCAAAAACTTTTGATGCGGTAATACGCCCATATCTCATTTCCTGCAAAATGTTACTATCACTTTGTCCTCGAGTATCGTGTTCCACTTCTAAAATAAAATTGGCGCTTATTTTGCTTTTACAAAATTCAACAAAATTATTTGCATTCTTCAGCTGTCCGGAATTTTTGATATCAATAGCAAGGCTGTGAATAGATAGATCACTATATTTTTCTGTATTGTAGTAACGCATTAAACTGTTTTCTTTTTTTTGCCTTTTAGCTTCGCGTACATATTCATGTAAGAGTGAGTCATCATAACAAGCTTGAATTTTTTTCCCAAAATCAGAGGTTGAAATAAATTTTTTGGTACTCGGTACTTGTTCAATACTCTATAATAATTTTTAATTTCTGTTTCCCAAATTAAAAATGTATATGACACATTTGCAAGGACAGGCTGTATAGTCAATTCAGAAGTACTGCCACGGCGACGAAGGAGTAGAACAGATGAATACCGACATCGATATTGTATACGTCGATACAAAAATTTAGTTACGGTCTACGACCTATTAGATTTAATGATAACACATTTACGGGGTTTTCGCGCTGTGCATCACTCATCCTGAGGCAAACATCAAAAGGGCGCCCTTTATAAGTGAAGACCAGGAGAGTGGTAAGTACTGCTATTTTTTCTATACATCTGTCTTTCAATCTACAGTCCATTTTTATACGTTTCCTAGAAACTCTGGTGTTTCACACGAAACATTTTGGTCATTCGAACCTGGATAGAACAGTTATGTTCCCTTACCTCTAGAAGGGACTACTATTTTCATTATTTTCAATACCTTTTATTTTGCTACATAAAATTATCGGTTTAGTATAATTTGTTAAAATTTCACATTTCAATAGTTTTTGTTGAGTTCAAAACATCATTAAGGCTAATTACCTCTTCACATTTTTTTTTATTATCAAAAGACAAGTAAAATAACGCAAACGCATTTTTGTATCGACTAACCGGTGATTCAGTACAATTGTAGGCACAAATCCCCATCCAGGTTTGTTTACGTTTATTTGGCAAAATACAGCTTTTGAAAATTTTAATAACTATTTTATTTTGATAGTTATCTTGAAAATTCTAGTTCAGCGTTCTCTTGAGATATATTAAAAGACGTTCTTACGGAACAGTGTAAATTCAGATATTTTCCAGAATAAAATTTAACATTTTGAAATTATTTAGAAATGGCTCCGCCTGCGGACGTTGATAATAAAATAGCCAAACTGGATAGGCTTCGCAAAGTGTCGCTGACGCGATTGGAGGAAATATATAGTTATGGTTTCAATAATACAAATGATCAATTTTATACCGAAAATTTCTTAGTAAGGTCTCAGTTTGTGGATAAAATTAACGATGAATTCCAAGAAAATCATAACGCAATCATTTCTTTAATTTCTACTGATGCAGAATTCCAAATTAATGATCAAGTTAGAGCTAAGGCAGATAAGTATTTTTATGCGATTAAATCAAAGGTTTCAGAAATAAATTATTCAACAGTGATTTCTAGTGCTGTCAATTCTTCGAATCAAAACAAAAATATTCGATTACCGAAAATAAATGTTCCTTTATTTGAAGGCAATATTAAGTCATGGCCTGCACTTTATGATCTTTATAGAAGTATTATTCGTGAAAATACAAGTTTATCCAACATAGAAAAATTTCATTATTTGCTAACCTCGCTAAAGAATGAACCTTTTAATTTGATCAAGTCCATTCCAATGACAGATAATATTTATATCATTGCGTTTGATACTCTAATTAAAAGATATCAAAACACTAGATTTTTGGCTGCAACCTATTTTAATGAAATTTATAGTGTTCAATGCTTACAAAAGGCAACTACAAAAGAACTTAGACATTTATTAAATATTTTTACAGAAAATCTTGCAGCATTAAAAGCTCTTGAATTTAATACGGATTCTTGGAATTTCATTATTTTTAATATTTTGTTACAAAAATTAGATTCAAAGACTAGAACCAATTTCGAAATTGAACATAGCAACATTGATATGCCTACCTATACATAATTAGTTACATTTTTGGAACAGCATTGTAAGGCTCTGGAATCGATTCAAACTACGGGTCCTTCATCTTTGAGTGAAGAAAAGCATATACATTCAAATCAAAATTCGCGATCTTCAAAATTCAAAAATTTTAATTTTTAATATCCTTCTAAAACATCTAGTATGCCTTCGGCATATGTTAATACTGTTGATGACCACTAACGCAATAATAAATGTGTCATTTGTGCATCTTCTCATGCACTATATCGGTGTATGCATTAATTGGAAAAAAATCCTAATGATAGACTAGCAGTCGTACAACAGCGTAAGTTATGTCGCAATTGTTTACACCCTAACCATTCGGTGCGGCAATGCCCTTCTTCTTCAAGGTGTAAAACATGAGGATTGCCCCATCATAGCACACTCCATTTAAAAAAAAGTTAGATACAGATTCTTCAAGTTCAAGCTCTTCTAGTTCAAACTAGTCCAGATAATCTGAGTACTAATGTGCAGTCTTCAGCGATTGAAACTTTACCTCCTCCACCAAATGTGTCTCAGTCGACTAATACACTTCATTGTTCTGCTTGCACAAATAGTTTTAGCAACTCTACGGTTATGCTGTCAACGGCCGTAGTAGAAATCAAAGATGGTTAGGGAAACTTTCAAAAGGTTAGAATTTTATTAGATACTGCTAGTATGGCTAACTTCATATCTGAAAAATGTGTCAATCGTTTAGGTTTACGACGTCAAACCTTTTCGACACCTATTGAGGGTATTAACGATATAACTTCCAGTTCAAATAAAGGTATCAAACCTTGTGGTAAACCTGAGCCTACCTTCACTTTTGAAGCGATTGTTTTACCAAAGGTCTGCTCCTAACAGCCAAAACTAACTATTGGTACGCAAGGTTGGTCTCATATTAAAAATCTACCCCTTGTAGATAATCAATGCCACATTCCTGGTCCTATAGACATTTTAGTTGGAGCAGAAATTGTACCATTTGTATTAGGGTCTTCTCGGATTTTCGGCCAAGAGGGTCAACCCGTTGCTCTTGAAACCGTTTTTGGGTGGATTTTACAGGGTAAAACCACATGTGTTACTCCAAATACATCATTACTCAGTTGCCATGCTTCTTTAGAATCTCAAATCGATTTTACACTAAGAAAATTCTGGGAGATAGAGCAACCTCGTGACTCCAATATTATATCCCCAAATTATTTAAAATGTGAAAATATATACAAACAATCTGTTTACCGAGAACAGTCTGGTAAGTTTGTTGTACCACTTCCTTTTAAACACTCAAATACTCAGTTTGGAGATACATACACTCAAGCATACCGACGTTTCAAATCACTGGAAAATCGATTATATAGAATATCCGAACTTCAAACTCTTTATTCAGACTTCATAAATGAGTATCATCAAAAAAATTATATTTCCGAAGTTCTGTCTTCAGATTATCAATCTTCTTCAGCCTATTATTTACCTCATCATTGTATTCTAAAGCCAGATAGCATTTCTACCAAGATTCAAGTAGTATTTGATGCTAGTACCAAAGATACAAAGGGGATAAGCTTAAACGATACATTATATACTGGTCCTAAGCTTCATCAAGACTTATCGACTATTTTACATACTTTTCGTACATATCCAGTTGTATTCAGCTGTGATATCAAACAAATGTACTGTCAAATTTATATTAAGCCTGAACATAGAAAATATCAAAGGTTTCTCTGGCGCTTTTCAAACAAAGACGCAATTAATGAGTATACCTTTAATGTGATAACTTTCGGAGTCTCTTCAGCTCCATTTTTGGCTCTTAGAACATTAAAAGAGTTAGCTACTCTTGAACAAAAAAATCATCCCTTAGCCTCGGAAGTACTGAAGGAGTCAATTTATGTTGATGATATTGTAAGTAGCGCAGATTCCCTCGAATCAGCCATAAATATTCAATCAGACCTAATTAAGCTTCTTAAAAAGGGAGGATTTGAATTAGGAAAATGGACAAGTAATCATCCTGCACTATTATCAGCTGTTCCTTCAACAGATGTTCAAATACCTCTTACTTTTGATAATGAAGGTCCTAGATTCGTAAAACTCCTCGGATTGCAATGGAATCCCAGTTCAGATGTTTTTTCTTATAAATTCACTTCTATTGAATCAAAATGTACGAAGCGTAGTATCCTGTCACAAACAGCTAGAATATTCGACCCATTGGGGTACATAGCACCCCTAGTGTTTATGGCCAAATATATCATTCAATTCCTTTGGTTATCAAAATTGGGAAGGGATGATGAACCCTCTGATAACATTGTTGCACTTTGGGATCGATTCAAATATGAATTACCCAACATTTCTCAAGTTAAGTTACCAAGAATGCTTATTTCCAAGACAGTTATTCGACTAGAAATACACTGTTTTTGCGACGCTAGCACGAAGGGGTATGGTTGTGTAGTTTATTTCAGATATATAACCTCTGATAATCAGATTCAAACTCGCTTAATTTCTGCAAAATCTCGAGTAGCACCTCTTCGAGTAGTTTCATTACCCCGCTTAGAACTTTGTGCAGCATATCTGCTTACAGAGTTGTTAAATTTTATTAAGAATTCATATGCTAAGCGTTTAACTTTTAACTCTGTGTACGGTTGGTCAGATTCGCAAGTTACTCTTGCGAGGCTTTCTTCTTCACCTCATCAGTGGAAAACGTTTGTAGCTAACAGAGTGGCGTTTATTCAAGAGACAATATCTATGTCCTCTTGGAGATATGTTCCTTCTGAAATGAACCCGGCCGATTGTGTTTCTCGTGGTTTAAGTCCATTGCAATTACTCGAACACAAATTGTGGTTGCAGGGTCCCGATTTTCTTTTGCTGGATCCAGAACATTGGCCCAAACAACCTACGATTCTTGTAGACAAATTTCCTGAAATAACTCAGGAAGAAAGGAAAACAACTTCATGTATTTCAGTTGAAACTCCATCCGTTATTGGTGATTTACTCTCAAGATTTTCTTCTCTAAAAAAAATTCAGCGAATACTCGCTTACGTTTTATTTCAACTACGCGAAAAACCGAACGCATTCATAAGAATATAAGTATAGATTTCTCTGAAATGGATACTACATTTCAAATCATAATTAAAGACGTTCAAAAGGAATGTTTCAACAATATTATTCGCAATTGCGAACAAGATACTACACTACCTAAACATTTCAGAAAATTAGCACCTTTCATAGATAAGCTAGGTATTCTCAGGGTGGGTGGTAGGTTGAGACAATCATCTCTTTCTTTCGACGCTAAGCATCCTATTTTGTTGCCTAAAAACCATCGGTTTACTGATCTCCTCATAGAACAGATTCATCGGGAAAATCTACATTCTGGTTTAAAAACGTTACAAAATTTAATGCTACAACATTTTTGGATAATTTCTTCTCGTAATGCAATTTTTAAATTTACATCCAAATGTATAAAATGTTTTCGGTCTAAACCTCGATCTTACCTACCGTTTATGGCTGATCTCCCCTCGTTTCGGGTTTCCCAAATGAAAGCATTTTCTCAAGTTTCACTTGATTATGCTGGAACGTTTTCAATTACGATGGGAAGATATCGAGGGGCAAAGGTATCTAAAGCCTATATATGTTTATTTGTTTGTGGTGCAACCAAGGCTATTCATCTAGAGCTTTCGTCGGACTTGTCCACTGATACGTTTCTTGCAAGTTTTCGACGTTGCATGGCCCGTAGAGGCCGACTGTCCGACATTTATTCTGACCAAGGCACTAATTTGAAAGGCGCTTACAATCAATTAACTTTTTTCGATCAACAAGCTTCTGAGAAGCTTTCAATCAAATGGCATTTTAACCCACCTGGAGCAGCCCATTTCAATGGACTTAGTGAAGCAGGTGTAAAGTCAGTTAAAATGCACTTGTATCGAGTCATAGGGGACCAACTTATGACTTTCGAAGAATTTTCTACACTTTTAACTCAAATTGAGGCACTCTTAAATTCACGGCCCTTAACGGCTATTAGCGAAGATCACAACGATCTTGCACCCTTAACTCCAGGACATTTTCTGACCATGAGGCCCCTTTCATCCTTTCCGGAACCAGATTAATCTCATGTTACAATTAACCGTTTATCACGATGGCAAATGTTACAAAAAATGCATATCGAGTTTTGGAAACGCTGGAGCCAAGAATATTTGCATACGTTACAGCAGCGTAGTAAGTGGACTAAATTAGTCCCAAATATAACATTAAATACATTGGTTCTAATAAAAGATGAACAAAGGTCTCCTCTAAATTGGTCTCTTGGACGTGTAGCGAAGTTACATCCCGGAAAAGATGGGATAATTAGAGTTGTAACGTTAAAGACGCAAAACGGTACATTACAGCGTCCGGTTGTCACAGTTTGCCTATTAGTTGATTAATAATTTACTTTTTTTTAGTATTTTTAATTTAGTAGAATTCTTAATTGTTTTTTTTATTATATGCTTAATTTAATTACAGCGGAAAAAACAAGCTTGTTTTTGGTGGGTGGAATGTTCAATACTCTATAATAATTTTTTAATTTCTGTTTCCCAAATTAAAAATGTATATGACACATTTGCAAGGACAGGCTGTATAGTCAATTTAGAAGTACTGCCACGGCGACGAAGGAGTAGAACAGATGAATACCGACATCGATATTGTATACGTCAGTAAAGGAGAAACACCGGTTCTGGCTCATTCCTTATGCAAATTAACATGGGAAATCGCCAAGGTCCATCGTGGTAATTTTTTACTCAATTCGATCTGCGCATGCGGCGGCCGTCAGCAATTTTTGGTGTAAGAAGCGAAGGGGTTTGGGTAGCACGGGGGATGGGGGTTTCGGGTCAATTGGGGTAGCGGCTACGGGGGATGGGGGGCCCGGGCCGCCAAAGAAGAAGCGAAGAGGGAAGGGTAGCGTCTACGGGGATTACGCAAGGGTGTAAGAAGAAGCGAAGAGGGAAGGGTAGCGTCTACGAGGGATGGGGGGCCCGGTTGGGGGTGTATCAGTTTGCGGCTACGGGGGGGGGGTTCAAAATGGGGGTCGCTCTTTGCGGGGGTTATGCAATGATTTAGAAGAAGCGAAGAGGGTTTTAAGGGTAGCACGGGGGAGGGTAGCGCCTACGGGGATTACGCAAGTGAGGGTGTATACAAGAGAAGCGAAGAGGGTTTTAAGGGTAGCGTCTACGGGGATTACGAAGGGTGTACGGGGGTTATGCAAAATTTAACCTACATTGGTGTCGCTTGCCATCATTACCATAACGGCGCTAACAACTATTTGTCACCAGAGTGCCAAAACGGCCGTGGGTAGCTGGGGTAGCGAAGCTACTTTTCCCGTATACTGCGCATGTTTTCCGTTACATATAGGTCTAAAAAGACACATTTCGACGATCTGCGCAAGTGCTAAGGGCCTTTCTTCATATCTCTGTTATTATTTGTCGGATTGGAGTCTAATAAACGCCAATATGATTGTTCGAATATTATCGTATACAGGATGTACAAAGATGCCATAAGGGCACTAGCACATATCTCTGCTATTGGTCAGATTGAAGTCAAATAAACGATATTATATTTGTTAGAATATTATCGTATACAGGATGTGCAAAGATGCCAATACTAGCACATACTAGCAAGTAATGACGGTAGCGTCTACGGGGGTTATGCGAAAAGTGTGTATGTTGTTACGTGTATAAGGTAGAGGGTGGTTTAGAAGAAGCGAAGGGGTTTGGGTAGCGTCTACGGGGATTACGCAGGGTGTACGGGGGTTATGCGAAAAGTGTGTATGTTGTTATGTGTATAAGGTAGAGGGTGGTTTAGAAGAAGCGAAGGGGTTTGGGTAGCGTCTACGGGGATTACGCAAGTAAGGGTGTACGGGGGTTATGCAAAAAGTAAATAAGTGTATATGTTTTTACGTGTATAAGGTTTGGTGGGATTGAAGTGGAATAAAATACGAAGAAGACAAGAGGTAAACATGTAAAGCCATAAGGGCACCATGCTGATGACGTTACCCATGCTCAGTCGATAATGGGGGGGATCAAAATAAAGAACAATTGAATAAACATTTTATTGTACAATATAAAATTGAAAAGTATAATAAATGAAAATAACAATACTTTTTATATAAATCTTTAAGGAATAATGGTGTCAACATCCATGTAGGTATCAATGGAATAGTAGCCCCATGGTAAGGTTTCATCGGAACCAGGGAGAATAAATCGCTTATCATCCTCAGGACTCAACGCTACTTTATCTTGAACAATTGAATGGACTAGATGTTTGTCGGCATGAATTAGATTTTGGGAAACGGTTTTCTGTGTGAAGGTGTCAAGGCAATTTTCATAGTCTTCAAACGTGATTACGGTCTTCACAACTGACGATTTTACCCCTTTAGCTTTCTTAGTTATTCCAACGTTTCGAATTAGACAGTCTATTTCTTCTTTCTCAAAACCATCATTCGCAAGACGTTTTCGTTTTTCTGCTAGATCATCTTCAGAGGTAAGTAACCGTGTTGCATACAATTTAGACCGTAACCCAACATAATAAGTCATTATGATACCATTGTTCTCATCCTTCATCATCCCAAGAACCTTCTTATTAACTTGAGGAATTCCATAAACGTTATCAAAAGGATAGTCTGAGGTGTCGAAATATTTATAACAATCAATCTTCATTACTTCATATGGATCTTGATCTCGAATCTCATATATAAGACCATCGGTATCGGTGTACAGCACAGTACAGTTCTCACTAAAACGGTTCATCATGTACTCATAGTGAAAATCATAGATCGTAGTTTTAGCCAGATCTAAAATTGCCATTCCTACATATATCGGTTTATTTAACCATATTTGCAGCTTCCGTAATTCGATGGCAATTAGGTTTTCGCTGAAAATCGTACTATTTTTAAACTCGGGCTTAGCTATATACGATTCAGCACCATATCGACCACTCCAATGAGAAATTAGCTTTACATCAACACGTTTGCGCACGTTCTCCATGGTTTTACCTGCAACAATTAGCAAAAGTGATTAGTATAGAAATATTTATATAAAACTAGCAATACTCACCAAACACGGCATTGTTCATCAGTTTGAATAGGTTCTTCTCAAACTCATTCTTCGCAGCCTTACGTAACTCAGTGTTTGAGTCAATGTAGGGATTTAACCATGGACTCTGCTTAAATTTCAATACTCGATGTATTTTTGTTAATAGAAGCCCATTCTGTAACGCTTGCTTCAATGCTCGGTAATGTATAACGTATTTTGTTTTATTAGTTAGGGTAGCAGTCAACTTAGTCTCCTCATTTAATCTTGTAGCAGGCATCATGGTCTTAGGATTTAGATGTTTAGGACAAAATGGAATATCCTTATGCAAATCATGTAAATGAGAAGGATACTCCAAATCAACCTCGAGCATGTATCCCTCAGAAGCATCATCAGCAATTTCTGTAACGTCTATATTAGAGTCACACCATTCAAATCGTCCATAAGGGAGATATTGTGACATAGCCCATCCATATTGATTATTTACATCATTGTACATTAAATATTTCGGTGGATTTGAAGGATTATAAGTGGGCATATACTTATTGTTAGCTCGAGCACGACGTTTTCCGCAAACTTGACTAAGTCCACCGCGTATACCACGCTCAACAAACAAAAACATGTCTACATCGGTGAGAAGTTCCAATTCTTGTCCAGTATGTTTCAGCATAGCATCGAATGTAAATCCTGGTTATGTATAATTATGCGCGGGATCGATGTTATACGTAGCAATACAACTGGAACGAAACTGCTCAAAAACGTCAGCAAGAAGAAGGATATCAGTCTTCATATACAACTCTACATATTCACCTAAGGTTTGACATTGAAACGTTTTTCAGACGCATTGTGCTCTACTATAAAGTTTACGTGAGCAGGGTTTATCTTCGAGATTATTATAGAAAGATTCGATAGGAGGTAACATTGTTTCTTCAAAGCGGTCGAAAGAATTGAAATAGTCATAAGGCATCACCCCCTTCTTAGTTAACATTGTGAATTCTTCGTCGGGAACACCAGAAAACTGTGATCTCAAATTAGGAAATTCGGTTAAATATGAGGCGAGTTTATCGAGAGATGATGCCATGAATCGGAAACTATCGATAAATCTGAATTGGATTCGTGCATCTTCAACATGTTTTGTAAAGGAAATATATTTTTCTTTTGTAATGGGAAGCAAATCAATAGAGCCAGTCATGCGGGTAGCAATGTCTTCGATGATGAAATTTGCATCATAACCAGATAAGTTGTGGAACACTACATTAACAGTAGGCGAATCCTGATAGTTAATATTGCACCCCTCATGCGCTGCACCTCTATAATTGTTTTCGGGAATGAGATGATCATGATCTCGGACTTTCTTATCAGTAGCGGAAAATGGTGTTTCACAAATATGACATTCGGTAGCAGCTTGAAACTGGCGTTCTTGATTAGGAGTCATATGAATTCCATAAGGACAAAGGAACACCGTACTGATATCTTGAGCAAGCAGATTCAGCTCATCAGCAAACCAGCGCATACAATCTTCACCCAAATAACTCTTATAAAAAGAAAGCGAATCATCATATGAACACTTGAAGTAATACCCAACGGCTGCAGGAATATGCTGTTGTGGCTTCTTAGAATCCCCAGTCTGCTTCAAAACACTCTCGAGATCTGCATATACTATAAAAGGTGCCTTTACCTTATTCTTATAGTTTTTGAATTTAAGAACGTTTTTCCCCAGTTCTGGCATCTTAACAGCACAATCATTCATTTTAAAACAATCTACAACGTGAGCATCCAACTGTTCCATTGTAGTAAATGGCTGTAAACATCGTTCACATAATAAGTCCATTCGACCCTTGCAACATTTAAGATGAACATCTAGTTTTTCATAGGATCTGAAATAGCGTAGGCAATGATCACAGAAGTATTTTTTAGCGTCTTCTTTACTAAGTTGTGAAGATAGAAGTCTTGATAGATTCTTTATCCAAACAAAGTGATATTTCGTTGGCGCTTCATCATATTTATCTTGCACCATCAACAAATTTACATGTTTATTCATCTTATTTCTTGTAAGGTAAGTTGGTAGAGTAATGAAGGTCTTTTTATCTTTTTGTAGAATGTAAACATTTACGGATATATTATTTTGCTTCTCCAAATTGGGGATCTGCTTCATAGTCATAGAAAACTGAATGCCCTTTAGTTTTAATATGGTCGAATAGTGGGGGTATGATGAAATTCTAGCTGCATTTTTCATGGCAGGAAACAGTGCCGACGTCACCGCCCAAGCAAAGCAGGAATCATCTTCATTATTGACGTTAATACAAGCCTGCTTCTTTTTTATTTCTGCTGGTAAATCAATATACGAGGATCCCAGTTGTGGAGTATATTTATTGATGTTAACGCCTAAGTTCACCACCTTCTTCAATGTCCAACCACTATCACGTTCTTGAAACTCCTCCAGGTCTTTAAGGATAGGTGCAACGACTTTAGTATCAAACCAGTCATCAATGTTTGTATCTTTGTAAATTGGTGAATTGTTCGTTGTAAAATATTTAAACTCATTGAGAATCTGATCTCCTTTAACAATTTCAAATTCACCTCCGAAAGCCACATTCACCTTAACAGCTACCTCCTTTTTTAATATATTATGTATACGTCGTTTAAAGAGAGCCCTACAATCTTTGAGAAATGCAATGGGATCCTTATGCTTCAGGTTTGAGATGCTACCAGTTCTGATGCGACCGTTAAATGCTGCATCCAGATCATCCCATTTAACACGATGTTTTGCAGTTTCAATATGAGGTGATAGGTCTCCACCATGTTTTTGAATATATTTAAATTGGTTATGAAATGATTTGATTTGAGTTATACTAGTTAAGATATGCTGCTTTTCTCCAATATTCTTTGCACTCCGTAACGCATTATTTAGTTTTTTTATAGCTTTTCTACACTCCATAAGCCCTCTAGTCACTTGGTGTTCATTATAATTAGATGTTATAAGCCCAACAAAGTAGCAACATGTTTAACGAGATTCACAAAGAGACTCATAATAAGGATGAAAATTTTTTTCGTAAGCACTTTGAACAAAGAACTGTAATCGAATGAGCATTATCAGGATATGAGGGGTAACAAGTAAACTTCTAGTTGGACGGAAGACTGAACGATAACATCTTTTCTTAAAAAAGACCCGCGATTGACCACACTTCCTTGCTAATATTCAAGTGCGTCTGATTGAATTTTTACCACTGGAAAATAGTATTTTGAAAAATTTGTTTAATCGATAAATAGAAAGAGTTTGTTCTTGAGAATTCTATAGAGTTACACTCATAGCCTTCTCACCGCTACCCTCACCCCCAGTTACGGGTACTCCGTACCCCACCGCGTACACCCTGAGACTTAGAGAAAAAATTAAAAAACTAAATAGTGTTAAACCATATTTGTTCGAAAATGAAAACTTAATTAGTGATAAAACTGTGTCAGTTAAAACTACCTCTAAACATATAGTTAAAGTGAAAACCTCCCCACGGAAACCAATACGAAAAGGTACGTTCAAATTGAAATCACTAAAAAGACAAAAACACTCTAATTCTATAAAAAACAATAACACTAAAAAAGACACAAAAAATAAAATTGAATGGAAAAGTACTGAGAAGTCAAACTCTAAAGACGGAGACGACTCTAGTACATCCACAAAATCTCCTGAGATTAATCATACCATATACACTAACGAAATACAAAGGATCAAATCCAAAACACTAGAATTAAAATCTCGAAACGTAAATTATCACCAGATTGTATTTCTAGAAAATAAAGACTCAGAAAGTACCAATATCGATACAAACCTATATCATATAAATATTCCAAAATCTTGCATAGATGCAGTAGATATAGACACCCTTAATAAATGTATTGAGCTTACCAAAAACAAAGAAAAGTGTATAGGACAATCAGACACTAAAAAGTGTCTAGAAAGCCCCAATCATAAAAAGTGTCTAGAACACATAGATAAAGAAAAGTGTCTAGTAAACACAAACGATAAAAAGTGTATAAGAGAATCTTCAAGTAATACTAACAACGATAATCTACCAGACGAGGAAACAGTTCAGAAATTAACAAAGTGTCTAGAATACAATAACGAAAAAAAGTGTCTAGAAAACCCGAAGGTTAAAAAGTGTATAGAAACCTCAACATATAAAAAGTGTATAGAAAATTTTGAAAACGACAAAAATACAGAAAAGGATACTGCGGGAAGTTACACTTTAGACCAATCCTTGGAATTTTCAATACCTTTATATAGAGGGAGAATATCAGCGAGAACCTCCACCCCCGACAAAACATCTAATTTATTTAAAAAACAAAAGAAATTAAAAATGGGAGAGGATACCATAGGTACCAACTCAAGTGCCTCAGACGCCGAAAGCAATAATTTAGAAGAAAATCCACCAATTACAAAAACGACTCAAGTGGTGATACATAACCAAGCCGACCAATCTTGGGCAGATGAAGTCGAAAATGAAAATGTAATACAAGATAACCCTACAAATGACAAATTTGTATCCCAATATGAAAGTATGACCAAAAAAACGATTGTGCCAAGACTCATGGACATGACAAACAAAAAAAAACAGACGGAAGACATAAATGCGATAGTTGCCATCCCGGATGATCGAATGGAAGTTTCAAATAATGAAGACGATTTTCAAATACCAAAAAAAATTACAACATTTAAAAATATCTTAAAACATACAAAAAAACAGACAATAACATCAACAAAAAACAGATATGAAACGCTATCAGAAGACTCAGAGGGGGAGGAGACTACGACTAAACAACAAAAAAAACGGAAAAAAACGAAATTTCGTAAATTTGTTGCAACCGAAGACAGCTCAGATGACAATAATAAAATACACACGAGTAAACGTCCCAAACAAAAAGAAGCCACGACGACAAAATCAGCTAAAAAAACCACATCTTCCTGCCCTCCCATTGTAATCGATGGGAACGTATCCGCACATAAAGATATGGTTAGTAAATTGAAAGAATGTGTAACCGAGACATTTGAAATGAAATACACCGCTAATTCAATAATTATTTTCACCAAAGAGACGGCAGACTTCGATAATCTAAAACAAATTTTAAGAAGCGAAAAAGTTCCTTTCCACACCTACACGAGGAAGGAAGAAAAAACCCACGCATTCGTGCTGAGAGGTCTAGCCGAAGGCCTTCAGTTAGATGAAATCAAGGAAGAGCTGACAAATACATATAAAATTGACGTCAAGGATATATACAGGATGACCACCAAAGCGAGGCCACTGTATTTAGTTATTACTGACCCAAAAATCACACTGGATTTCCTGAATAAAAACGTTCGAGTTTTGGAACACACCAGAATCCTATGGGAATATCGGCGTCAGTCGAAGCCGATAATACAGTGTCACATTTGCCAGCTTTGGGGACACGCCACTTCCAACTGTGGCAGGGCACCCCGATGTTTAAAATGTGCAGCTTCCCACTTAACACCTGAATGCCCAAAGGACAGGTCTACACCGGCCAAATGTGCAAACTGCAAAGGCGATCATCCTGCCAACGCTACGATATGTCCAGAGTTCATCAAACGAAGAGACTGGCTCGAAGCTAAAAGAACAAAAACTCCAAATAATGCAGCCCCGAAATTCATCCCCGCTCCTCTTCCAAAAACAAACCCTTGGAACAACAAAAATGCCCCATCTCTACAAGAATACCCCAGTTTACCCTCCAAACAAACAATTCCCTCCCAACAACAAAGTATCCTCAAAACCCGAGTTACTCCTGAAACAAATGCCTCAGCCACCCCCACGGCTGATATAAATAAATTTTCGAAATTAAACACGATGTTTCAAGAATTACAAAGCATGGTCAACCTCGATGAGCTAACAAGAGCAGTCGCAGACCTGTTACATGAGATGAGAGCAGCCACCAACAAATTAGAGAAGTTTACCATCTATAATAACTTTGTCGCCGGAATTGATAAGTATGACATCTAGGCAGGTAGGTGATAAAACAGGAATTCAAAAACGTAATCATCTTAAAATAATTTTCTGTAATGTAAATGGAGTAATAAATAAACTCCAACTCATCAGACATTTTCTCGACATTCAAAAACCAGACATTTTCTTTTTATGCGAGACGCTCCTAAAACCTAATAAATCCGTGAATTTTAGAAACCCAGAATATAGTCTGCATAGACTTGACCGCCCCGATGGTGTCGGCGGTGGCGGTCTCGCAGTATTAATCAAAAAAGACATCACATATCAAATCCTGCAACAAAATAATTCTTCAATTGAGCATATCTCCCTACTCATAGACAACAAAATAAAAATTGTGGGTGCATACAATTCACCAAACAAAAAACTTTTAGATACCGACTTTTATAACATAATAAGAACGCATAACAGGGTACTCTTAGTGGGTGACTTAAATTGTAGGCACCCCCTCTGGGATTCATATGCTTCTTACCCTAATTCCAACGGAAATACCCTCCAAAGGTTCTGTGATAATTCGGATTGTAATATTTACAGTACGGATGATCCCACCCATTTTCCCTTTTCCGGTAATACCCCAAGCACATTAGATATAGCGGTTGGCAGAAATGTCAACACTATAACTAAGATGAAGACCCTCCCAGACTTAAATTCAGACCATGATCCAATTCTTATTGAACTAAAAATAACACACAACACACATTCACATACACGCAAAATACACGATTACACAACAACCAATTGGACAGCATTTAAAAAACTTATAAATGAAACATTAACAATCACAAATAATATTGAAAATCAAAGTCAATTAACACAATCGATTCAAAACTTACAAAATATCATAATAACAGCAAGAAACAAAACCACAACTATAAAACCCAAACCTAAATCAATAAACATCCTCCCGGACCGTATTGTAAATATTATAAAGGAAAAAAATAAAATACGCAAAAGATGGCAGCAAAGCCGTAGTGATTCAGATAAACAACTTTTAAAAGAATATCAAAATTTGGTAAATTCAGAAATAAAAGAACATCGAAATAACGAATGGAAATTATTTCTGGAAACACTAACAACTAAAGATAATTCTCTATGGAAAATCACAAAAAAATTAAAAAATAAGAGACATGAAATAACCAAAATAACATCAAATGGTAAAACCATCTCTCAAAAATCGAAGATCGCAGAGGCCTTTGGAGAGTATTTTCAGGACAATTTTAAAAACAATATAACCAACACTCAACTTCACAATAAAATATCTACAATAGTATCAAATTATTTCAATAATCTCAATTCATCAATTAAATTTAATTTAGCAACCACTGATGAAATATACACCACAATTAAGTCACTTAAAAACAAAACAGCCCCAGGGACTGACGGTATTTCAAACGTGTTACTTAAAAGCTTACCTAAAAAAGCGATAGTACAAATGACTTACATCGTCAATTATATAATTAAAACTGGCAACTACCCTGATATGCTCAAAACAGCCAATGTTATCCCTATTATTAAAGCCAACAAACAATCATGTTATGTGGATAGCTACAGACCAATATCCCTTCTTAATAACATAGCAAAGGTGATTGATAAAATCATTCTTAAAAGAATGCAACAATTCGTAGATAGCCATAATATTCTTCCAAAAGAGCAGTATGGGTTCAGAAGTGGACACAGTACTGTTGCTCAAATAATTAGAGTCTTCAACCATATCAGAGAAGAATTCTTTAATAAAAACAAAACAATAATGGTAACAATAGACATACAAAAAGCCTTCGACACGGTGTGGCACGAAGGTTTGATATTTAAACTAATAAAACTTAATTTTCCAGAATATTTAATAAAAATTATAAATACTTATATACATAATAGAAAATTCTATTCTTGTGTGAATGAAGGCTTAGCGGGTCCATACCCTATCCAAGCTGGAGTTCCACAAGGATCAGTTCTTTCACCTTTGCTATACTCCCTATTTACCTACGATCTACCCTCAGCCCCAAACATTTTAACAGCTATGTATGCAGACGACACTTGTTTTGTATCATCTGCACCAACACCAGACAAAGCACTACAAAATATTCAATCACACTTAAACACACAAATACTCACATACATGAGAGATAACAAATTGACAATCAATCCTTCAAAAACAGAGTACATGTTACTCAGGAGGAGAAATGGGAAAAATGGCTCATTGCAATCTCAGCTTTGTGTTGAGGGGCAAACCATCACCCCTAGTCTCACATTGAAATACCTCGGTTATACAGTGCAAAGCAATACAAACGCCAACGCACATATAACTAAGCAAGTTCAAAAGGCCAAGATAGCAATGAGCAAATTATACCCTTTGATTTGCAAAAAAAGTTATCTCTCTGTACACAACAAACTTATGATATATCGCCAAATCATTAGACCTACACTGACTTACGCCGCCCCAGTTTATTACACCGCTACAAAACATAACTTTCACACACTACAGGTGGTGCAAAATAAGTGTCTGCGTATGGCAATACCTCATACAACTGAATACCCAAAACTTCCTAGAAACTCATGGCTACATGAACAAGCCGAAATACCCACTATCAAGGACTTTATAACTAAAATATCACAAAACTTTTATAATTATTGTCTGCCCGAAAATCTTCGAGAAACACTCAGAGCCGCCAATCGCGCAAAAGACACCCGTGATAGTGGGAGTAGGCTTTTGCATGGTAATTTATTTACATAACTAGTTGTTTAACCCCAAATCTACCAAACATCGAATTAGAGGGTATCTTACTACCCCTAATCTACCAAATATATACACACACAAAACATATACCCTATTAAAAGGAACATCTGTCATGTTGCTTTCCTTCATTAACTAAACCCAGTTCGTTTTGAAACCCTGTTTTTCAGCTGCTTTTCAGGGACAAATAAGTCGAAATAGCTAGTGGAGTCATACTTTTTAATACGGGACAAAGTAATTTTCAAGACAAAATTAATGGATAATGCTACGCAAGGTGCCATGAACTTATCGAGACATAAGCAATACTGTCAAGAAAACGGCCAGAACACCGGCAGAATATATATTTATGTTGTGTTCGTATTTATATATTGTTTTGTACAGATATTGTAAATTTTAAAATCAGAAATGATTGTAATATAGACTTTTTAAAACAAAAAAAAACAAACAAAACCCGCGATTGAGGAAATTTGTGTCTGTTTTTCCATAAGAAAGCATGTAAAAATGATGCATTTTAAGCTAATTGAGCAATTCTGACACTTTTCAACCGTAATATTTGAGGAAGATATGATATATTCAAGTAATGATTCCAATTAACAAACAGTGATTGAAACAAGAAGTTTATGATCTGTATCTGTAGACTACGATTTAGCTAGACTACAAATTCCATTCCGGCAACCTTCAGGACCATTGATTACGAGAAAAAATTACCATTCGAGGAATTTTGAAAGAATATTAAATTACTTATAAATTGAAAACTTTTTGCCTATTATGATATTTTTACTTGAGGAGGATATGATATATTCTAGTAATGATTCCAATTAACAAACAGTGAAATAAGAAGTTTATGATCTGTATCTGCAGACTACGATTTAGCTAGACCACAAATTATATTCCGACAACCTTCAGGACCATTGATTACGAGAAAAAATCACCACTCGACGAATTTTTTAAAAGAATAATAAATTATTTATAAATTGAAATCCTGAATTTGTCGATCACGAATTGTTTATTATTTTTCTATATTGTCTATTTACCCATAGTTAATCATATACTATTATTTATTATCTATTTTTTATATGTGAGGTCGAAGGAGATTCTTTAATAGCCTTTAGGCAACAATTTTCCCTGATATGTGTTGAAAACATACAGAAAATACTATACGCACTTGAACTAATAGATAACCGCATGTTTTGTAGGCATGTCTTACAGATATCCTAGTGAAGTACTTATCCCACAATGTGGTAACTGCCGTATTTCTGTGCGGAAAAAAGTGGATCCCCGTTTTATATCCGAAGAGATCTCAAAAAATACTTATATGGTTAAGAGAAATGGATATACGAGACCCACTACTTTTTTTCAGACCAAAAATTCAATTACAATTTAAACTACAATACATCTCAAAAATCTATATAAAATTTACATATGAGGTCATAGGCACTCTTCAATAGCCTTTAGGCGACTCTACCCCATAACAGAAGGATACTATTCGTACATAACTCAAAAGGTGACTGCTCGGGTTGTAATCGAGTCTAACCGACACCCTAAGTGTTTTTGTACTCCTCCCACTGTGTGGTACCTGTCATATCTCTGTGTAGGAAAACTCGGTACCCTTTTTATATCCGAAGGAACCTCATTGTATGCTATCAAAATTATATATCACAACTAAAACAATAAATATTTTTGTAGGTAAATACTCAAAAGATACTTACTCGTTTTGCCTATTTCCTTCTGCAGCAATCTTCACCCCAGGCGCGAGCTGTTGTGTACCACACGTCATCGCGATTTTAGAAGAGCCCATCTAATTCGGACGTCAGACTAGAAATAAAAATTTATTAGTCTAATATTTTACTAACCAAAATTTTTAACAATTGACAATCAATTAAACTTTTTTGCATAAATCTATCTACATCCCTTCACTTTTTATAACAAACCATGATGATCTTACTACACAAACTATTACATCGTCGCAGACTAGTGAAATTACTAGTAAAAACAATTATATATGGGTGTATATTTCCATATTAATTAATTTTTTTTATGCAACTCTAAATAAAAAGGTTCAAAATATTCATAAAAAAAGATCTCCTCAGATGTCTATTCTACATAAGAATCAATGCATATTTATACTTTCATCTAAGTCGATGACGTCATAGATTCTCGTTACTAATAACATACCTTATCAACGAAAACCGACAAGTCCAAACAAGTTCATATTAAAACGGATACATGATTTCAAAAAACTTGGGTTATGATGAAAAATTAAATGATTGTAACAGTGATTTTTCATTATGTCCAAAACATAATATTCCACCTAGTTCAAAATATAAAAAGTTATTGTCTACCCATTATCGTAAAAATAATTATAAAATTCACTACCGGACACTAAACGATTGACATTGAAAAAGATACATAGGTTTCTAAAATTCGAGCGGAATTCTTGGTTGAAGACATATTGATTTAAACAACCATTTGAGAAATTTAGCAAACAATGATTTTGAATCTTAATAAACTTATTAATAAAACAATGGATAATTCTAGAAAGTACCGATATGTTAAATTACTTAAATCTTGAAACGGTCGCTACAGCATAAAACATTTCATTGCAATTCCTTTGTTACATTATAGTACAATTTTCAATGAAAATCTAGTAGCTATTAAATTAAAAAGGGCTGAAATAGTTTTCGGTAAACCTCTTTATATAGGTGTGACTATTTTTGATTTTATGATACCGAAATTGGATCTTAAAGACGTAAATTACTAAAAAACAATATGTACGGCCTTATCTTCCTACATCAACTGATATTTTTTGGTTCAAAGACATATTTTAACCCCAAACTCACGTATACGTTAGAAGCGTAAATAAATTATAATCTGCCCCCATCCTTCGTTCGTATAAACTTTTTAATGAAATTTTTACTAAAAAACAATATGTACGGCCTTATCTTTCTATTATAACTGATATTTTTGGTTCAAAGACATATTTTAACCCCAAACTCACGTATACATTAGAAGCGTAAATAAATTATAATCTACCCCCATCCATCGTTCGTATAAACTTTTTAATGAAATTTTTACTAAAAAACAATATGTACAGCCTTATCTTTCTACATCAACTGATATTTTTGATCCAAAGACATATTTCAACCCCAAACACACGTATACGTTAGAAGCGTAATGAAATTATAATCAACCCCCATCCATCGTCCGTATGAACTTTTTTTAATGAAATTTTTACTGAAAAACAATATATACGGCCATTCATTGCAACAATGTATCATAATGGTTTATTGTTAAAACCACATTCATCATACTTTGTAGTTATTTTTTTTGATTAGTGATAAGTTTCCTCAATTCAATTTGTTTTCTACGATTCGATTCAGTATTTTATTCATTGTGAGATATTGCGGTTGATTACTGATAATACGAAAATATTTTTTCTCCTATAAAGTAATCGAATATTAATTTTATATAAGTTTCTTTGGTGAGTCGGATGTGTGATGTAAATTAAGTAGAGACAAAATTATTAGAATCTTAGTAATCTATACGGCCGCCGACGTCACAGGCTTAATGAATCGACAAAGACCTGTGTATTAAAAATTGATATTTTTAGTGTTAAATAAGGTGTGCAAGTGATAAGTTGTTCCCTTAAAACGTGAGTAATAAATATTTTTTTGTTGAAATATGACACATTTCTTTAGATGTTTTTTCAAAAAATATTAGTTAATGTAGGAAGATAAGGCCGTATATATTGTTTTTCAGTAAAAATTTCATTAAAAAAGTTCATACGGACGATGGATGGGGGTAGATTATAATTTAATTACGCTTCTAACGTATACGTGTGTTTGGGGTTGAAATATGTCTTTGGATCAAAAATATCAGTTGATGTAGAAAGATAAGGCTGTACATATTGTTTTTTAGTAAAAATTTCAATAAAAAGTTTATACGAACGATGGATGGGGGTAGATTATAATTTATTTACGCTTCTAATGTATACGTGAGTTTGGGGTTAAAATATGTCTTTGAACCAAAAAATATCAGTTGATGTAGGAAGATAAGGCCGTACATATTGTTTTTTAGTTAAAATTTCATTAAAAAGTTCATACATACGATGGATGGGGGTAGATTATAATTTAATTATGCTTCCTACGTATACGTGTGTTTGGGGTTGAAATATGTCTTTGGATGAAAAATATCAGTTAATATAGAAAGGTAAGGCCGTACATATTGTTTTTTAGTAAAAATTTCATTAAAAAGTTTATACGAACGAAGGATGGGGGTAGATTATAATTTATTTACGCTTCTAACGTATACGTGAGTTTGGGGTTAAAATATGTCTTTGAACCAAAAAATATCAGTTTATGTAGGAAGATAAGGCCGTACATATTGTTTTTTAGTAATTTACGTCTTTAAGATCCAATTTCGGTATCATAAAATCAAAAATAGTCACACCTATATAAAGAGGTTTACCGAAAACTATTTCGGCCCTTTTTAATTTAATAGCTACTAGATTTTCATTAAAAATTGTACTATAATGTAACAAAGGAATAGCAATGAAATGCTTTATGCTGTAACGGCCGTTTCAAGATTTAAGTAATTTAACATAACGGTACTTTCGAGAATTTTCCATTGTTTTATTAATAAGTTTATGAAGATTCAAAATCATTGTTTGCTAAATTTCTCAAATGGTTGTTTAAATCAATATGTCTTCAACCAAGAATTCCGCTCGAATTTTAGAAACCTATGTATCTTTTTCAATGTCAATCGTTTAGTTTCCGGTAGTGAATTTTATAATTATTTTTACGATAATGGGTAGACAATAACTTTTTATATTTTGAACTAGGTGGAATATTATGTTTTGGACATAATGAAAAATCACTGTTACAATCATTTAATTTTTCATCATAACCCAAGTTTTTTGAAATCATGTATCCGTTTTAATATGAACTTGTTTGGACTTGTCGGTTTTCGTTGATAAGGTATGTTATTAGTAACGAGAATCTATGACGTCATCGACTTAGATGAAAGTATAAATATGCATTGATTCTTATGTAGAATAGACATCTGAGGAGATCTGCAGAAGGAAATAGGCAAAACGAGTAAGTATCTTTTGAGTATTTACCTACAAAAATATTTATTGTTTTAGTTGTGATATATAATTTTGATAGCATACAATGAGGTTCCTTCGGGTATAAAAAGGGTACCGACTTTTCCTACACAGAGATATGACAGGTACCACACAGTGGGAGGAGTACAAAAAACTTAGGGTGTCGGTTAGACTCGATTACAACCCGAGCAGTCACCTTTTGAGTTATGTACGAATAGTATCCTTCTGTTATGGGGTAGAGTCGCCTAAAGGCTATTGAAGAGTGCCTATGACCTCATATGTAAATTTTATAAAGATTTTTGAGATGTATTGTAGTTTAAATTGTAATTGAATTTTTGGTCGGAAAAAAAGTAGTGGGTCTCGTATATCGATTTCTCTTAACCATATAAGTATTTTTTGAGGTCTCTTCGGATATAAAACGGGGGATCGACTTTTTTCCGCACAGAAATACGGCAGTTACCACATTGTGGGATAAGTACTTAACTAGGATATCTGTAAGACATGCCTACAAAACATGCGGTTATCTATTAGTTCAAGTGCGTATAGTATTTTCTGTATGTTTTCAACACATATCAGGGAAAATTGTTGCCTAAAGGCTATTAAAGAATCTCCTTCGACCTCACATATAAAAAATAGATAATAAATAATAGTATATGATCAACTATGGGTAAATAGACAATATAGAAAAATAATAAACAATTCGTGATCGACAAATTCAGGATTTCAATTTATAAATAATTTATTATTCTTTTAAAAAATTCGTCGAATGGTGATTTTTTCTCGTAATCAATGGTCGTGAAGGTTGTCGGAATATAATTTGTGGTCTAGCTAAATCGTAGTCTGCAGATACAGATCATAAACTTCTTATTTCACTGTTTGTTAATTGGAATCATTACTAGAATATATCATATCCTCCTCAAGTAAAAATATCATAATAGGCGAAAAGTTTTCAATTTATAAGTAATTTATTATTCTTTTAAAATTCCTCGAATGGTAATTTTTTCTCGTAATCAATGGTCCTGAAGGTTGCCGGAATGGAATTTGTAGTCTAGCTAAATCGTAGTCTACAGATACAGATCATAAACTTCTTGTTTCAATCACTGTTTGTTAATTGGAATCATTACTTGAATATATCATATCTTCCTCAAATATTACGGTTAAAAAGTGTCAGAACTGCTCAATTAGCTTAAAATGCATCATTTTTACATGCATTCTTATGGAAAAACAGACACAAATTTCCTCAATCGCGGGTCTTTTTCAAGAAAAAATGTTATCGTTAAGTCTTCCGTCCAACTAGAAGTTTACTTGTTACCCCTCATATCCTGATAATGCTCATTCGATTACAGTTCTTTGTTCAAAGTGCTTACGAAAAAAATTTTCATCCTCATTATGAGTCTCTTTGTGAATCTCGTAAAACATGTTGCTACTTTGTTGGGGCTTATAACATCTAATTATAATGAACACCAAGTGACTAGAGGGCTTATGGAGTGTAGAAAAGCTATAAGAAAACTAAATAATGCGTTACGGAGTGCCAAGAATATTGGAGAAAAGCAGCATATCTTAACTAGTAAAACTCAAATCAAATCATTTCATAACCAATTTAATATATTCAAAAATATGGTGGAGACCTATCATCTCATATTGAAACTGCAAAACATCGTGTAAAATGGGATGATCTGGATGCAGCATTTAACGGTCGCATCAGAACTGGTAGCATCTCAAACCTGAAGCATAAGGATCCCATTGCATTTCTCAAAGATTGTAGGGCTCTCTTTAAACGACGTATACATAATATATTAAAAAAGGAGGTAGCTATTAAGGTGAATGTGGCTTTCGGAGGTGAATTTGAAATTGTTAAAGGAGATCAGATTCTCAATGAGTTTAAATATTTTACAACGAACAATTCACCAATTTACAAAGATACAAACATTGATGACTGGTTTGATACTAAAGTCGTTGCACCTATCCTTAAAGACCTGGAGGAGTTTGAAGAACGTGATAGTGGTTGGGCATTGAAGAAGGTGGTGAACTTAGGCGTTAACATCAATAAATATACTCCACAACTGGGATCCTCGTATATTGATTTACCAGCAGAAATAAAAAAGAAGCAGGCTTGTATTAACGTCAATAATGAAGATGATTCCTGCTTTGCTTGGGCGGTGACGTCGGCACTGTTTCCTGCCATGAAAAATGCAGCTAGAATTTCATCATACCCCCACTATTCGACCATATTAAAACTAAAGGGCATTCAGTTTCCTATGACTATGAAGCAGATCCCCAATTTTGAGAAGCAAAATAATATATCCGTAAATGTTTACATTCTACAAAAAGATAAAAAGACCTTCATTACTCTACCAACTTACCTTACAAGAAATAAGATGAATAAACATGTAAATTTGTTGATGGTGCAAGATAAATATGATGAAGCGACAACGAAATATCACTTTGTTTGGATAAAGAATCTATCAAGACTTCTATCTTCACAACTTAGTAAAGAAGACGCTAAAAAATACTTCTGTGATCGTTGCCTACGCTATTTCAGATCCCATGAAAAACTAGATGTTCATCTTAAATGTTGCAAGGGTCGAATGGACTTTTTATGTGAACGATGTTTACAGCCATTTACTACAGCGGAACAGTTGGATGCTCACGTTGTAGATTGTTTGAAAATGAATGATTGTGCTGTTAAGATGCCAGAACTGGGGAAAAACGTTCTTAAATTCAAAAACTATAAGAATAAGGTAAAGGCACCTTTTATAGTATATGCAGATCTCGAGAGTGTTTTGAAGCAGACTGGGGATTCTAAGAAGCCACAACAGCATATTCCTGCAGCCGTTGGGTATTACTTCAAGTGTTCATATGATGATTCGCTTTCTTTTTATAAGAGTTATTTGGGTGAAGATTGTATGCGCTGGTTTGCTGATGAGTTGAATCTGCTTGCTCAAGATATCAGTACGGTGTTCCTTTGTCCTTATGGAATTCATATGATTCCTAATCAAGAACGCCAGTTTCAAGCTGCTACCGAATGTCATATTTGTGAAACACCATTTTCCGCTACTGATAAGAAAGTCCGAGATCATGATCGTCTCATTCCCGAAAACAATTATAGAGGTGCAGCGCATGAGGGGTGCAATATTAACTATCAGGATTCGCCTACTGTTAATGTAGTGTTCCACAACTTATCTGGTTATGATGCAAATTTCATCATCGAAGACATTGCTACTCGCATGACTGGCTCTATTGATTTGCTTCCTATTACAAAAGAAAAATATATTTCCTTTACAAAACATGTTGAAGATGCACGAATCCAATTCAGATTTATCGATAGTTTCCGATTCATGGCATCATCTCTCGATAAACTCGCCTCATATTTAACCGAATTTCCTAATTTGAGATCACAGTTTTCTGGTGTTCCCGACGAAGAATTCACAATGTTAACTAAGAAGGGGGTGATGCCTTATGACTATTTCAATTCTTTCGACCGCTTTGAAGAAACAAGGTTACCTCCTATCGAATCTTTCTATAATAATCTCGAAGATAAACCCTGCTCACGTAAACTTTATAGTAGAGCACAATGCGTCTGGAATACGTTTCAATGTCAAACCTTAGGTGAATATGTAGAGTTGTATATGAAGACTGATATCCTTCTTCTTGCTGACGTTTTTGAGCAGTTTCGTTCCAGTTGTATTGCTACGTATAACATCGATCCCGCGCATTATTATACATTACCAGGATTTACATTCGATGCTATGCTGAAACATACTGGACAAGAATTGGAACTTCTCACCGATGTAGACATGTTTTTGTTTGTTGAGCGTGGTATACGCGGTGGACTTAGTCAAGTTTGCGGAAAACGTCGTGCTCGAGCTAACAATAAGTATATGCCCACTTATAATCCTTCAAATCCACCGAAATATTTAATGTACAATGATGTAAATAATCAATATGGATGGGCTATGTCACAATATCTCCCTTATGGAGGATTTGAATGGTGTGACTCTAATATAGACGTTACAGAAATTGCTGATGATGCTTCTGAGGGATACATGCTCGAGGTTGATTTGGAGTATCCTTCTCATTTACATGATTTGCATAAGGATATTCCATTTTGTCCTGAACACCTAAATCCTAAGACCATGATGCCTGCTACAAGATTAAATGAGGAGACTAAGTTGATGGCTACCCTAACTAATAAAACAAAATACGTTATACATTACCGAGCATTGAAGCAAGCGTTACAGAATGGGCTTGTATTAACAAAAATACATCGAGTGTTGAAATTCAAGCAGAGTTCATGGTTAAAGCCCTACATTGACTTAAACACTGAGTTACGTAAGGCTGCGAAGAATGAGTTTGAGAAGAACCTATTCAAACTGATGAACAATGCCGTGTTTGGTGAGTATTGCTAGTTTTATATAAATATTTCTATACTAATCACTTTTTCTAATTGTTGCAGGTAAAACCATGGAGAACGTGCGCAAACGTGTTGATGTAAAGCTAATTTCTCATTGGAGTGGTCGATATGGTGCTGAATCGTACATAGCTAAGCCCGAGTTTAAAAATAGTACGATTTTCAGCGAAAACCTAATTGCCATCGAATTACGGAAGCTGCAAATATGGTTAAATAAACCGATATATGTAGGAATGGCAATTTTAGATCTGGCTAAAACTACGATCTATGATTTTCACTATGAGTACATGATGAACCGTTTTAGTGAGAACTATACTGTGCTGTACACCGATACCGATAGTCTTATATATGAGATTCGAGATCAAGATCCATATGAAGTAATAAAGATTGATTGTTATAAATATTTCGACACCTCAGACTATCCTCTTGATAACGTTTATGGAATTTCTCAAGTTAATAAGAAGGTTCTTGGGATGATGAAGGATGAGAACAATGGTATCATAATGACTGATTATGTTGGGTTACGGTCTAAATTGTATGCAACACGGTTACTTACCTCTGAAGATGATCTAGCAGAAAAACGAAAACGTCTTGCGAATGATGGTTTTGAGAAAGAAGAAATAGACTGTCTAATTCGAAACGTTGGAATAACTAAGAAAGCTAAAGGGGTAAAATCGTCAGTTGTGAAGACCGTAATCACGTTTGAAGACTATGAAAATTGCCTTGACACCTTCACACAGAAAACCGTTTCCCAAAATCTAATTCATGCCGACAAACATCTAGTCCATTCAATTGTTCAAGATAAAGTAGCGTTGAGTCCTGAGGATGATAAGCGATTTATTCTTCCTGGTTCCGATGAAACCTTACCATGGGGCCACTATTCCATTGATACCTACATGGATGTTGACAACATTATTCCTTAAAGATTTATATAAAAAGTATTGTTATTTTCATTTATTATACTTTTCAATTTTATATTGTACAATAAAATGTTTATTCAATTGTTCTTTATTTTGATCCCCCCCATTATCGACTGAGCATGGGTGACGTCATCAGCATGGTGCCCTTATGGCTTTACATGTTTACCTCTTGTCTTCTTCGTATTTTATTCCACTTCAATCCCACCAAACCTTATACACGTAAAAACATATACACTTATTTACTTTTTGCATAACCCCCGTACACCCTTACTTGCGTAATCCCCGTAGACGCTACCCAAACCCCTTCGCTTCTTCTAAACCACCCTCTACCTTATACACATAACAACATACACACTTTTCGCATAACCCCCGTACACCCTGCGTAATCCCCGTAGACGCTACCCAAACCCCTTCGCTTTTTCTAAACCACCCTCTACCTTATACACATAACAACATACACACTTTTCGCATAACCCCCGTACACCCTGCGTAATCCCCGTAGACGCTACCCAAACCCCTTCGCTTCTAACCCACCCTCTACCTTATACACGTAACAACATACACACTTTTCGCATAACCCCCGTAGACGCTACCCTCATTACTTGCTAGTATGTGCTAGTATTGGCATCTTTGCACATCCTGTATACGATAATATTCTAACAAATATAATATCGTTTATTTGACTTCAATCTGACCAATAGCAGAGATATGTGCTAGTGCCCTAATGGCATCTTTGTACATCCTGTATAGGATAATATTCGAACAATCATATTGGCGTTTATTAGACTCCAATCCGACAAATAATAACAGAGATATGAAGAAAGGCCCTTAGCACTTGCGCAGATCGTCGAAATGTGTCTTTTTAGACCTATATGTAACGGAAAACATGCGCAGTATACGGGAAAAGTAGCTTCGCTACCCCAGCTACCCACGGCCGTTTTGGCACTCTGGTGACAAATAGTTAGCGCCGTTATGGTAATGATGGCAAGCGACACCTGATTTTGCATAACACCCGGACACCCTTCGTAATCCCCGTAGACGCTACCCTTAAAACCCTCTTCGCTTCTCTTGTATACACCCTTACTTGCGTAATCCCCGTAGGCGCTACCCTCCCCCGTGCTACCCTTAAAACCCTCTTCGCTTCTTCTAAATCATTCCATAACCCCCGCAAAGAGCGACCCCCTTGGCCCGGGCCGTAGCCGCGACCCCAACCGAGCCCCCCATTCCCCGTGCTACCCTTCCCTCTTCGCTTCTTCTTACACCCTTCGTAATCCCCGCAGACGCTACCCTTCCCTCTTCGCTTCTTCTTTGGCGGCCCGGGCCCCCCATCCCCCGTAGCCGCTACCCCAACCGAAACCCCCATCCCCCGTGCTACCCAAACCCCTCCGCTTCTTACACCAAAAATTGCTGACGGCCGACGCATGCGCAGATCGAATTGAGTAAAAAATTACCACGATGGACCTTGGCGATTTCCCATGTTAATTTGCATAAGGAATGAGCCCGAACCGGTGTTGCTCCTTTACTTACGTCGATACAAAAATTTGGTTACGGTCTACGACCTATTAGTTTTAATGATAACACATTTACGGAGTATTCGCGCTGTGCATCACTCATCTAGAGGCAAACAGCAAAAGGGCGCCCTGCATAAGTGAAGACCGGGAGAGTGGTAAGTACTGCTATTTTTTCTATACATCTGTCTTTTAATCTACAGTCCATTTTTATACGTTTCCCAGAAACTCTGGTGTTTCACACGAAACAGTGCTGATGATAATTTCGATTTCTTCCAAAAATAAGTTGTTTCTGTGGGGGAAAGATCCTCGCTACGTCATTAAAAATGCCACTCCGTGCTTACATCCTCCCTCCGAAGCTGGACAATCATGACATTTTGCTTCCACCACTATCTTATCTTTGGTATTAATTGAGCAGGATACACTGTAATTAATAGATTTTATTTTATGCTCTGGCGTGATTTTCGCTTTCAGTTCACAAAGTGCACCTTGTTGTTTTAACTAAACGTAACCAATGGCGTTATCACCATAACTCTGTCTACCAGATCTGAAACAAAATAATTGATAACTTTAAGAAAAAAGAATTTAATGCCTTGGCTATTTACTTAAATAAATATAGTTTTTACACCTATTTCGCAACGTTTTTCCAACAAATTTTTGACTATGATTATATTTTTTGTTATAAAATGCCTTTTTAATATTATAATGCATTGTCACAGACATTATAAACACCTGCCAAACTAGAAGTCGGTAAACATTCACTCGCAAGATTTGAACAGAACTAACGAACGAACTAGCAAGAGGAACTGAATAACTTCTTATGAAAATACGGAATTTTAAGTAAAGCATCATTGTTTAAATTTAACGCCATATATAGCGAAAACTACTCGACTTTTTGAGTACAAATAATTTTGTTTTCAGGTGGTTGAATAGAACAACACAATCACCAAAATATTAGTTAATTTAAGAGACTCGTTTCCATAAGATTACTTATTGCCATGTTTTTCAGTGTATTTTAATAAAAAAGTGATAAGATATTTCATTCGACTCTGCGTGACGGTAAAAACCATAAGTTAAAATATTGAATTCATTTCACTTACCTCTGCAATTTTATTCCTCGCATTTCCACACTTATAAAGTATTTGTTTTTATTAAAGTATTCCATCACCATGAATATATCGACTTCAGGTAAATTTGCAGAATCTGCTTTAATAAATCCATTATCTACTGAATACATTTTTAATATCACAAATCACGAATACTTTCAAAATTCAAAGATATACGCGGAATTAGTGGTGTCTGGTCTACTTCGATTGTTATTTTTAAATGTTGGACTGTATATATAGTTTTAATCTTTATTGTACAACTTTTTGGTACAGTTGAGGAAAGCACGAAACTTTTGCGTGCGTCCCACATGCGAGTCAAACTTGAACTGAGCTTTACATGGTTCTCGAACTGGTTCTTGAACGAGAGCATAATTTATGTGGTGGGGACAAGATTCATTCGCGCGAACTTTGAAAGTTAGCGAATATGATGAATATTGTCTCCAACAAGTGGTGACGTCATAATCTTAGGTTATATCAATTTTGTATCCAAACAAACAAAACTAGCCATTAATATACCATTGTTGTGATTTTGAACCAAAGATTATTTCCTTATATTTTGAATATAACTGCTGATTTAGACATTTAGATATACACTAAGATTTATACAAGGAGATATATTCGATTCCAGCCAAAATAGGTATGTATAACAATATAATTTTAATAAAAGAGTTTTCTAACCTAAACATGCTATTAGGCAATCCAACGACCTGTCAAAATAAATTCAATATGGCGGTGACGGTCAAATAAATAACAAAGTTACTGTAGAGTGTGATTGTTTAACCCACGTTAAATTGATTTTCTTTCTGTTTATTGGCTGTAAATTGTGGTTTTTAAATAGTGTAGTGTTAGTCTTCGATATGTATTGTAGTTGGTTGTGGAAACCGTTCTAACCGTGATGAAGTTTCGTTTTGTTCCCGCAGAGACAAAACACAGGTTTCTAACGAAGAAAAACGTTTCGACCAAAGTTCGCAGGGCTGCATGGATATCTGTGGCATGGATTGCAGTAATAAAGAGAGACGATCAGACCGAATCAATCTATATTGAAACACCAGAAAGTTTGCTGTAGACACTTTATAACTGGTAGGCTTCTTATCAAATATCTCAACTCTACTAGCTCCCAGTTTACGTAGTTTGTACTCAAGTAGGTATTAACTCATTTTAGGCAAACTTGCTGTCCTCAAAGATAAAAGAACATCCTGACTGGGTACCATCTCAATATATGGGACATGTGTCTCAGAAAGTAAAAAAAATGGCTGCAGATGTTGACCGAAAGAATCGCAGAGATAAAAGGACAAAACTGACTGACACTAAGGTAAAAAATTATTAATAGTAGTCATTTTTTATGTAAATTGTCTCAAGAGCTAAATGACAATTGATTGGGATATGTGTAACTGATCGTCCTGGTCAAGAAAAGATACTCGATGAGCATGTTTTGCACACTTTATTTTGATAAAAATATTGTTAATTTTTAGTAATAAGTTATGTATTGATAGTTGCAGAAAATTGTTATAATTAATTACTTTGTCAACAGGTCTTGGATATTGATGAAATGCCTCAACAGTTCCAGGATGATCAAATTGAATTTATGAAGACGGTGGTGTCTATGATGCTTAAGTATTTATGTTTTAGTTTTGAAGCTAAACATTTAGTAAATATTACTTTGCAACTTTTATTATTTCTCAACATTTATAGAATGTTTTATTTTGATTTGTACTTAAATTAGTAATAATTCTTGTCTCTTCATAATACGTATAACGTTTATGTACTAAGTGTACTAACAGAAACTCTGCACCTCATACAAATATGATTTGATTGAGACAAAGTTGTGACATGATGTTCTGAGTTTTCAGACTAAATGGTATATTTTCAGTCATGTAAATTTGCAGCGTTTCCTCAATTTAATTTTCTTAGCACGAAGCAAACAAAAATTTATAATTATGAAAACATTTTATTATGTTAATATAAACAGTACAAATTTGTAAAGGTAGAATGTTATTAAAACATGTAAATTTTTCTTCCATTCTTGATGTCGAGTAATTCCCACAATAATGTCACTTGGTATCCATAATATTAAACAGCACATGTCCTCTCCTGCAATATGTAATGCACCTTGTATCTGGTGATAATAGGTATATTTTTCAATTATCACTAAGTTATTTTCATCAAAATGAATTATGTAATTCCTGTCCTTTGTGAGCGGTTTTAATTTTTCTTCATTCGGATTTTTGAAAGGACACTTCAATTAAGCATTTATCACTAACAAACCCATATTATCATTAAAAAAGATTTCAAGAGAATGTTGAAACATGTTTTGATGACACTAGAACAAACAATCACTATTATTTATCTTATATTTTCCCATTAATCCAGTAAACATAACCTCAAACATAGCTTTTAAAATCAAAAATACGAATTGCAGGATAACTTACATTATCAAAACTATAATTTTTATATTGAGTGGACACGATTACTTACCTTTTAACAATTTATTCCTTTCAAAAACACGTATGAAACGCTCAAATAATCAAAAATCTACACTTAAATGGAAATTCCTGTGGCAAAAATTTTTGTTTGGATACAGTTTTCAAATTGTGACGTGACACTAATCTCGCGTATTGCAGCTGGAACCAACTTTTTTACATGAAACGCAGCAGTGTATTGCCAAATATCAGACCACAATGTGCAATGTGACGTCACAGTCGGTTCTGCCGCTTTTTAACGGAGCGCCATTTTCAACCTTTAATATCTAAGTAGTGGTGAAAGTTCAAAAGCTGAAAATTTCACCAGCTATTTTAATGATTCAGTTTTATAAGAATCAACGCAAGATCTTTTATTCACAAAATGCCGCCAAGCTTTCGTGTCCTTTTAACACTTCTTCAGGGCACTATAATATATATACAAATATAAATATGATTTAAAAATAAAGAAATAAATTATAAGTACTTACATGTAAAATATTTTAAGTAAATTCAAGATAAATAATCATTAAAAAATTTGTAAATGTAAAATTTTTTTAAATATAATTATAATATACTTGATGTCATATTTCACATAAGACAAATCAATACATAATTTGTTTGTTCGTTACTTAGTTATTTTAATTTTTTTAGGTTACTTTATAATTATTTAATGAAGTTTGAATTTTTGGTTAGATTATAACCTAATAAAATGACTTTGACATATAATTTGTTTTATATTTTGACGTTAATAGAAAAGTAAATAAGGTTAGATTATAACCTGTGAAAATGACTTTGACAAATAATTTCTTATATTTTGAACTTAATAGAAATGAATTTGTTTTCATGAAATAATCATATAAATAGTGAAAAATTATCTATTTTGTTCCATATTCAAAAGGTAGCTATAAATATTACCAAGATTTTCAATGTCACTTTTCTTATTCATACTATTATTTGCCTTGTTGATTTCAACCATTTCAAGAAAATATCTTTTAGAAATATTTTGGTCAGTATGTAGAACTTTAGCTTCATTAAATAACATTTTATGGCCTATTTCGATGGAATGCTGTGTTAATGCACATGATTTTTTGTTAAGTTTTATATCACTTTTATGAGATGTGATGCGATTAGTCAAATTTCTAGAGCTGGTACCGATGTAGTTATTGCATTTTATTTCATAGACTACATTTGATTTTTTGAAGTCAGGTGTAGAATCTTTCAATTTACTATTTAAATGTCCAATCGTTTTTATATTTTTCTGTGTTATCTTTATATTAGTTTCATTTTTGAAAAGTTTTATTATGTTTTTTGATACATTTTCAATATTTGGAATTGATAGCTAAAGTTCTACATACTGAACAAAATATTTCTAAAAGATATTTTCTTGAAATGGTTGAAATCAACGTGGCAAATAATAGTATGAATAAGAAAAGTGACATTGAAAATATTAGTAATATTTATAGCTACCTTCTGAATATGGAACAAAATAGATAATTTTTCACTATTTATATGATTATTTCATAAAAATAAATTCATTTCTATTAAGGTCAAAATATAAGAAATTATTTGTCAAAGTCATTTTCACAGGTTATAATCTAACCTTATTTCCTCTTCTATTAACGTCAAAATATAAAACAAATTATATGTCAAAGTCATTTTATGAGGTTATAATCTAACCAAAAATTCAAACTTCATCAAATAATTGTGAAGTAACCTAAAAAAATCAAAATAACTAAGTAACGAACAAACAAATTATGTATTGATTTGTCTTATGTGAAATATGACATCATGTATATTATAATTATATTTAAAAAAATTTTACATTTACAAATTTTTTAATGATTATTTATCTTGAATTTACTTAAAATATTTTACATGTAAGTACTTATATTTATTTCTTTATTTTTAAATTTGTGTGTGTTCAAGATTCTTGAACACACACAACATAAAATTCAATACTCAAAACATCATGAAACTGTAAGTACCTACATACCAACACACTTTGCACCACGATTTGAAAACCTTTCAGACACCAATTTTACAAATAGTCAAATAGAATTTTCAAATAAAGGTTTAAAGTACAGCATACCACCTAAATTTACAAATAATATTAAACAAATTATAGCTACAGAGTCAGAAATAGCTTTAAAATCTAATTCAAATAATTTTCTTTATGAGAAATTAAAAATTGCCAAATTAATCAAAAATATTGAACCTTCAAAAGTTAAACGTCAAAAAAAAATGACATTTCAGTTTTAAACGCAATAAAAAAGAAGATGGAGAATAATAACCTAACAGTTACAAAATCTGATAAGGGGAACGCTACTGTCATTTTGACGACTGAAAATTACAATTCCAAAGTATATAACTTTATAGAATCCAGCGATGTAAAAGTTCTTAAAGCAGACCCAACAAAGAAGTTTTCTAATAATGTAAGGAATATTGTTAATAATTCAAATTATCTTTTAAATGATTACGAAAAGAGGTCTATCATACATAAGAATCCTCATTGTCCACAATTATATGGAACAGTTAAATTACATAAAATAACGAAACCAATTAGACCTGTAGTCTCTTATGTTAATGCTCCTAATAATATATTGGCAAAGAAGCTCAACAATATACTCAATACTTACGGATATGAATCTCAGTACTCAATTAGAAATTCAATAGAACTTATCAAAAAGTTGAAAGCAATCCACTTACAAGATAACTATAAACTCATATCGTTCGATGTAACTAACATGTTAACTAAAATTCCTCCTAAAGAATGTCTAATACTTGTAAGAAAATTACTAGAAGATAAAAATATTAATCCAGGAATAATATCAGATATACTTAATTTATTTGATGTATGCATTAATCAGAATTATTTCACTTTTGACAATAAGATATATATATATATATATATATATATATATATTGAAAATGAAGGTTTACCAATGGAAAGCCCTATATCACCTATTTTAGCAAACATTTTTATGGACAATTTAGAAAGAAAGATCTTTGAAAGTAATATTTCGAAAAATATTTTATTTAGGTATAGATATGTAGATGACATATTAGCTTGTTTTATGGGTAGTGAACGACAATTAGATGTATTTTTCAACCACATCAATAATTTACACCCGAAAATTAAATTTACATTAGAAATTGGAGAAAATAGCTCAATCAATTTTCTTGATTTAAAAATTCAAAGAGTTAATAATGTACTTGATTATTGAATTTACCGAAAACCAACACAAACTGATGTAACAATTCCATTCAATTCTAACCACCCTGTGTCACACAGACTAGCAGCATATAATTCAATGATACATAGAGCTTTTTCAGTTCCTATGAACAAATTTAATTTTGATAGAGAGATTAATACAATTAGACAAATAGCAACATATAACGGTTATCCATTAGATATGATAAATAAGCTAATTAGTAAAAAAGAGGAAAAAGCGGCATTACAACTAATATATCCTAAACAAGCTGATGAAATTAAAACTTATAAAACCATCACATATGCAGGAAATATTTCTAATAATATTTCAAAGATAATATCTTCAGCAACGAATACAACAATTTCTTCTAAAATAGAAAGTAACGTTAGTACAAAATTGTTAAATGTAAAAACAAAAATACCACTATTAAAGAAGTCAGGTATATATAAACTCAAATGTCCAGAATGTAATGCTGTCTATTTGGGTCAGACCCTTAGGAATTTTGAAATACGATACAGTGAGCACTTACAAGCATACAGATTAAAACAACCAGATAAATCCCACTACGCAAAACATCTACTTGACACCAATCATTCATTGACACCTAACACAGAACTAGAAGTACTGCATATTTGTGAAAAGAAACAAGAACTGGATTTCCTTGAAGAACTGGAAACTAGAAGACATTTAAGAAACCCACAATATGAAGTTGTCAATGAACAGTTAAATCTAGGGAATTCTCCACTAATAAACTGTCTTCTTAAGTGATAATTGTAAAGATCAGCAGATATAATTTTCCTGGTTTTCTATATCATTGCACAGTTATACTGATCTTAATTGGAAAAATGATATCCAGGATATCACCATAGGGCTAATAATATCTAAGCTTCAATATTTGTGATATCACATCTTCTTCTTTTTTCTATAAACATATATTAAGCCAATCACAAGTTAGGTTACTTCTTGGTCTAACCAAAAATAACTACTAAACATCAGGTAGGCATAAAATGAAATGTAACTTCTGTCATTCTGACGATGATATTGATTTATCGAAACAATTGTCAATTTTTCAGAATTTTCAATAACTTGTATTATATTGTGGAATTAACTAGAGACCTTGAGTTTCATTTAAAAACACTAATATGAGCATATTCCACGAAGTAAGGGTCGAGACAGTCAATTTCACTTCTATCTTGATTCCAATTTAGTTTATAATCGAAATCGAAAACGGATTGATGTTTGTTGAGCGACCAAAAAAAATTGTCATTTTACAAATCAAATAAATCAATAGTGACATATCCTAATCATTATTTTAGCTCATTTCACGTGTATTTCACACTTTTCACAAGTTCAAATAGTTTAATCATAATTTTATAGAAGCTATTCTGTTAACTAAAAATGTAATATACAATTGCAAAATATCACTCACATTACATAGCCCATAGACAAACGGTAGTTTATTTAAATTTTTCGACCAATCACATGCTTCCGATTTACGATTGTTTTCATTAGCATCATAATTTTAGACCGATTATAATCAGAGTGATCGATTGGTATCGAAAATGTATTGTTGAACATGTTGTTTTTTAAATGACAGGAAATGATTGTAATCGATTGCCGCGTTGAATAGCACTATTGTTATTTAAAAAAAAATTGAAAGGCCTGACCTTTCCTTTATTATAAAACGCAGCTGAATAATGGAAGCCAGTAAACGCATGGATTATGCTGTCAATGCATGACATACAAATGGTCCTCACTTCGCGCGCTAGTTGCGTACAATTTATGCAGCTTACACCTTTCTTAGTCGTTTTCGATTTTGTAGCCGTCAGCCAGGTACTTTTTGAATGTTGCCTATTAAAATAATTAATGCTGATTTTCAGCCTGGAACGTTTATTTAACGGTAAATACCGCAGTTATTTTCTCGGTTGACAACTTTGACAGCTAGGTGTGACGCCAGAGCCCCCACTACTCAATAAATATAACCGAACGAGCTAGGTCGCTGAAATGAATTTGAATAGACAACCGGAGTGTGACGTAGATCTTTGCAGATTAGGAGTGACTTTCCATACAAACTTTTGAGAGCGTTTATTGTGTTTTAAGAAAGTTTTGCAAAATTTGTGTTTAGCAGCTATTTTGTTATTTTTGTAACCGTAAGTACTTTTTCCATAGTACTTATATTTGGAAGAAATCCACAAAACACGTTTTGTTGTCATATTCTAAAATTGTGGTAAATATAACCTGACTTATAAAATATACTGTATATGCATCTTATTGAAGTTTATTTAAATTATATTCAACAATACATTACAGCACTTATTTTAAAATATACTTACATAACAAAAAAATTAAACCACCTTGTAAGAATAATTCACAAGATACGCAAATCACAAAATCAGCAAACTTTGTTTGGAAAATAGACACTGACCAACCCTAACAAGATAGCCGATTTACATCATCACTCCGGTCGTCGATTGGCTAAAGCCATACCCTGGAATCTTAAATGAGAATGACAGTTCTTTCTAAAATAGTTGATCCTCCAGCTGTAAGTAGCGCTGACTTAAATTGGCAAGTGACAAGTTTCTGTATTTGTCATAATGTTCTCTTATCTATGATATTTGTTTACAACGACTTCCAATATATTTTTATTTGTGTTATTTGTATTGAATAAATTTCCAATAGAAATGGTGCTAGTGAGCTGTGTTAAAGACTGTTTTAACTCTACTAAAAAATGATTTGAGATGCATCGTTTCCCGAATAATCAGGAAGTAAGTTAACCTTAAAAATTTCCCTATTTGTATATCTCTAGCTAAAAACGTTGGTTTTATAGAAAAGGTTTACATTGTGTACTGTTTTTGAGGATATTTTGTTACAATATTTCAATAAAAGTAATTGAATAAGCTTGAGCAAACGGAATTTATTTTATAATTTTAGATGTGCAATATTTGGTTGTCTACAATTGGACGTTTGGATATGAAGGAAAAACCTCTTGAAAGAATTCGTGAATCCTATAGAGTTTGTGGCATACATTTTGAACCAGAAGCTGTTTATGTTGGTAGCAGATATAGATCAACATTGAAATATGTAAGTTTCTTTAATGAAATATTAAAGATGAATGATTAACTTATTTTTGTATTATTTTGTGGAAATGAAGGAAAAGTAATTATACATTTATTTTTTAGTTCAAGAACACAGTTTAAACCAAGGTGATGAGCAACATAATATAAATGCTGTTCCTCTTTTTTGTTATTTGAAGAAGACAGTACCAACATAGTGTGTGTTGAATAATATCGTCAACTAAGTCACCTGATGGAAAAGCTTCACCGTTTCTACAGTATTTCCTTGCGTTAGTTTTTTTTTAATTATATTTGTAATATTTTGTAATGGATTTTCAATTTTTTTTAATTTTATAATATGTAATATACTTGTTATTATGTTTTATTGAAGTTGATTGAAATTGTCGAGTGAACTCAAATATGGGTAAATTTGATTCGACAATAGGTTTGTTCCTACAAAGAATCCCCAACAAGCCCGTGACAGTTTTCAAACCAACTTTAATGCGCATGTCTGTTTTGGATCGATTCCAAACATGCTTGAAACTAGGTGTAGGAACATCTGATCAACGTCCGCTTAGCTTTTATTTCTCTGTGACATTTGCGATTTGTGATATAACCTCACTTTGAAGTGCTTGACAAGCCAGTATTTATTATTGTTTTTAAACTTATTATTATTTCATTTTTTTCTACAACATTAGGCCAAGTACTGACTTCAGGAGCAAGATTGCTCAAAAAGTATTCTACTCTTTTAATTACCCTGAATAAAGCACTAATAGTTATATTAAATCTATCAGCTACATCTCGATAGCTGGATGTTCGATGCCGTGCATACCACAAAAAAATATATACATGTTGTAATGCACTCAGTTTTCCATATGGTCCACTTTGTGGTTTGTAATAAGTGCTAGCTACAAATCTTTCAGCAATTATATTTGCAGTGGCGGGGCTAACACGGAAATGTTCTATAAACTCAACTCTATTGAACTGGGGTACTGTTTGTTCAAAAAAGTTTTGATTCTTTGGTCTAACTCGGTCTTCCAATACATCTTCTAAGTCGAAATCCGCATCTGAATCAGAAAAGTCTGAAATCTCCGATTCGTCGGATGATTCAAAATCACTCATTTTTTAATAAAAAACACTTCAAACATTTGAAAACAAAAATATTTTAGAAATAATTATAAAAGTGACACAGAAGAAAGGTTAGTTTTATTTTTTTTGTAACTGCGCATGATTCCAACAATTTACTTGTAAAAGATCCGCAAACTGTTCTGACAGTTACCAAACTATCAGAGAAGCGTGTAGGAACAGCGCATCAGTTGCTTCCCAGCACAAATCCAACAATCAGAAACCTTGTTGGAACGCGGCTAAGTCTTTTGCGCCGAATCCGGACTGTCACTGACTGTTTCTGATTACCGTAGGAAAAAAGCTAATATTCGAGGTCACTCGATAATTTCATTCGATTTTCAGAATCGGGGCTCTTATTAAATAATTCAAAACGAAAAATTATGTATTCAAAAGAACCGCCGCGCCAAATTTAATTAATCCTCCAGCCGTAAGGGGCGCTACCGGTTCTCTGGGACCTCGAGTTTTAACGTAAGATTCCGATCTATCTGTGTATGATAGGTGCGTTCTTTTTGACTGAGATCTCAGTTAATCTCAGCTCACATCAGTAATGGGAGCGTTCTTTTCGTTTTACTCACTTTAAGTGAGCTGAGATTTTTCCTCCCCCTTCACCGATGCTGAATGTGTTGTAAGGGGGTAACAGTTGGAATTGAGTCGGAAATAAAGTGGAGGGGATGAAGAAATATTTGATTTGCCTGGTTTATATGTAGTTTTAACCAAGGTTATCTAAGGTTTTAACCATTGACATATAAATAATAAACACACATAATCTATTTTTCTTTTGTTACAAATTATGGATACATTAATTAACATTATTAGATGCTGATACGAATCTGTCGTATAGTTTAAATCTATCGACAGATCGCGCGCTTCAATTGAGATATCGTTCTGTTTGGTGCTTACTCACATCACTTTATCTCAGATCACCTTAACTGAAGTGATCTGAGATCTCAGTCAAAAAGAACGCACCAAATATTGTCTTATCTATGGGTTAAAGCAATGTAGGGTTATGTTGTTGTAGTCTCCGTAGGCTAGTGGAATGGTGCTCTGTCTGCTAACCGAGAGACCCCGGGCCTAGTTAACATCATAATTAAAAATTCGGAGAGCCACCTGTTGGAAGGCAATGGCAAACCACCGACAGTATCCTGCCTAGTACAGCCTCTCAACATAGACGTTCGGATCCGTCGTTAAACTGTAGGTCCCTTCTATCTGTGGTAACTGGAGAGCATAACACAGGAAGAAGTGAGAGGTGGCCTACGTCCGATCACGGATATGGCACTGTAAGAAGAAGAAGGGTTATGTTTCCGTGTTGGTTTCTTATTTTTGTTTTTTCTCTAGAAAAATTATAAAATGGAGCTAAATTATTAGTCGATCGAAGAGATTTTCTTTGGGGATGATCTAAACATGGTAAGTAGGAACTGTAAGTGAACAGTGAATATATCTACTATACTTAGTAGCAAGACAACGCTGGGTTTATAGATTTATTATATTATTATATGGAGCTTGATTGATAGTGCCAACGTAAGACGCAATGCCAACGTTTTTGCAGGTTCTCCAGTGGTTTCAAGAATATAGGAATATTACATTGGCAGCATCAGGTGTTCCGGAAAATCCAATGAAAATTTTTAATAGCGAAAAATGGTTGCATGAATACAATGACTACCAGTTTTACAATTTATTTCGAATGAAGAAAACAACTCTCTTCAAACTGGTTGAAGCCATTGGTAGGATAGACAATACAAAAATATTATCTAAAGAATATACAGGAGGCTACGTTCCTATGGATATAGTAGGACATGTCTTGATATATGTATGGTATATGGCTACACAAGACACCTTGTTGACAATAGGTACTGTTTTTTATGTGTGCCCAAAAACAGTTATAGTGATCATCAATAAGGTATTGTATTTTGTGTTTCTTCTAAAAGTCAGTGTATTCGACTTCCCAATACTGTTAATGAGTTACAGGCAATAGCTTGAAGAGTAGGGCTCTTGGGTCTAGCATACTTCCATACCTGATAAAAAATTTTTTTTCACGAGAATGTATTGATGGATGATAACCTTTCATTTTAACCTAAATCAGTCATCCCCCTCCCACCCCCTAAGGGCGGGGGTGGGGGTGACTTTGTAAAATAGTCGTAAAAATAAATTTTTTAATATGTAATCGGATTACACGTAATTTTTTACGTATACACCCAAAATTTCATTTTGATAACTTGTTTTTTTATAAAGTTATGCAAAAAAAATGTTATCAAAAAATTGATTATTCAATGGTGTAGAGCTCTCGGGTCTAGCATACTTCCATATTTGATAGAAAAAAACTTTTCGCGGGAATGTATTGATGGATGATTATCTTTTATTTTAACCTAAATCAGTCATCCCCCTCCCACCCCCTAAGGGCGGGGGTGGGGGTGACTTTGTAAAATAGTCGTAAAAATAAATTTTTGAATTTGTGATCAGATTACACGTAATTTTTTACGTATACACCAAAAATTTCATTTTGATAACTTGTTTTTTTATAAAGTTATGCAAAAAAAATGTTATCAAAAAATTGATTATTCAATGGTGTAGAGCTCTCGGGTCTAGCGTACTTCCATATTTGATAGAAAAAAACTTTTCGCGGTAATGTGTTGACGGATGATTATCTTTCATTTTAACCTAAATCAGTCATCCCCCACCCACCCCTTAAGGGCGGGGGTGGGGGTGACTTTGTAAAATAGTTGCAAAAATAAAAAAAATTATTTGGAATCAATTTCTATGTAATTTTTTACGTATACGCTCAAAATTTCATTTTGATAACTTGTTTTTTTATAAAGTTATGCGAAAAAAATGTTATCAAAAAATTAATTATTCAATGGTGTAGAGTTCTTGGGTCTAGCATACTTCCATATTTGATAGAAAAATTTTTTTCGCGGGAATGCTTTGATGGATGACTATCTCTCATTTTAACCTAAATCAGTCATCCCCCTCCCACCCCCTGAGTGGTGATGACTTGAGAAAAATTTCAAGTATAAGATAAAATTATGAAAATTCAGGGCCGTACATAAAAAAATTCAAGGAAACCGTTGACGTCGTTGGAATATCATTTTTTCCTAAAATAAGGGTAGCCACCCTCCAAAAATACCACCACCGAAGGGGAATTTCTTATTTAGTCTATTTTTTGAGATTTCACGCATCGCATATGCCCTATCCCGAACATGAAGTCTCCTTGTCTTCCCGTTTCTTATATAACAGAGTGACCCAAGATCCAGAATCATCGCGTTTTCTGTGAAATTTTGTCAGTCGATACGTGACAAAAATTTCATGTTTAAGATAAAATTATGAAAATTAAGGACCGTACATAAAAAAATTCAAGGAAACCGATGACGTCGTTGGAATTTCATTTTTTCCAAAAATAAGGGTAGCTAACCCCCCCAAAAAACCACCCCCGGAAGGGAATTTTTTATTTAGTGTATTTTTTCGAGATTTCACGCATCGTATATGCTCTATCCCGAAAATTAAGACTCCATGTCTTCCCGTTTCTTATATAACAGAGTGACCCAAGATCCAGAATCATCGCGTTTTCTGTGAAATTTTGTCAAAGTCCATACGTGAGAAAAATTTCATGTTCAAGATAAAATTATGAAAATCAAGGGCCGTACATAAAAAAATTCAAGGAAACCGATGACGTCGTTGGAATTTCATTTTTTCCAAAAAAAACACCCACGAAAGGGAATTTCTTATTTAGTGTATTTTTTTGAGATGTCACGCATCGTATATGCTCTATCCCGAAAATGAAGTCTCCATGTTTTCCCGTTTGTTATATAACAGAGTGACCCAAGATCCAGAATCATCGCGTTTTCTGTGAAATTTTGTCAAAGTCCATACGTGAGAAAAATTTCATATTTAAGATAAAATTATGAAAATTAAGGGACGTACATAAAAAAATTCAAGGAAACCGATGACGTCGTTGGAATTTCATTTTTTCCAAAAATAAGGGTAGCCACCCCCCAAAAAAAACCACCCACGAAAGGGAATTTCTTATTTAGTGTATTTTTTTGAGATTACACGCATCGTATATGCTCTATCCTGAAAATGAAGACTCCATGTCTTCGCGTTTCTTATATAACAGAGTGACCCAAGATCCAGAATCATCGCATTTTCTTTGAAATTTTGTCAAAGTCCATACTTGAGAAAAATTTCAAGTTTAAGATAAAATTATGAAAATTTAGGGCCGTACATAAAAAAATTCAAGGAAACCGATGACGTCGTTGGAATTTCCTTTTTTCCAAAAAAAACACCCACGAAAGGGAATTTCTTATTTAGTGTATTCTTTTAACATTTCACGGATCGTATATACCCTATCCTGAAAATGAAGTCTCCATGTCTTCCCGTTTCTCATATAACAGAGTGACCCAAGATCCAGAATCCATTTTCTTTGAAATTTTGTCAAAGTCCATACTTGAGAAAAATTTCAAGTTTAAGATAAAATTATATAAATTTAGGGCCGTACGTAAAAAAATGCAAGGAAAACGATGACGTCGTTGGAATTTTTTTTTCAAAAATAAGGGTAGCTACCCCCAAAAAAAAGAACCCCCAAAGGGAATTTTTTATTTATTGTATTTTTTTGAGAAAAATTTCAAGTCTAAGATAAAGTTATTCCCTACCGGGGGTGGTTTTTTTGGGGGGTGGCTGCCCTTATTTTTGGAAAAAATGAAATTCCAACGACGTCATCGGTTTCCTTGAATATTTTTATGTACGTCCCTGAATTTTCATAATTTTATCTTAAACTTGAAATTTTTCTCACGTATGGACTTTGACAAAATTTCACAGAAAACGCGATGATTCTGGATCTTGGGTCACTCTGATATGTAAGAAACGGGAAGACATGGAGACTTCATTTTCGGGATAGAGCATATACGATGCGTGAAATCTCAAAAAAATACACTAAATAAGAAATTCCCTTTCGGGGGTGGTTTTTTTGGGGGCTACCCTTATTTTTGGAAAAAATAAAATTCTAACGACGTTATCGGTTTCCTTGAACTTTTTCATGTACGGCCCAAAATTTTCATAATTTTATCTTTAACTTGAAATTTTTCTCACGTATGGACTTTGACAAAATTTCAAAGAAAACGCGATGATTCTGGATCTTGGGTCACTCTGTTATATAAGAATCGGGAAGACAAGGAGACTTCATTTTCGGGATGGGGCATATGCGATGCGTGAAATCTCAAAAAAATACACTAAATAAGAAATTCCCCTTCGGTGGTGGTATTTTTGGAGGGTGGCTACCCTTATTTGTGGAAAAAATTATATTCCAACGACGTCAACGATTTCCTTGAATTTTTTTATGTACGGCCCTGAATTTTCATAATTTTATCTTATACTTGAAATTTTTCTCAAGTCATCACCACTTAGGGGGTGGGTGGGGGATGACTGATTTAGGTTAAAATGAGAGATAATCATCCATCAAAGCATTCCCGCGAAAATTTTTTTTCTATCAAATATGGAAGTATGCGAGACCCGAGAGCTCTACACCATTGAATAATTAATTTTTTGATAACATTTTTTTCGCATAACTTTATAAAAAAACAAGTTATCAAATTGAAATTTTGGGTGTATACGTAAAAAATTACGTGTAATCTGATTACATATTCAAAAATTTATTTTTACGACTATTTTACTAAGTCACCCCCACCCCCGCCCTTAGGGGGTGGGAGGGGGATGACTGATTTAGGTTAAAATAAAAGGTAATCATCCATCAATACATTCCCGCGAAAAGTTTTTTTCTATCAAATATGGAAGTATGCTAGACCCGAGAGCTCTACACCATTGAATAATCAATTTTTTGATAACATTTTTTTCGCAAAACTTTATAAAAAAAACAAGTTATCAAAATGAGATTTTGGGTGTATATGTAGAAAATTACGTAGAATTTGATTCCAAATTCAAAAATTTATTTTTACGACTATTTTACAAAGTACCCCCTCCCCCGCCCTTAGGGGGTGGGAGGGGGATGACTGATTTAGGTTAAAATGAAAGGTTATCATCCATCAATACATTCCCGCGAAAAGTTTTTTTCTATCAAATATGGAAGTATGCTAGACCCGAGAGCTCTACACCATTGAATAATCAATTTTTTGATAACATTTTTTTCGCATAACTTTATAAAAAAACAGGTTATCAAAATGAAATTTTAGGTGTATACGTATAAAATTACGTAGAATTTGATTCCAAATTAAAAAATTTATTTTTACGACTATTTTACAAAGTCACCCCCACCCCCGCCCTTAGGGGGTGGGAGGGGGATGACTGATTTAGGTTAAAATTAAAGGTAATCATCCATCAATACATTCCCGTGAAAAGTTTTTTCTATCTAATATGGAAGTATGCTAGACCCGAGAGCTCTACACCATTGAATAATCAATTTTTTGATAACATTTTTTTCGCATAACTTTATAAAAAAATAAGTTATCAAAATGAAATTTTGGGTGTATACGTAAAAAATTACGTAGAATTTGATTCCAAATTCAAAAATTTATTTTCACGACTATTTTACAAAGTCACCCCCACCCCCGCCCTTAGGGGGTGGGAGGGGGATGACTGATTTAAGTTAAAATGAAAGGTTATCATCCATCAATACATTTCCGTGAAAAAAAAAATTTTATCAGGTATGGAAGTATGCTAGACCCAAGAGCCCTACTCCAACCGAAGATTCATTCACTATCCAGATATGCATTTCTTGACTCTGGCTCTCGCTTAAGGGGGAGCTAACCACCATTTTTTAATACATACCTACACATAATATAAAACTATATTAAAACACCAAACCTTTTTTTTCAGGTGTAGATGGAGTCGTAGATGGCATACATATATTTATAAAAGTTGAAACTAAACACCAAGAAATCTATATCGGTGGATATAGGCGCCATTCCATAAATCTTATGGCAATATGTGATTCTAACTATCTCTTAACTTACATATTTGTTGGTTTTCCTGGATCAGCACACAACTCTAGGGTAAGTAAATCAGAAGCCATAACGTACTAGTTCTTATCTTTTAACTACAGCGTATCTGACTTAATCGAGTTATATGTAAAAATATAAGAAAAAATTGCCTTTCTCAAATCACCTGGTCAAAATTTCGCTGACTAATGTTTAAAATTGTGAAGATATGAGAAGAGAAAGATGTCCATAGAAACTTTTACACATAAAAGGTAAAGTCTAGCAGAATCAGATCTAAAAAAATTAAACAAAAATCTCAACTACCAATCTAAAAATTAAATTTACAAACATTTAGTACATTTTTTGTGATGATTTACCAAAAAATACTTGAAGAAATTGTCCTGACCACTTTCACTTTCCATATTTTTCCAGGATGTGGACACCCTAAGTAAATAAGATGAAATTTAGAAAAAAATATGTGGAAGAATAATCTTTTGTTTGTCTTTACAGGCATTTCAAAATTCATCTCTATTTCGAAATATAGTGAGGCATGGTCCAAACATGTATTTTATGAACAGAGATTTTCACTTGATTGGAGACCGTGCATTCACTTTACGTACTTGGCTCATGACACCATTTAAGGGCGACAATCTAACTATAGTTCAGAGACACCACAATTTTTACTTAAGTCAAGACAGAGTGAAAATCGAACATACATTTGGAATTAAGAAAGGTCGCTGGAGACGAATCCAATATGTAAATACCTACAGTATTGAAATTGCTACAACTGCCTGCATTTTGCACAATTTTTGCCTCTTGAATGCAGATGAGTGGAATGAACCATTAACTGCAAAAAAAAATATTTTCATCCTGGTGATGAGGATTGAGTAGAATTAGCCGCAAGAGCAAAACCAAACGAGATAGCTGATAGGCAATAAAAAAAGTATTTGTAATATTACTTTTCCGCCAACCTATCTAATATGCGAGAAAAGTATTGGTTTACCCACAAAAAAGTTGGAAATTTGAAATTTGTTTTGAGTTATTTTTACGTTATCCATCAACAACAACACGAAAAAACGGTTTTTAGAAAAAAAATCCTGTGTGTATGTCGTCGTCGTCGTCGTTGTCGTCGGCCACTTTTCCTTGCAAGTCTTGTTAGCACGAGCCTCCGGAGTGCAATAAGTCACCAATTTTATGATGGAATATTGTTAAGGACATTTCACAGATGAACCCTATTGATTTTCAGCGCACCAGAGCCAGTACAACGGGTGCTATGGTACTTGAAGTACGACATTTTGTCGTTTTTCGAGAAATTTCAGTTTGTTAGCACGATACAGCCTCCGGAGTTCAACAAGTCACCAATTTTATGATTGAATATTATTCAGGGCATCTCACTGATGAACCCTATTGATTTTCAGCTCACCAGAGCCAATACAACCGGTGCTACATTACTTTAAGTACGATATTTTTGTCATTTTTGGAGAAGTTTCAGTTTGTTAGCACGATACAGCCTCCGGTGTATATACAAGTGATGAATTTTATGATTGGATATTATTCAGAGCGTCTTAAAGATGAACCCTATTGATATTGAGCTCACTAAAGCCAGTACAACGGGTGCTGTGGTACTAGAAGTACCAAATTTATGTCATTTTTGGAGAATTTTCAGTTTGTTAGCACGATACAGCCTCCAGAGAGTATACGATTGATCAACTTTATGAATAAGTATTGTTCAAGGTGTCTCACAGATGTACCCGATTGATTTTCAGTTGACTAGAGCGAGTACAGCGGGTCCTATAAAACTAGATATACTAAATTTTTGGTTATTTTTGGAGAAATTTCGGTTTGTTAGCACGATACATCCCCCGAAGTGTATACAAGTAACAATTTTATGATAGAATATTGTTCAGGGCCACAGATGCGGAAAAGTTAGTTTTAATCTTTAAAACCGTTTATTTTTTCATTGTACGCATTTACAAAAAATACATTTTCTACACTTTCTTGAGTTTTTTTTAACTTTACAAAAATATACAAACTTAGTTAGTAAGAACAGAAGAACAAGGGTTTTAAAAAGAACCAAAAGTCTTATAAATTTTAAGAAGTAAATAAACTTTTTAAACCTAATCTGAGTCTCTGCTGCTAGCACTGTTTTCTTTTGTTACTCCCTTTAACGGATTTTTTTAAAATACTTATCAATTTATCTCTCTGCTGATCAGTTTTCTCAAGATGTTTACTAAATAACTCAAATTGTTCATATTTTTTTCTCTATCTTCTTGTATTTCTTTGATAAGGTCATTTATTGTTTTAGCGTGTTTTTTAAATTGTCTTTTTCTTGAAAATCCATTCTCAATATCCGATTCAGAGCTATGGGTTATGGCTCGCCTTCCAGTTGGGGTGTCCAAAGTGCTTGGTTGAGGAGAGTTTCTGTTCAGATCATTTGTGAATGTGCTTGATAAGTCCTCTTCAGTATCCATTAGACTCACCGGATTCACCTTATGTTTGTCACCTAAAATAGAAGAAAAAACAATAAGAGCAATATAGGAATTGGAACAGTTTGCCTCATCCTTATCACAATCTTATAAAGGTAATCAGATATGTTTGAAAAATGACTACTTACATAATATTTCATTTACCTCAAAAAAGGGAGGTTTTTTCCATCTTTTCAGATCCAGTGGTTTTTTGGTTATTTATATATTTGGTATATGCTTTTTGAAGGTTTGTAAACTTTTGTGTACATTTTTCTGCTAGGGCGTTAACTGGGTATACCCCTTTTTACTTTTCCGCCCAACCTATCTAATATATGCGAGAAAAGTATTGGTTTACCCCAAAAAGAGTTGGAATTTTGAAATTTTTTTTTGAGTTATTTTTACGATTTCCATCAACAACAACACGAAAAAACGGTTTTTAGAAAAAAAATCCTGTGTGTATGTCGTTGTCGTCGGCCACTTTTCCTTACATGTCTTGTTAGCATGATACAGCCTCCGCAGTGCAATAAGTCACCAATTTTATGATGGCATATTGTTAAGGACATGTCACAGATGAACCCTATTGATTTTCAGCTCACCAGAGCCAGTACACCGGGTGCTATGGTACTTGAAGTTCGACATTTTGTCATTATTTGAGAAATTTCAGTTTGTTAGCACGATACAGCCTCCGGAGTTCAAAAAGTCACCAATTTTATGATTGAATATTATTCAGGCCATCTCACTGATGAACTCTATTGATATTCAGCTCACCAGAGTCAATACAACAGGTGCTACAGTACGTTAAGTACGATATATTTGTCATTTTTTGTAGAAATTTCAGTTTGTTAGCACGATACAGCCTCCGGCGTATATACAAGTGACCAATTTTATGATTGGATATTATTCAAAACGTCCCAAAGATAAAGCCTATTGATATTCAGCTCACGAAAGCTAGTACAACGGGTACTATAGTACTTGAAGTACCAAATTTTTGGCATTTTTGGAGAATTTTCAGTTTGTTAGCACGATACAGCCTCCAGAGAGTATACGATTGATAAATTTATGATTGAATATTGTTCAAGGTGTCTCACAGATGTGCCTTTTTGATTTTCAGTTGACTAGAGCGAGTACAGCGGGTCCTATAAATCCAGATATACTGAAAGAATTTTTGGTTATTTTTGGAGAAATTTCGGTTTGTTAGCATGATACATCCCCCGAAGTGTGTACAAGTAACAATTGCGGAAAAGTTAGTTTTAATCTTTAAAACCGTTTATTTATAATAACCTTTGCAATATCGGCCCACAATTTGGCATTTCTAGTTGTTTTATCTGCAAATTGATTTGACATTTTTTTCGAAGCTCTAAGAGCAGAATGGTAGCCTCCTGGTCAAATTTAGTACGAGTTATTGACCAAATGACAGACTGTTCTACCTGAATCTGTTCTGCTGGAACCTGTTTTCCCAGAGCCTGTACCCCTGGAGTCTGTTCTTTAACAGAAATATCCAGTTCTTTGGGAGTTTCAGCTGAATTATTCTGGTCAATCATATGCTGAAAATACTGCTGTGCTGCTATACTGGATCTTAATGAAACATTCATTTTCTATGTTTTTTTGCCGATAAGACTACTAGAAAGGCCAATTGTCGCCCAATATTGCAAAAACCCTGATAAGGAATTGATATAACTTGGGCAAAAGTTCAACAAAAAAAACAGACTGCAAGCTGCTTCTGCGGTTGATAAACTGGCTTGTGTTAATATTTCACATTTTTTTGTTCAAATATTTCCAGTGTAATACAAGCAAAGCTTCCAACATACCGTTAAGCGAATTAGTTGCTGTCTCTAGGTCATCAACCACGACTAGCATTTCCACGCCTTTATAATTTAGGGATAACTGATATTTTCCTTTTTCCATTGATTCACAAATTCTTTACCGTACAATTTCCCCTACTTTGGCTTAAACCGCGGAAATGCATTGGTACATACCTATAAGTATGCGGTAATAATCATTCCAGGCTGAAAATCGGCTTAATACATCAGTATCATTCGCTTCCACTAAAACTTTTTTCTCTGGAGGATCTTTGCTTATATGGTACATTATTCTTGTGTCAGCTTCCTCATGTTGACAACTGAAATTAGTCTCTTTGGTTTTTATAACGTGGCCTCCTACAAGATAAGAGAAATACATCTATTACTTCCATGGCAATGTGTGTAGGATGAGTTTTAATTCAGTACGATTTCAATAAGTAGTCATCAGCTAACGTAGACTTAACTGATTTAAACATTTCTCCTGAATATTGGAGAAGAGATGGAGGTGCAGGTGCGGGAGGGTACGATAAATAGTACTCAATGTTTATGCCATTTTTTATGGCAATAATCGTCCAAAAATATCTCTTTATTTTTTTGTTATTTTTTGATACAATCTGATGCGAAATGAAAAATTTTATTTCTGCTGAGGACATTGGAGAATCTCTCGGAATAATGATTAAATTCGGAAATAAACTTCACTTTTTCTGCACTGCCAAGCGATGAAATACTGAGCAGAAAATCTGTTTCATATGCGAAAGCTGATTTGACAGTAGAAATGTTAAACATCTGATCTTTATCAATATTTTCGTCAAAGCGATTAATTACCTGCTTTATTGTTTCAATTATATTATTTAGATGTATTTTATCTTTTCTAATATGATTCTCTTGTAAACAATATGTGACGTATCGTCTTTATTTAATAAACCTGTTTCTTCTTTGACGGCTGTTAAAATTTTCGTTCTCCTACTATGACTGAGATCCCACTTTTGTCTCACACTTATAGAATTTGTGAAGTGACTCCAATCAAAGTATTGCCAGCGTCGGCATTGATAGTTTGCTCCAATGACAAGTCTACTGGTGAACTTGCGAACTTTACTGTGCCCTTATTTATCGCACGAAACGAATGGACCGTGTTTTCTCTTACGCTCACACTTACCTGGAGAGAGAATCGTTTATTCAAAGCATGGCAACCTCTGCTTGCGGCCAGTAAATATAAATCTTTATTTTTTTTTAAAAACAGATGACTAAATAATTAACAATAATATACCTGTTTACACCTGGCAACCGTAAAGTTGCGGCTGACTGAGAGCTGGCAACCATTTTTCTTCTATTCTTTACATCATTTCGTTTAAAATGACGTAAAATTGATTGAAAAACATATAGCTGCAATTTATATTGGCATATTAATTATACAAAAACTAAGTACAGGTAATTACGGCTAATTATTTATAGGTAACATATCGCTAATCCATTGCATACCCCCTCAACATTCATTTAATAGCTATTTGTGTACCTAGGCGCGAAAAAGTGCTAGTTTTCCGGGCCGACAGAAGAAATTGCCAGGCGAGGTGTAGTCGAGCCTGGCCACTTCTGGAGGCCCGTAAAATCACTTTCGCGACGTGGAACACACAATAGTTTTTATCCTACACATAAAATGATTAGATTCTAAAATGACAAAAAGAGAGGTGGGACATATTTTGACTGTATCGTTTAATGTTATGAGATGAACGAGTCATAAAAAAATGGCAAATGATTTGTTGAAAATAACATTTTCGCTGTACCTTGCAATGCAATAAACACCTATCCATAAAAGATTTATATTTTTGGTTATATTTTCCTTTTGACTTTTCAGGTAGCAAATTTAGTGTAATCCCTTCCGATGTAAAATAACTGCCGTCGGATTCGTCCATATTATGTAACATACTATTTTCAATCTTAGTTTTAATGTCAACAAAATCCTAAAGGTACATTCACAATGATCAAATTAACAATTAGCCGTAGAACCTTGTAAGCTGTCATTGCAGTTCAGCATTCACAATGATACATATTCGTAATTATACTTAAGAGGGGCCTCACGTTTTAGGAACCTGAAAACAGTTGGAATCCGTGATTTGCAACAAAATTTAGGTCATTTTGTAAACAACAAATCTAAAGAACGCAGGGAAATTAAGTGTTGAAATTTTAGCACAATATAACTTGGACCTTTGTCTTGGGGATCGTATTTTGGTTTAGTTTTATATTGTTATAAAAAAGATATGTCATTAAGTGATGTGTGATTTTGACAGTTTTGACAATTTGTGGTCACCAATCTGGACACCAAAACCTGATCCCCAAAAGGAAGCCTAGAGAATTCGATTCTGAAAATATGAAATCTCAAATAATTAGGTTTGTTCCAACAACAGTCAAAATTAGTCCGGGATCGTCAGAATCATGCGCATATCCAATTTGAGCGTTCCAACAAACAGTGAATTGAATCCCCGTTTGTAAAGTCCAATGTTCCAACAAGCATTTGAACTGATTTCGGACTGTTCTTGGACCGTCAGAAAAGTTTGTGGATTTTTTTCGGATTTGGAATTCGCGCTTGCGTAGAATGAATTTTTATATAGGTTTTGTTTCAAATTTTAATGGAGATCATTTATGTTAACCTAGTCCTTGTGATTTTTGGTATTATCATGCTGATAATATGATATGCCTTTTATTTTTGTTCTTGTTATGTAGTTTTAAGTAGTAAAATGGCTTTAACTGGAATATATTGTACGATTTTTGATGATTTGTTGTATCAATATTCAGTATAAATATTGAAATGGAACATCTGTTGGGACGATTTTTTGTCCGATACTTCCATTCAATCAGAAATCCGTTCCAACAGAAAACTTTGATCCGGAATAGTTCATGAATTTATGGAATCCGCACATGCTCATTTCAAAATTCAAAATGAGTCTCGGATTGATCCAGGATTTCTTGTTGGAACAAACCTATTGTATTTTTTGAGATTTGTTGTGCGCAAATTTTTGCAAACGAACATCTTTTTACTTTAGTTCAACCGCTCCACCGTCTTGATGCATGGCGCTGTATAGAACAATATAGAACAATGACAGAAGACGACGGTCAATTCATAGACAAATAATATTATAACTTTCTCTATGGGTCAAATGCTGTTGTCATATGTTTTGTGTTCATAAAAATATCCCAAATTTATAGTTTAGTGTGTATTGTATTTGTAAGTGATTATAATTAAGTAATTTGCATGCTAAATAAGTAAATTTGTGCTTCGTAAATCATATTTATATTCACTCCACAAGATTGTGTTTAGTGCTTCATGCTTCCTTGCAACAAAAATGCACTTTTTGCACCTATTACACAAATAACTACTTTTCAATGTTATTCTTATTTATTGTTGGTAAATACATCAAAGTGATTAAATATATTATGTGAGAATGATTTTGAGTTTTTGTTCTTTGGAATAAATATATCATGTTTATACCTGATAATAGTAATTGTGATTCCGCTTAAGTTGAATTTTATTGTTGTGTTTTTCTAAACAAATTTTGTTCTTCATGAGGTCAATTATTTCGCTTATTGTATTTGTTTGTAAATTCAGTTTTGATGCAGAGTGGAGGCATTTTATTTCAAGTAGTGCATCATCACCTACAAGCCCTAAAATAGTTTATTCAATATCAATAAATGTATGTCATTTAATATGCAAAAAGAATTTATAACACATGGTAATTATTTGTTATGTTAAATATATTTACCATCAAGAGAAGCACCTAGAAAACCGTGATGAACATCTACCCACAATCCTGAATCAACCACCACAACATTTTGTACTTGTTCAAAAATGCTCTTAGCCACTTTTTCCTTAAGAGTTCCATTCTCCATTACCTCCGTCATACAATAAGTCTTTTTAAGAACAGTTTTAACAAGAGAATGGCAAGGTTTTTCTCTTAACAACCTGTCCAAAGATTTTATAAGAAATTAGGATGGTTATCCACTTTTTAGCTTGCCTTAGCCTATGCACCATAGGTAATAGTAATTGTTGAATAAAATTAATGAATGAAGTAGGTAACATTATATTTTAAAAATCTTTGAACCATAAATATTTTAAAACTTTGTCTAGCCAATAGTCGAAATTTCCTTGCAAATTGTTTGATTATATAAGCATTTCAAAAAATCAAAGAAAATAAGAAACCAAATTATTATTAAAGGATGACGTAGTAATAGTCTTAGTTGTTGATATTAAAAAAAAAATTGTAAAACTGCTAAAAAGTTGATTTTGTCTACTTGTTGAACTTCGGGGGCTGTATCGAGTTATACAGATAGGTTTTTTTTCCTTAAAACCATTTTTTGTGTTGTTCTTGCTGAGAAACGTAAAAACAACTAAAAAAAATCCAAAATTCCAACTTTTTTTTGGGTAAACCTATACTTTTCTCGCTTATTAGATGGGTTGGATGGAAAAGTAATAAAACCAATAATGTATTATACAAAAACAAACAAAATATTTACCATTCAGGTGATCACACATATGTGTATCTGTCATGGAAAAAGAGAATGGACCAACTATTTTTTTGTATAATGAAGGAAAAATGTTTCAGTACCAATCTCCACAACACATATGATCAACCTTTGCATACAAGGTAGAAGCAAACTTGTACATGTTGATTGTATGTTTGATTTTGTACTGTATATATCGATCACCCCACAATATATAAATTATTATTTCTCATTACAGATCTTTCGCTTTAAATTTTTCATTAGTTGTTATAGTTGCTTTGTAAGTTTTTAAACGTTTGCTATTTTAAATTGAAATTCCTCACTGTACCTTACTTTCCTCTTTCTATTAAATATAAAGCATTGTATTACAAGTAAATATTTCTTTGTATAATAAATTTGGAAACTCTTTGTTTATATTATTTGTTTCTAGATAAAATTGAATATATTTACACATGTAGTTGAAAAAAGAGCCTACATGTCAAAAGAAAATTTGAAAGCAACCAACAGAAACTCTGAAACTGATACAAATATGATTAGTGTTCTAATTAACCCTTTTTTACGTGGGCTAATAGATGGAATGGAAAGTACTTTATTGTTAGCTGATGTTCTCGAAGGACTACTTTATTGTATTCACTATGGTGTAGGATGTATGATGAAATGGATGAAGAAATTAAACACTTATTTCACGTTCATTTTTATATATTGCAGGAATTTATAACTTTTTTATTTTTGAGTAGACAATTAAGAAACTCACTTGATCATACGCGTTACACTGTGATTATTTAGCACATAATCTGAGGGATTAATGAATGATTGAAGATTAAATACACATGTTTGTTACCGGGACAAAAAACGCCGAGTGCTCTTATAACTTGAGTACCATTATGTACGACGGTTAAATGATGAAGAGCGAGAACGAAAGATAAATGAGAAGTGTATGAATGCCGGCTGGGAAGTATATGAAGGCTAACTGGCAAATATACGAGTGACGACTGGGAAGTGTATGAATGACGACTGGGAAGTGACTAAAATTGAGGTTGTATTCGTATTTATATGTCGGTTAACGTAGTTGCGAGGTAGGAGCAAAATATTAGGATCTGGCCAATGGGATAAAAGAGTTTGAAACGTAACGGTCAGATACAGCGAGTGCAAATTTGCAGTTGGGGTGATTTTTTATGGCCTGAAAAGGTTTCGTAGATACAGATAACAGAGTTTGGAAGAGAGTTTTTTTATGAAGCGATAAGTTGTAGGGTACTTTGAAATATTCATTGGAATTTGAGAAAACGAGATATATCTGTTTTTCTTAGGTGGTAGTAAAGTTAAAATGAATTTTTTGTTGATGTAAATAAATATTAAATGTTGAGAAGAAGGATATATTTAGTTATATGTTTTGAGCAGAATATTCGAATTGTATTATACAGGGGAAATTGAAAATAAAAGTCACAGGAGAATTTGGTAATTAAATCAAATTCGAACAATTAGATTGAGGCAAAGTTGTGACACGAAGTTCTGTGTTTCCAGACTAAATGGCCTATTTTAAATCATGTACATTTGCAACTTTTCCACAGTTTAATTTATTTTCTTAGCATGAAACAAACAAAAATTTATAATCATGAAAACATTTTATTATGTTAATATAAATGGTACAAATTTTGAAAGGTAGAATGTTTTTAAAGTATGTATATTTTTCTTCCATTCTTAATTTCTAGCAATTCCCACAATGCTGTCACTTGGTATCCATATTATTAAATAGCACATGTCCTTTCATGCAATATGTAATGCACCTTGTATCAGGTTATAATAGTTATATTTTTCAATTATCATTATTATATATTCATCAAAATGAATTATGCAATTCTTGTCTTTTGAGAGCGGTTTTAATTTTTCTTCATTCAGATACTTCAAAGGTCACTTCACTTCAATTAAGCATTTTTCGCCACAGAAAACAGACCGTCCGTATTTTGTGTTTTTCGCTAACAAAGCCATATTATACAGGGTTTCAAGAAAATGTTGAAAGATGGTTTGATGATACTAGAACAAACCATCAGTATTATTTATCTCACATTAATCAAATAATCCAGTAAACATAACCTCAAACATAGCTTTTTAAAATTAAAAAATACGGATTGCAGGATAATTTACATTATCATAACTATAATTTTTGATATCGGGTCGATACGATTACGTACTTTTTAACAATTTATTCCTTTCAAAAACATTTATGAAACTCTTAAATAGTCAAAAATCTACACTAAAATGGAAATTATGTCAACAAATTTTGTTTGGATCCGTGTATATAATATTGTCTTATCTATGCACAGGTGTGCTGTGGTTTGGATGCAACATAAAAAACAGAGATAAGGTTTCTGTCCTCACAATAAGTTGAAATATTTTAAATCAAAACATTCGAACAGAGATGCGTTTCTTTGAACCGTCAAGAGTGGAAAGACAAAGAGAGAAAATATGTTGAATACGTAAAAGCCGATTCAGTACTACTATCGACATCTATCGTAAATATTTTGAACCAAATAATTACTAAATTAGTAACTAGTATTGTGTAGGTTTTTAGGTTTACATACCAGTGAGGAGGCCCCTCTTAACACTTTAGCATGCGCAAAAGTTATCTCATTTTGTGAAGTTAGACCATGCATAGATAACTCTTATGAACTAGCTTGTCCCAAAAGAGCTGTTTTACGAGTGACGACTGGGAAGTACAAGTGACTAAAATTGAGGTTGTATTCGTATTTATATGTCGGTTAACGTAGTTGCGAGGTAGGAGCAAAATATTAGGATCTAGCCAATGGTATAAAAGAGTTTGAAACGTAACGGTCAGATACAGCGAGTGCAAATTTGCAGTTGGAGTGATTTTTTATGACCTGAAAAGGTTTCGTAGATACAGATAACAGAGTTTGGAAGAGAGTTTTTATGAAGCGATAAGGTGTCGGGTACTTTGAAATATTCATTGGGATTTCAGAAAACTATATTTATCTGTATTTCTTATGTGGTAGTAAAGTTAAAATGAATTTTTTGTTGATGTATTGAAATATTAAATGTTGAGAAGAAGGATATATTTAGTTATATGTTTTGAGCAGAATATTCGAATTGTATTATACAGGGGAAGTTGAAAATAAAATCACAGGAGAATTTGGTAATTAAATCAAATTCGAACACATTGTATACATTACGAATGGAACATTACTTTTTTAACCAGTTTTTTTCTACACTCTTCTGGTACGCAGGTAAATTTGAAATTTATTTGCGGATGTCACCGAGTCTATTCGAAGTGCAGCTATTTTTATTTGGGCCTCTCATAACAAGACAACGCAGTGAGGGAGCCCATTTCTGCTGTTGCACAACTTCTAATAATTCTACGGTAATATTGTAGATTTGTCTTGCTTAACCACATTGATTACAGTTATTAAACTAAATACAATTTTTCAACAGATATTTAACTACAGGTGACTGTTCCAAATCCATATCGTACCACAGTATCTGGTAGTTTGAGTTGTCTCAAAAAGGAAGTTTTACTTTTAATTTATGTTAAATTTTAAACGTTTGCTCATCTCCTGACAATATTATGTATAAATATAAATGTTCTAATTTTTTTATTTTAAATTATTTTGGAATATTATTATTAAACCATACACTACCCCATGGACAGGCTTTGTATTTATGGGAACACATTTGTTGAAGTTAAATTCTTAATATTGTATGAATGCTGCATGTATATTGTTATTGTATTATATTGTAGGAATACATTATTATATTGAGTTGTCCGGAACTGATACTAAAAAAATAAAATTTTGTATTTTTTGTTTATATGGCTAATTAATTTCTGTATTTGAAAGAAACCCAGATCCCAAGAAGTCCACAAACTCAAATGAACCTAATAGATTCTAGAAAACACCATTGTTCAATATCGCACATGCACAAACACACTCAGTTAAGGAAAAAAAATTGAAACAAAATAATTGATTACAATATATTCAATTTAAACTTAGATACAAAGCAAGTTTTCTCATTCTCATCAGTATAAAAATGTTTCATTTATTGATGTAACAATATTATATTATTAAACTAGTCAACATGACTAGTTAGTTTCTTTTCAGTTGTTTCAATTATCGCAATCATTAAAAAATTGTCATTTCTTTGTTAATAATAAAAGAACATGCATTTATATAAATAAACAAAACAAGTACATAATTATCACAACAAAACATTTAATATCTGTCATCTAAAAACTTTTACAAACAAAAATGTGGTTAAAAAGTTACATGATTTCTCGATAAAACTGTATAACAAAGAAACAAAATTATCGGTTTAAACGTATATTTTCATACTTTACCAATTAATAATCTTTTAAAATATTTAAGTACCCTGAATCCATTGTTTACATATAACATTAACGAAGAAGTTGCAAATAGAGAAAAAGCATAATATTATTTGATTTGTCTATGAATTTTATGTCGCTCAGCTGTAGCGACAAAAGCTCAACAATTTCAGCATTTTCACTATTTTTTTAAATCGCGGGAAATTTAAAATACGGTCACGTGACCAGATTTATCGCTGGAAACTAGCGACGAGCGACTGCATGAGGCTACACCCTTTTAAGCCACAATTTGCACTTTAAAAGTGACAGCCGAGTCGTCATTTATAATAGGGTGCCATATAGTGTTATTTTTGTGAAGTTGATTTCCCTGCCTAGCCATTATTTGCAATTTTTCTCGCCTAGCCGTGCAAATACCTACTTTCCCGTCCGGATAGCCACGAAAATTAGTGTTTTGACTACCTTTAACCATTTACTGAAATTAACTGTCTCGACCCTTTAACCATAGTATGGCTTTAACTAGTCTTGATTTCTAGATTTAGCCACTGAAATAAGAATTCAATTTTGTGAATTCTACCTTTCAGCATTTGAATTTTACAGATTTCATTTAATGGCAGGACAGAGAAATAAGGGAAATGATTTCCAGTATTCTTTGGAATCGTTAGTCCGCGCAGTAGAGGCCATACAAAATGGGGGATATCAGTTTTAAGAGCGAATGTAACTTTCAAAGTACCTAGAACAACTTTACGACAATAATCAAAGGTAATCACATCATTAGATAAGTACACCAAAAATTGGTCCAGAGTGTAAACTCTGAAAGGAAGTGGAAGAGAGATTGGTGGAGTGACTACTCACGATGGCTTCGCGTGGTTTTCCAGTTGATAAAGACGGATTACTTTGCTCTGTGCAAAAACTAATTAAGGAGACTAATTTGGGAAGAATTTTTGTAAATTACGTTCCTGGTAAAAAATGGTTTTCTCTTTTTTTATTAAAGACATCCGATCTTCAGCCAAAAATATGCAGAATATGTATCGCAAGCTCGGACCATGGTAACTGAAGAAAATATATGAAGGTGATTTTCTGGGACAACAGAACTTCTTGGCAACAACACTGTAGTGTAATAACCTAAGTAATTCTGTCACCAAATGTGATAACCTAAAAAAACTGTTCGCCATAAAACTAAAAATACCGCTGTCACCACTGCAATAACCAATAGACTCCACTATGATCCTAAATAAAACAAATTCTATCACCAGTTGTAATAACCTAAAGAACTCTGCTGTCAAAATGTCCCTAATGGACCGAGAAGGCAGCGCAGCTGGCTGTCACCACCCACGATTCCGTGGGAAACAGGAGTCGACGGCTCCTGTAAGAAATATCCGAAAGAAATGGCTTCGGCCTCCGCTGCTACCAGTTGTCGTTGGTAATGAGAGGTCTTGTGTTATGGGATTACGTCAGTTAGAGGGGTGTGCTGAGGAAAATTGTTAGGTGTAGCTCTTATGTGTATATGTTAGGTATTCCTGCTCTCCTGGTTGAGAAAATAAATTAACCGACAATGATTTCTTAAACGAGTTTAATAAAAAAAATAAGAAAAATAGAAATAAATTACACCAAATTGACAAAGCGTCAGGAATAATCGTATATAGAGTCTTGTGACTGTAATTAAATAAAATCAGTGATAGGATCGAGAGAAAACTTGAGATACCCTTTTAAATCAACGCGAATGACTCGCAGAATAAAAAGAAATTTGTTATTTTGAAAATAATCGCCAGAACCTGAATATTTTCGCGTAACCTATATATGAAACTTTGATATTAACAATTTAATATTCAACCTCAAATGTGCTCCCTATTCCTAATTCATACGGTGAGATATCACCATTAAATACTCGTATGCGATATGAACTATCATAACACAAATTAAATTATATAGATATATCATAGAATGCGGACTGCAATGTTAATAATCTGACCAAACTACAAAAAAAAATCATAATACACAGTTAGTATAATTTTGAAATCAGACTTACCAATTCCCGGACTGGGTGTTCACAAAAACGCCGACGGACACGATTCGCGTTTCGAACAAAAAAAGAAACCCTTTCAGAGCGCGTACAGTAGACACTCTCTTATAATCTTCTTTTCCCCTTTCGAAAAAAAAATTATACCAGATTGTTAAAACACTACTTTAATTATAAATTACTGAAACTCAGGACTCCTCAAAAAGCGCTATCCGCGAAACCCAAAAAAAACTAGACCGTTCCCGACCGCGAGTTTTTACCAACTGCCCCTCAATTGTTACACCTTCGCCGTTTTCGACCTTTCTCCCTAGTCAGTAATCTTCTATTTTTTTTGTACCTGTTACTTTTTGATTGGTGGAACTTATCGTTCGACGTAACTGTGTAATAGGTTGTTTACCTCGATTAACAATTGAATTTTTATTTGATTCCGCAAAATTTCGCTATTTTGACGCAATTATTATTTCCGGTTAAAATATTATTTTTTTCTTTCTGCAACCAGACAGGTCAATAGATAAGTGTTTTATCATTGTATCAATGTGAACGACCGTTTTCTATAGTTTAAACGTTATAATGTAAAAAGTAATTTGTTATACAGGATAATTCTCCCCATGTTTCTTATTTTGGTATTTATTACATTGCCACCCCGTTTGAAAAAGTGTTGGACTTACCTGTCCAACACCTTTTACGTGCATCCCCTACGCTAAACTTATCTAAGTACAAAATTGTGTCACTGCGTTACATGTTACCGCGATTTCACCTTGAGCACTACGCGTTGTACTGAGACACTGATTGTTGACTGCTTGCATGTTTGTGTTCATCGTTGCAATACCTATGACTCCCTAGTTGCACTATGTTGCTTTTTCCTCTGTTAGGTGTGGGACAATACTAATTTCCTCTCTGGTTTGTACTCGTTTATGTATCCAAAAGAAGATGGATAGTTTTTGTATTTGAACATGAATTCGTTCAGTGAAGGATTAGATATCGTTCCCTGGTACTGCTACTTTATTAGTTTGGCGGAATTATGGGGAGAGAAACCGTTTTGGTTTCAAAACTGTGCCCGTGGAATGGGGCGAGGACGATTTGTAATTTGATAAGCTTTTATCGGACTAATTGGAGGTGGTCTAAGGACCACAATTTTGGCAATTTGCTTGTTGCGAAGTACTTCCTCGTTATGTGCCTTTTGCTTCCTGTATTGCCGACTTCTGGGCTATTGTCGTTGATTCCACGTTTGCGTATTGTCTGCCGCGCACTTTTTTTGCACTTGGTTTTAAATTGTTTTTGGTTAACTAATATATTATGCTTATAGTAATGTTTTTATTCAAAAGAAACTGTTTATTCGGCGCGCTTTATTTGCACTTGGTTTTAAATTGTTTTTGGTTACTCATACATTATGTTTATAGTAATGTTTTTATTCAAAAGAAACTGTTTATTCCGCGCGCTTTATTTGCACCTGGTTTTAAATTGTTTTTGTTTACTAATACATTATGTTTATAGTAATGTTTTTTTTGTTTAATGAACGTTGCTGGATGATTGTGCATTGACTTCTTGAGCGTTTTCCTCGTCTTGCTTGGTAAGCTCAATTTCTTCTTTGGACTTCTTCTTTATGTCATTTTTGTGTAATACCCATGCCGTTAGGCTTGACCATATGCCTGCGAATATAGCTATGCCGCAGCCTATGGTTTGATATATTCGTAAACTGTTTATTATTACTCCGCATAGGTAATGCAGAATCTTATATACGAAGTAGAATCCTATGAGACCACTTACGTCTGTTCCTAATTCTGAAAACCATCCCCATATATGATTTATGGTTGTGTGCGCGAGTTCTTTTATTTCCTTTAACATACTGGTGACGCTGTAGCTTTGGTCCGCAGCTGGTAACCCTGCTGTCCGCCTTATAAGTATGTTTTCGACTGCTTTCCGTTCTGTGCCAAAGGTAAGTAGTCTGTGTGTTTCCTGAATTTCTTGTTGTGTGTATAGGCCTTCTGCTCCTACTTTTTCTATGTACTTGTCTAGTCCATTACTGACTATGGATGTGTGGTTGTGCATACTATAGTGAAATATCAACCTTGAAACTTCGACGCTGCAGCTCTATACCTTTTGCGTTCTAAACTCGTTTCGTTGAATCACTTGGACTGACACGGTTTCACTTTCATACGACGTTTTCGGAGGCGCGCACGGCTGAATGTCTCTTAGTGATATAACCGTTGCGTTAGTTTTCGCGTCCGCACAATCGTAGGCTATTAAACCATCTGTCCCATGTAGTATGGCGAAGATTAGTGTTAGGGTAGCCATGGTGTGCCGTTGGGTGAACATTGTCTTCTACTGTCTCTGGGTTTGCTTTCTTCTGTTTCATTTGTAAGTCCCATTTCGCTACGCACGATTCTTACTCTTTTACATACGCAATTACAAAATTAACAAAGAACAATGACTGAAAGTAACAAAGAACAATGACTAAAATTAACAAAGAACAATGATATTCTCAGTGTAGATGCGCCCTATAACGTGCATGTATACTACTGTACGGGGCTTATAATCACATCACATGTTTCTTAATATTTGCTATTATAAGTCTTATCTATTTTAGGTTTCCTATATCCTTTATAGTAATTATAAAATCAACCTAATATGGTTGTCCATTTTTTTTGAAAATTAAATAATTATTACTAAGTACGTTAATATCAACCAATGCTTCCTATAGCCTTTATTTTGGTTGAATAAATACTACTATTATTTACACTTAAATCATGGCTTCCTGTAGCCTTCCCTAAATTAAAGAAACCCCTTATGTTCATATGTCATGCATGACTAATTAATAATAATAATAAGCCTTAAATTGAATTATTCGCGGCGTCCTATATGGACTTCCGGTTGATGTGTTATTGCTGCCCCTATATGCCATAAGGACATATGGTATCCATTGGTCCCAATTCTTTTGGTTGTGTGAAATATAGTGGGGAAGCATATCTTGATTAACTCTGTGCATTCTCTCAATTTGCCCATTAGATGTAGGTGCGTAGCTCGCAGTGTGAATCTTTTTTATATTCAAAATTTCGCATACTTCTTTCATCAATTTGGACATGAAGTTACTACCTCTGTCTGTGAGTAATTTTTGTGGAGTACCGTGTCTGCACACTATTTCCTCTACAAATGCTCGGGGTATGGTTTGCGCCGTTTGATCGGGTATAGGTATAGCCTCACAATATTTTGTCAGATGGTCTTGGAAAGTCAGCAAATATTTGTTTCCTCTATCTGACGTTACTAATGGACCAACTATGCCCATTGACGTAATTTCCCATGGTTTGCTTACGGGGGTGAATTTCTGTAGAGGTGCTTTCTTGAAATGCGGAGACGTTTTACGTCTGTTACATGAATCGCATTCTTGGCAATACTTTATAACATCCGCCTTTAGTGTTGGCCAGTGAAATCTTTTTTCTATCGCCGTCATAGTTTTTTGTTGTCCTTGATGACAATATAAGGGTGTGTCATGGAAATCCTCTAGCGCCTTTACCTGTAGTGATTTAGGAAGTATCAGTTTGTCAGATCCCTTGTTGCCACTCCGGTATAGTATGTTCTCTTTGTCTAAGTAATATGAAGCCGTGGTATCCTCATCCTTTGCATTTATTTGTTGTATGATTTTGTTACAAAAATTGACTTTTCTTTGTTCTTTTAATAGTATGGCTCTATCCCATATGGGTTCCCATTCTGCACTTTCTTCCATTACTTGTGCGATGTCACTGCCCTTGTGCTTTTCCTCAATTATTTCTATTTTTGTGTTAGAGTTAAAAAATATGAATTTACTCATTTTTGCCACTTCTTCCCATTGTAGTCCCATGAGTTGACCACTTGATTTTACGAATGCTACTGCTGGCTGTTTGTTTGCCTCACAGCCTTCTTTGAGTTGCTTGATGCACTCCCACACATTTTCGTAGGAGGATTGATCTTCTACTGTAGATTTTCCTGTTATGTAATATATTGTTTTCCCCGGTGTATTCCATTCTAGGATACTTGGTATTTGTTGGTCTAGGTCTATTTTCGGCCTTCCCATTATTTCTGCCATCTCGCTCAGTAACGCGTCATTTGGATGACCTTTTCTTGGTATAAACAGTGCTAGTGTCTGTTGTTGGGGTGTAGTATAGAGGGTTTTTTTCTACTATAAGGTCTTTCGTTGCTAAGGTGCTCACGTTATTGTCAATGTGTTCTTTATATTGTTTGTAGTCTGTGTTTATGAAATTGTTTGCTGTGTCATGCATTCTGCTAAGTGCGTCTACGTTTCCGTGTTTACGACCTGGCCGGTGAACTACTTCAAAATCATATTCTGACAGTGTTAGTGCCCATCTCGTTAATCTCGAGATGGGGTCTTTAAGAGATAATACCCATTTTAATGGTCTGTGATCTGTTATTATAGTAAATCGCTTACCATATAGGTAGCATCTAAATGTTTTGACACCGTATATTATGGCTAATAATTCTTTCTCAGTAATTGAATAATTTAACTCTGCTCTATTTAACGTTCTACTTGCGTAAGCTATGGGCTTTTCATGTCCCTCTCTTATTTGACTTAGGATTGCTCCGACGCCTATTCCGGATGCGTCTGCTGATAGAATGAATGGTTTCGTAAAGTCTGGAAATATTAATAACTTATCTGTAGTTAATATTTGTTTTAATTCGTCCATTGATTTAAGTACGTCATCGGTTATTTTAAAATCTACGTCATTTTTCGTTAAGTTCACTAGTGGTGCCGCTATATCTGTGATGTTTGGAATAAATTTTCTGTACCAGTTAACCAATCCTAAGAATCCTCTTACTCCCTTAACTGTCTTCGGTAGGGGATACTTTTGTATAGCCTCAATTGTTTCTGGATCGGGTGAAATTCCTTCGTGTGTTATTACGTGTCCCAAATATTTTACTTTTTGTAGTAAGAAGCTGCACTTTTTTGGTTTCAGTTTTATATTTGCTAGTTGAAGTCTCTCCAGAATGTCTTCTATTCTTTCTATATGTTCTAGCTCTCCTGTATAGTTAAAGATAATAATATTGTCTAGGTATACCATGCAACTGGCTCCGGTTAATCCTGCTAGCGTTCTATTCATAAATCTTTGGAAAGTCGCTGGTGCGTTGACTAGGCCAAATGGCATTTTTGTGTACTCATAATGACCATGGAAAGTGCTAAAGCCTGTAAGAGGGATGTCTTCTTCCTCCATGTCAATTTGATGATATGCTTCTGCTATGAGCTTGATGATGGCCGGATTATTCCTCCGTCTAGTAACCTGTCAATTTCGGTCTTCAATGTTTCCCGTTGTTGATATGGGATTCTATAGGGAGCTTTGCAAATTGGCTGGGCTCCTGTTTCTAGTGCGATTGAATGCTTTACTTTGGTTGTGCTTGTCAGAATTTCCTCCTCGTCTTGAAATAAGTGATGATATTTCCTTAGAAGGCTTCTTAGCTTCTGTTTCGCTTCTTGTGGCAAATGTGACATATCAAAGCCTTCCTCTATCCATCTATTATTTGATACATCAAATTTTGCAATCACTAGTGGTTTTATTTTTGGCCCTTGCTCTTCCTCGTATTTGTATGCTTTACCTATTTTCTCTCCCTTCCTTAGTTGTACTTCATTAAACTATGCATTTATTATTCTCACCGGAATAATTTCCTTGTTTGGTACTAACGTATTTGCCATGCTTATAAAGCTGTTGCCCTTACTTGTAGCTTCACATACAATGTTTATGCTTTGGATCTCCTTTACCAATTTTGCCAGTGTGCACACCTCAGTTCTAGGTGGTATGAGTAGTGCCTTATCTAAAATTATATCCGTCTCTGTGCGTGATGTTTCTTTTTCTTCCGTATTGTTTTAGTTGTCATTAACCTCTCTTTTTGTTATTTTCGTGGATAGTTGTTCTTTTTGTTCATTTCCTGCCGATTGGCTTGATAAAGTCTGTTTTATGTTTTTTTATATCTCTTTTTTTACTTTTGGTGATTTGGCATCCCTTCTTGTTTTCCTCCATGACTTATGATTTTTTCTGCGGTCGTATGAAACTTTTGACTGTTGATAACCAGTTTTCCCATTCTTTTCCTGAAGTCACAGGTTTTCTTTCTTCTTCTGTGTTGTTTCTTTGTAGTCTTGGCTGTGCTGACTGTTTCTACTGTTTTTGCTTCATGAACCTCCCTACTGTATCCAACCATTGTTCCCAGTCTTCATTTTTGCTTACTTTATCATCTTGGACTGACATCATTTCCATTACTTCCTTGGTTGATCTCATTAGTATCTTTTGACCCCATAGTAGTAGTGACGGTTCTCTTTTGTAAGATATTTCCGCTTCTTGTTGAGCTAAGAAGTCTCTCCCAAGTAATACTTCTACGTCCTTAAGCATTTTGTCGTCACAGACTATTAGTTCGAATGACGTTCCGACTCCTCCTGTTTCTGTTTGATTTTGTTGTTTCATGTAGTCGTATTTCGTGTCCCGTGATTCATCTTAAGCATAATGATTGAATGTCTTCACTATACATTTCCGTTGGCTCCACTAGTGAGTGTCTTATAAGTGAATAGAAGCCTCCTGTATCTATCAAGCATGTTCTCAGCACTCCATTAATTTTTAGGGACACCATGTATGGTATTTGCTTTGTCCTGTAAAAATGTGAAATGCCGTTTTTTATTCCCCTTGTTGTTTCTCTTTTGAGGCTCGCTGGATGGGACCTTCCTGCGGCCTTATTTAATCTAAAAAATGTTCCGGAGACGCGTTGTTTCCTGCATTGTTGTTGTTGGTGTTTTGTCTGTTTTTCCACCAGCCGTTTTGCCTGCCACTGGGATTTGCGCCCGTGTTTTTCCTTTGATAATTGTTATTACTATTAGGTGGACGTCTGTTTTGATACTAGTTATTGTATCCCCTCGACGTGTTTCATTCTTTAGCCCAGTGCCCTTGTTTTCCACATCGAAAACAAGCATTTTCCTGCTGACCTCTTCCATTTTGTTTGTTTGCACGGCACTCGGTTGTCAGGTGGTTCGCTTTTCCGCAGTGTTGACATTTCCTTATTTGAGTGGGCTGTTTTGCTCTGCACTCGTTTGTCTAATGGTTTGTTTTGCCACAGGTATAACATTTCCTTTGTGGGTTGTGTTGTCTTACGTTTCTGCAATTTCTTTTCTCGTGGTTACCTGTCTTACAAATGTTGCACCATTTGTCTCGTCCCATGTACGCTACTGTGTCAGAATTTGTTTTTCCTCTTAGCATCATTTGGGTCATTTCCTGTAGAGCCACTATTTCTTCTGCTTTCTCCAGGTCGAGATGTGGTTCCTTTAACAATAATACTCCTGTCTCTTTCATCAGGTCCTTCTTAAGCCCCATTTTAAATTGATTTAATACTAGATCCTTGTTTCCTTTTTTCAATCCTGGAATTTCGTCCTGTGACGCTCCAACTAGGTCATCTTCCAGAGCCTTCGCCGCTAGCAGCCGCAACCGCGTAGTGAAGTCAGCTACCGATTCGTCGTGTCGTTGGTAACAACTACTAAGACTCAATAAATTATTGCCCGGTAAACATTTCGGAGTAAATTTACGTATTAATTTTTCTTTAAGTTCAAAGTAATCTAAGTTATCTAATGTTGTATCAGATTTAAAGTATTGATAGGCAGCGCCTGTTAATTTAAATTTTAAAATGTTCAATGTGTTATCTTGTGGCCAGTTATCTAGCCTGGAGCGTTGCTCCAATTTTTCAAAATATCTAACAGCATCCTTGCCGTTAAAATCAGATAATGTTGCCGCAATTACCACTAATGGTCGGGGGGGCAGTTGCACTACCAGTGGGCCTGAAGCCGTTGCAGTTTCCCCTGCAACTTTTACGGCTGCTTCTGAAGTTTGTTGATTAGCACCTATATTAGTGTTAGTAGGCATTTTTTTGTAGTTTGGTATATTTACTTTAAAAAGCACACAGCACTAAACTATCTTACCTTTTGACGAATCTTCTGAAAAAAAAAACAAAAGTATGGGGAAGGGGGTTGTGAGTTGGTTTGGTTGGGTTTCGCCTATTTTGCGGTTTTTGAGGTTATGTACCTCCAGAGTTGTATTTTACTTTGTTCAAATTATTTTGAATTTATACAGAACATAATTTCTATAACTTTGTATATTTGCTTAATTAGAATATATGAAGCCGGTCCTGTTCTATTAAATACTTGGTTTTGTATGAGAATTACTACGTCCTTGTTGTGTTTATTTTCTTACGATAGACATTAAAATTGTGTCGTTATATTTTTTTCAAATTACTAATATTATTCTATTAATAGCATTTTACAGAAGGTAGTAGGTAAATGACACTTAACTATGTTTTGTAACTTGATAACTGTGAATAGAATTGAACTAACTAGACTTTATTTCTTATTTTCACTTTCAATATAAATTGTTATTTATACTCTAAATTCTAAATAATTTCTAAATTTGTCAGATACTTATATGTACTATTAACTTGTTCTTCGTTTTCCTAGCAATATATATAATGGATAATCTAACAACCAACAGCTGTGTGTAGTGTCGTTTTACGATATTAATTTACCGACGGGAAATGAGGAATGTGGTAATGACGTAACATTTCCCTACAGAGAAATTATGATGGACGGACCCAAAGACTCTGAAAAACATGCACAAACCGCTTCAGGAAAGATTTAATGCCCAAAACTGACGACCCTAAAAAAAATCCGAAAACCGCTGTCACCAAAATGTAATATCCCCGAGGATAATCGCATGGTGAAGCAGTTATCAACTCAGCCGATGTTCCTGAGTAGGATTATTTTTTCGACCTTGTCTGGTCTAGATCCAGTGTGTTTTGCAGTAGCTGTGCTACACGTCAGGCAGGGTGTGATTCTTCATCACGCACACTGGTCTTGGTCTAGCAGATGCTATGGTCGTTAAGGCACTGTGTTGCGCAATTACTAGACCCTGGTTAAAGAAAACTCCGTTGTCACTCCTTAGTTGACCTAACCTTTACGCCATTCGGCATGTTCACCTCAGGTAGGTCCTTAGCCTTGCCCGAATATGGATTTTTTCTCGACCTTCTCTGGTCTAGATCCAGTGTGTTCTGCGCCAGCAGTGACACCTCGGTCAGGATGTGATTCTTCACCACGCACACCGGTCTTGATCTAGTAGAAGCTCTGGTCCCGAAGGCTCTATGTTGCGCGATACTAGACCCTGGTCGCGAACCGTCATTTCCCCTCCTTGCTATGGTAGCTGAAACGCTTGCCACCGCTCGTGGGGTGTGGTTCCAGACTACCGGTTTTACCTCTCACGGGGAAATGGTTCTGGACAGATCACCTCGCATGGGGTACGGTTCGACAACCACTATCACCCTTCCTGGGTGGGGTTGTACAAACCACCATGCGCGGAGTACGGTTCGACAACCGCTGTTACCAAAATGTAATAACCTAAGTAATTATGTCACCAAATGTGATAACGTAAAAAAACTGTTCGTCATAAAACTAAAAAATACCGCTGTCACCACTGCAATAATCAATATAGTCCTAAATAAAACAAATTCTATCACCAGTTGTAATAACCTAAAGAACTCTGCTGTCAAAATGTCCCTGATGGACCGAGAAGGCAGCTCCTGTAAGAAATATCCGAAAGAGCTAGCTTCGGCCTCCGCTGCTACCAGTTGTCGTTGGTAATGAGAGGTCTTGTGTTCTGGGGTTACGTCAGTTAGAGGGGTGTGCTGAGGAAAAATTTTAGGTGTAGCTCTTATGTGTATATGTTAGATATTCCTGCTCTCCTGGTTGAGAAAATAAAATTAACCGACAATGATTTCTTAAACGAGTTTAATAAAAAAAATAAAAAAAAATTACACCAAATTGACAAAGCGTCAGGAATAATCGTATATAGAGTCTTGTGACTGTAATTAAATAAAACCAGTGATAGGATCGAGAGAAAACTTGAGATACCCTTTTAAATCAACGCGAATGACTCGCAGAATAAAAAGAAATTTGTTATTTTAAAAATAATCGCCAGAACCTGAATATTTTCGCGTACCCTATATATGAAACTTTGATATTAACAATTTATTATTCAACTTCAAATGTGCTCCCTATTCCTAATTCATACGGTGGGATATCACCATTAAATACTCATATGCGATATGAACTATCATAACACAAATTAAATTATATAGATATAATATCATAAAATGTTAATAATCTGACCAAACTACAAAAAAAAATCATAATACACAGTTAGTATAATTTTGAAATCAGACTTACCAATTCCCGGACTGGGTGTTCACAAAAACGCCGACGGACACGATTCGCGTTTCGAACAAAAAAAGAAACCCTTTCAGAGCGCGTGCAGTAGATGCTCCCTTGTAATCTTCTTTTCCCCTTTCGACAAAAAAATTATACCAGATTGTTGAAACACTACTTTAATTATAAATAACTGAAACTCAGGACTCCTCAAAAACCGCTATCCGCGAAACTCAAAAAAAAACTAGACCGTTCCCCACCGCGTGTTTTTACCAACTGCCCCTAAATTGTTACACCTTCGCCGTTTTCGACCTTTTTCCCTGGTCAGCAATCTTTTATTTTTTTTGTACCTGTTACTTTTTGATTGGTGGAACTTATCGTTCGACGTAATTGTGTAATAGGTTTTTTACCTCGATTAACAATTGAATTTTTATTTGATTCCGCAAAATTTCGTTATTTTGACGCAATTATTATTTCCGGTTAAAATATTATTTTTTTCTTTCTGCAACCAGACAGACCGCTTAGATAAGTGTTTTTTCATTGTATCAATGTGAACGACCGCTTTCTATAGTTTAAACGATACAATGTAAAAAGTAATTTGTTATACAGGATGATTCTCCCCATGTTTCTTATTTTGGTATTTATTACAGTAGTGCTTAATTTTCCCGAAAGAGTTTGAAATATGGATGAAACTGCTATGTTTCTCTCTCCAAAAGGATCATTAATTTTGATAGAAAAGGCTAAATCAAGTTACGATGTGACTCTACTTCCGAGGATGAAAATGTCATCACGTTAATTACAGCCAGTGCAGTAGGCGAGTTAGCTCCTCCTCTTACGATATTTAAATATGATCGCTGGCCTGCCATTATACCAAATTCTGCTCCTGCAGGATGGGCTATTGGTAAATCCGATACCGGCTGGATGTAAAGTCATACATTTTACGAGTACTTCAGAAATGTATTTGTTCCGTATCTCGAAGATAGCACCACAATTTTTCCTATTGTAGTTTTCATAGACGGCCATCAATCACGTCTGTTACTTCACTTAAGTAAGTTTTGGCGACAGCGACACATCATTTTAATAAGTTTATACCCGAACATCACACATATAATGTAACCTCTAGGCATCGCCTTTTTCTTGCATCCTAAACAAGCATGGAAGCCTAATTATGTTATCAAACAGACTAAGGTACGATACGATTCAATTTCTCGATTAATACTATTTTATAAAATGGTGCGCCATAAGACGATTATAGGAAAATAAATCTCTAGCAGACCATAATGTAACAAATTTATGTATTTTATTTTGAAATGCCCTGTAATATTTGATAATAAATATGAATTATAATTTGCAATGTAGTAACATAGTGACTTCATTACTTTATACAATGCGTTCATAAAGTGTGAAACGGTCCATTATCTCACGAGATAATGGACCGTTCAGAGGAAAAGCGCGACGCGTCAATTTTTATTTCGGTTTTTTAATTGTTTTTGCAAAAAAAATCTCACCCCATTACCCTACCAGATGTGACGTCATCGTTATTTTTGTAAATGGAAAAGGTATGTTTTTATTCTAAAAGTTCAACCATACCAAAGTCATTATATTAAACAATTCTTGTAATTACGTTTTTGGTTTATTACTTTTCCATCTAACCCTATCTAATATGCGAGAAAAGTATAGGTTTACCCCAAAAATGTTGGAATTTCGTAACATGTCTTGTTGGCACGATACAGCCTCCGGAGTGCAATAAATCACCAATTTTATAATTGAATATTGTTCAGGACATCTCACACATGAACCCTATTGATTTTCAACTTACTAGAGCCAGTACAAAGGGTACTAAGGTACTTCAAGTACCACATTTTTGGAGAAATTTCGGTTTGTTAGCACGATACAGCCTCTTTGATTTTGAGCTCACGAGAGACAGTTCAGCGGGTGCTATGGTACCTGAAGTACCACATTTTTTGGAGAAATTTCGGTTTATTAGCATGATATAGCCTCCGGAGTGTATATACAAGTGACCAATTTTATGATTGGATATTGTTCAGGGCGTCTCACAGATGAACTCTTTTGATTATCAGGTTACCACAGATAGTACAGCGGGTCCTATAAATCCAGATATATTACATGTTTGGTAATTTTTGGAGGAATTTCGGCTTGTTATCACTTTACAGCCTCCAAAGTGTATACACACAATTTTATTATAGGATATTGTTAAGGGAGTCTCACTGATGCGGAAGAGTTAATTTTAATCTTTAAACCCGTTTATTTTGAATAAGAAATGACTAGATTAACACTATTCATTGTAAAACAAATAATGAATTCAGTTTTACGAAATATAAGCGCTGGTTTTCATTACACTCAGTATACCGTGTGTGCTCAGAAGGGTTTTATGTACAAATTTGGTATGACAGAGCTCAGAAAAATATGGGCTTTTAATTTTGATATAAAAATATACCGTTTCTATTTAAAAAAAATTCTCGATGACGTTACATCTGGTAAGGTAGTGGGGGTAAAAATTAATTTTTATGGAAAAACAATTAAAATGCAAAAATTTACCTGTCTGCGTTTTTCCTCTGAAAATAGTTAACTCGTGGGAAAATGGACCGTTTCCACACTTTATGAACGCGATGTATAGTATGTACGTACTAAAGTGAGGTTCTGTCCTATCATCGTAAATGTTCTAATTTTGATAAATTGTATTTTGAAATGGATATAGAAACAGTAGAATCTCGGTATTTAGGAGCTACGTACGAGTACAGAAAATTTTTCATCAAACTACGTCATAATTATAATAAAACAAACATGACTGAGATTTCTTTACCACCCGCATTACATAGTAAAAGGGAGGTCATTCATTTACGTCAAAATTGACTCCCCATTTTTTTGCGAGAATACGCGTTTTGAAGCATCAGGACTTCAAATCACGTGTTATCTCGATGATGTCGGTCTGTATGTGCGTTCATTTTTGGACAAACCGATGAATCGTTTGGCTCCAAAGTTTGTAAATATATTCTTAGGCAAAAAAAGAAGAGTTGGAAAAACTGATCTTCCCCTCTACAGGGGGTGGAGTGAAAGAAATTTAAAATGCTAATCTCTCTGTTGGGGGTTATTTTCGAATAAATAAAATTATTCAGCGGGCCAATATGCATAACTTTTGTCTTAAACATTTTTCCATAAAATGGTGCGTTTACGTTTTCACTTTGGGGGTGCGTGAAATCGTGCGAATATGCGAAATATTTCGGTTGGGGGTCAATTTTTGGCTAAAATGTATATAAATAAAATTACTCAGCGGGCCAAATTACACAACTTTTGTTACAAATATTTTTCTCTAAACCAACCGGTTTCAAACATTCAATTTTAGGTAGAGTAATTTTTCGAAAATTTTATATACACTATATATGGAGAGTATCAATGAACCAAAATGCTAATATCTTCGTTCGGATTACGGAAAATGTATATAGATAAAATTAATCAGCAGGTCAAAATACACATTTGTTTCAAACATTTTTGTCTAAAAGTACCCTTTTTTAATTCAAATTTGCCTCCAAAACTTTATTGGTCTGTACTGATTTGTTTTTCGTTCATGTTTGTGTTGCTAGTTACTACAGCTCACGCGGTTCTAACCTAATTTTATTATTATTTTACACCATCATCATCAAGCCGTTCAATCCTTTCGGATTATGGCTAATGCTATTGCTAATGCAATGCATTATGATCTATTTATTGAGGTGGATCATTCCTCTTCTCCTCTATTTTTTTACAATTTGTTGTGGGTCCTGGCCATTATTGTCATCTTTTGCCACTCTACTCTGTTTTTACATTTTAGTTTCCAGTTATTTATTCCTATGCTCTTTGAATCCTCATTAATTACATATTTCCATCTTTTTCTGGGTCTTCCTTTTAGTCTAGGCCAGATCGGGATCCACTCTGTACTTTTCCTGATCATTTCCGATGGTTTTCTTCTCAGTATATGTCCTGCCCATTGTAATATTTGTGCTTTTATGAACCTTATAATGTTTTCGCCTTGAAGTTCATCCTCTATGTCTTTATTAATTTTGCGCCTCACACACCCATCTCTTGTAGTGTCTGGACCCAGAATGATTCTCATTATTTTTCGTTCTAATACTTTAAGATTATGTTCCTCTTGTTTTGTTATTGTGCTTGTTTCCATTGCATAGGGATAACTGGTCTAATAATCGTCTTATAAATATTTTTGTTTTTTTGTTAATGTTTTACTTTTTAACATTGCTCGATTCCGACCATAGACTTGATTTTCTTTTAATATCCTATCTACTATTCGTTCTTTTCCAATTATCACTCCTAAATAATTGAAGTGGGTGACAATCTCAAATCGGTGCTTCTCTGTTTCAAAGTAGTTTTCCGCCTTATTGCTGTCTCTTCCTATATTTTGTTTTGCCTTCATTTATATACAAACCGAATTTTTTTACTTCCCTGTCTAGCCTATCTATATCTTTTATCAATTGTTCTTATTTATTTGCTATTATCGTAACATCGTCTGCATATGCTATAACTTGTGATTGATTCACCATTACATTTTTCTTGTCTAAATTTGCCCTTCTCAGTATGTAATCCATTACTAATTCTGTTATGTTCCCAGTTTTTTTGCAGTATTTGCTCTAGAGTCTAAATTGCATTAATTGTCTGCCTTCCTGGCCTCCAGCCGTTTTGGTAGTCTCCGAGAATTTTTTCTGCGTGTACTTTTAGACGTTTATTAATTAAATTGGCAAGTATCTTATATGTTACATTTAGTAATGTTATTGGTCTATAATTTTGGCAGTTTACCTTGTCTCCTTTTTTATATGCGGGTATGCTAATGCCAGTGTGCCAATCTTCCGGCATCTTATTTTGAATCCATATCTCTTCGATTATATGACAAATTTGTTCCTGCATTGTTGTCCTCTATATTTCAACAAATCTGCTTCTATTTCATCAACCCCTTGTAGTGGTTACTTAGTAAGGGTCCCTCGTATACTCGACGTTTACCATAAAGGCATATTATTATGGAGGAAACCACTTACCTATTAGCAACCTGTGTTCGGGAACAGAATAAACAATAACACATTTATAAAATCACTGGGTTCAAGTTTAATACATTTAAAAATACACGATTATAAATATCAAAACGACTTATTCAAAGTATTAATAACAATCATATCATCCTGGTTCGTTCACACCCATTATATAGGAAACATAGTTGTGTTTTACTACACATCCGACCTCCGTCTGTAAACCGTATATGTCTATTTATAAAATAACAAAAACAAGCTCTCCTTGATAAATGCCATTGACTATAGCCGATCAATGCTCCCTACATACTATAATTAATATTAACCTGAATTTAAATATTATCTCTAAGTTAGTGTCCTTTTGTCTTTAATGTCTTTTAAGGGATCACTACATCATCCCCTCTTGGAAGAGAAAAATTATCATTTTAATTTTTCGATATCACTTATACCTATAACTGTTTTTATGAATGTTTTTGTTTTTTCTTTGTTTACTAAACACTACTTGTTCGTTTATCAACACGCTTCACTTATTTACAATTGTTTCCGCTCTTTGTATACAAACAATCGATTCTTATGAACAGTTTTTTGCTTTTTGTCTGGAGATGTAATCTCACAATTTACCCCCTTGACTCCCGTTATTTTAAACGGACCTAGATAATGTGAATCGAATTTGTTTCTTGCTTCATTTTTTAGAATAACTAATTCCCCTATTTTAAAATTTACGGGTGAAGAAACATTTTCGCTATTATTAACTCTACTTAATTTATTATTTATTAAAAACTGTCTGGCCCTTTCATTAGCGTATTGTAATTTATATCTCAATTCATTGTCATATTTTTCAAAATAGTAACACGGTTCAATTTTTACGTTTAAAAATTCTGGCAAATTGGGTTTTCTCCCCTATAATAACTCAAAAGGAGTGTATCCGTGATACGTATTTGGTATTGTATTATAACAATATGCGAACATTCTTACAAACTCACACCAGTTATCCCTAGAATCTTTGATAAAATTTCTTATATATTCGTTAAATGTCCTATGTAATCTTTCGCAACTGCCTATTGTTTCGTGGTGGTATGCTGCTGAAAAATTATGTTTTATATTTAATAGTTCTGCTAAATTCTTCATTATTTCGTTCTTATATTCCGTCCCTTGATCTGTTCTTATTTCTTTCATCAATCCGTAATTTGGTATAAAGTTGTCGAAAATTGCTTTTGCTATTGTGTGTGCTTCTTTATTCTGAACTGGTATCATAACTGCGTACTTAGTTAATTCGCATAATATCGTAATGCAATAACGATTTCCGTTGTTACTCTCTACAAACGGACCTATTGTGTCTATGTAAATAATATCAAACGGTTTTATAGATGTATCTGTTATAACAAATTTTTCTTTGTGACTGGGCTTTGCCTTATTTACTTGACATTTATGACAATTTTTTACGTATTTCCTTACGTCTTTCTCCATGTTTTTCCACTTGAAATTTGCTCTTAGTTTCTTTAATAACCTATTATTTCCTACATGTCCCCCAAACATTGGATCATTGTGGTATCTTTCTAATATCTTTTGGATCTCTTCTTTCTGCTGTACCGTTTTTGATACGTCGCATATACATACATGAATACTTTTTAATCTTTGATTTCCTATTTCTATAAATTCTTCTACTGTGCACTTTTTAAATATATCATCATTTGTATATATTTTCATTCTTTTTACTTCATTTCTTACCGATAGCTCTTCAAGCTTTTCCAACGTTCGTCCTAGGTCGAAGTTGTGTAAACTGGTATTTAAGGCTTCACTAAATTTCAATTTGTTTTTGATCCGGATGCTCATCCTAAGTGAGATACGGTTATTTTCAAAGTGTAAAATTGGTAATTTATGTGCCTCAAGGTTATTTAAAACTTTTACTACTGCAGGTTTTTGTATTCTTACTTCTTTTGTTTCTACTTTATTCCTTTGATCCTTTCCTGTTTGTACGTTTTCTTTTTGCGTTTGTGCTCTTGTGATTGTCAAGACATGTGAATTATTTATGTATAAATCCTTAAGTTCTTCAATGGATATTCTCGATATACTGTCCGCGTAATTATCTATACCTTTCACATACTGTATTTCAAAATCGTATTCTTCCAAATCAATCAAATTTCAAATTTTTCCTAGACTATGTATTTACGTCTTAATTGATTAAAACTTTTATCGCTGAAAATTTTATCCAAAATTTTCGGATTAGTTTCGTTATTTTCCTTATATGTTGCTTTATCCCATTCTGTATGTATTTCTAATTTATTCTTCCTTTCTTCTAGTTCTTTTAAACTGTACACGTTGTCGTTAATCATTAATGTATTTTCAATTATCTTAGCTTTAGCTCCACTTTCTCTCGCCTGTTTCATGTATCTTATTAGCTGTTTTCTCTGTTCCAATATATCTTTCGGATAATCTTCATCAATATATATCTTTGTTCCTTTTAATTTATTCGTTCCGTTCAAAGTCTCTACTTTCTTATTCACATCTTTCATCATTATTAATACTGGTCAATTTTTGTTACTGGTTTTGTTCCCTAATCTTTTACATTTCAAAATATCTGTTTTAACATCTACTGTGTTATTAACATTGTTCATTACATCTTCTAATTTGTTTTCTAGTTGTTCCTCATCTTCTTCGTTTTCTTCTTCTATACCATGTATTATTAAATTCTTCTCTCTAAAATTTTTCTGAGTATCTGTCATGTTTCCTTGCAAAAATTCTGTTTTTTCCTTTAGTTCCTTATTTTCCATCCTTAAATCGTAGTTTTCCTTCTTTAATTGTGCTATTTGTCTGCTCATTTCTTCAATTTTCTCTTCTATCTTGCATATTCTCACGTTATTGTCGACTCGATTATTGTAATTTCCATTATTATTGTATTTCCTATATTTATTAAAATTTTCGTATCTGCCGTAGTTGTTTCCTTGATTATACTGTCTAAATGTTCCTCTTGAATGATTACCATTATAACATCCTCTGTTGATTCCTCTCCGATGGTTATTCCTAAAGTCAAAGTTTGATTTCCTGAAGAAGTTCCTGTTATCTTTCATATGTAAGACTTGTTGTTGTCCTACTATACCTTCTACTGAAACCAATTTTGATAATACCTCTTGTGTTGTTTCAAAACTTCCCGCTGCAGTTATCGTTTTGCTTGCATCCGTTGCGGCATTCATAGTTACTGCCTTAATCATTGCTTCTTTCGTATATTTCTCAGCTAGCCGTTCAGGCATCCCTTCCGATATGTATGCTGCCTGTAATCTTTCCGCCAGTTTCTCTATTTCTGTTGCATAGTGTGTCACATCCTTTCCGTTCTGTCTTATTTTACCAAGTTTCGCTAGGAGAAGGCTTGGATTGTCTCCTCTTATCGCTGCTTTGAGTTTATCTTTGATGTCTGCAATGGAGTTTTCCGTTGTGATTAAACTTCTAGCTTTTCATGTTAATCTCGTTTTTATCAATAGGATAGCATTTTCCTCATTACCATTCGTGTTTGTCTGTAGTAAATCCAATGAGTCTAAGAATGACTGTAATTTACTTGCTTCGCCGTTAAACTCATTCGGTAAAACTTTACTCGCAAAATTAAAAAAATCGCTCATACTTGTCGCCATTTTCAACTGTTTGCTTATTGCTTGTAATACAACAGTATTAATTTCCTCAAATATAGAGGTAGGTATGTCTATAATACAATTTAACGCTTGAAATGCCCTTTCAGCTTTATCCCTAATTTTACTTGAATAATTTTTACAAGTCTCCTGTTGTATTGAACCTAATTTTTTCTAATTTTTGACTATTAACCTAGTAAAATTATTGTAAAGACCTACTATGCTACTAATTACTTCTATATGTAAATCAGGATTTTTAGGAGTTTCTTTCTTCAAAACCCTTTTTCCCTGTTTATTAACTTCTACAATCAATCGTAATTTATTCTCAAAATCTTCCCACGTTATTGACATTTAAAAAAAACTTTGTTCATAAGAATAGAATGCATGTGTACTTACAAATTATTTATACGGTGAGAGTTCCTGTTGCCTGCTTTATTGCATTGCTTCTGTTGATATCTCTTTTCAACGCTCTTCGGTGTGTTTTCCATACTGACCAAACGAATTTGCAGATAAAAGCTATTGTTATAATGTATAGTAATACCATGATGTGCATCGCAACATTATCTTGCTGTACCATGAAAGTGTTATTGACAATTCCTGTTTCTTTTGCTTCTTGTTTGGTTGATGAACCTCCCATTGTTTCTTTTCTCCAAGGTCCCAAATTTAAGTAGAAAACCATATAGTTCTATCCTTATAACATCAATTGTACCATAACTTATCATTTACTTACAGGATAATTTACCATAACCATTTGTTCTGGAGGATTACTATTTTACTATTACCATTTACCATTAATATACATTTCACTATCCTTTTTTCCATTACCATATTACCAATACCATTTCCATTTATTTCCATTTTACCAATCGTCACCATTTAGTTTGCAGGATTGCCATGTAGTGGCGATGTATATTTTACCATTAATTTTACCATTAGTTCCGCAGGATCGCCATGTAGTGGTTACTTAGTAAGGGTCCCTCGTATACTCGACGTTTACCATAAAGGCATATTATTATGGAGGAAACCACTTACCTAGCAACCTGTGTTCGGGAACAGAATAAACAATAACACATTTATAAAATCACTGGGTTCAAGTTTAATACATTTAAAAATACACGATTATAAATATTAAAACGACTTATTCAAAGTATTAATAACAATCATATCATCCTGGTTCGTTCACACCCATTATATAGGAAACATAATTGTTTTACTACACATCCGACCTCCGTCTGTAAACTGTACATGTCTGTTTATAAAATAACAAAAACAAGCTCTCCTTGATAAATGCCATTGACTATAGCCGATCAATGCTCCCTACATACTATAATTAATATTAACCTGAATTTAAATATTATTTCTAAGTTAGTGTCCTTTTGTCTTTAATGTCTTTTAAGGGATCACTACACCCTGTAGCCTTACCATTTTGTAGTTTTCTGATTTCATCTGCTTCTGGACTTCCTTCTTCCTCTTCTCTTTCTTGCAGTTGATGGTCATCTACACATTGTGTAAGTGCATCGTTATGTTCTTCCATGTACAATATTCTTTTGTAGTGGTCTTCCGATATTTTTTCTATTTTTTTTATGGTCGTGTTCTGTTTTCCCAGTTTTGTCTTTTATTCCTCTTATTGTGTTTTTTCATTGGTTGTATTGTAATTTTACGTTTTTGTAAAATTCCTTTATCTTATTTTGAGATCTTTGTTTTTCTATATTTTCTATTTTATTATTTAACCATATGATTTTTCTTTTTTTGTATAAATTATTTGCTGCATACCTTTTTAATTCATAGTTAATTCTGTCGTGTTGTTCTTTTGTCTTAGTCCTTAGTCTTGTCATGTTTTTCTGTTTTCTAATTCCCTCACATTCATTATCAAACCAATATTTGTTTCTTTGTCTATTTGTTGATTTTCGAGAATCTCTTGAGCCGTTTTTGTTATATTATTTTTCATTTCTAGCCAGATGTTTTCTATGCCTGTATTCAATATATGATTTGCTGTATTCTTTTTGCATGCATTTTCAAAAATGTCCTTTACTTCACCCTTTTGCAGACTTTTAGCATCCCATTTTTTACAATTATTGCGGGCAGTATATTGTTTTAGTATTGTTAAATTTTGTATCGTCGCTATTACCAAATGGTGATCCGTTTCCGCTTTTGCTCCTCTGTACGATCTTGCATTAGTCTCCATATATGTACTAAACTGCGGGTGGTCTTTGTGTCGGCCACAGCAAAGTGTTAAATGTTCAAAATGATGTCCATCAACTTCCAGGCGTTAAGTTAAATAATTTAATATTACTAAAATTTTCTTCCCAGTTAAAATTGCTACCATGGAATAACATGTCGCATTTTTGTTACACAATCCTAGGCATACAAGAAACTTACTTGGCTAACAGGATGATAGGTTATCTTACAATAAAATTCTTCTATAATACCATGATACGTTTCTTTTTTAATGTACACATTCTACACCTAAATAACAAATTTCACGATATTCCAGACTTTACTATCACTGTAAAATTCATGTAATTATAAAAAAATCTTTACAAACATGAATATAACATGTCATTACGTTAACAAAATATAATCATTCATTTTGCTTATAATAAAAATTTACAGCAATTACAAAACATTTATCTACACAAAACTAGCGTCATAGTTCGAACAGATATTCGTAAAGATAAAAAAATATTTTCCACTTCCATTGAATATATTTCATTTACCAAGTCGTTAGTTCTGTTGGAAAGTTTAACCGGAGATGAGCCATAAATCCAGTAAAAGTTTAAACTATGGTGCTTCATTAATTGTTATTGCCTCATTAACATGTCGAACTAAAGTTGATTTTAGCAACCAACCGTACTCATTAATAAACGTTCTAATCAACCTTAATATGTAAACGATATTTATATAATCATTTTACACGCATCCTTTGCCTTTTCGAAGTAAAACTTTTTATGGGACACTATATGAGTTTTGGCATGAGAGTAAGCTCGGAAAACTAACAAATTTGCTAGGCTCCTTGTACTTTCCTAATTATTATTTACTTAAGCGTAGTGAGAGAGACGTAATGTTGTTCTCCCCTACCACTCGACAAATGCCAGTAACAAGCGAAATAGCTTAGTTGGTAAAGCATCAGACTGAAGATCTAAAGGTCCTTGGTTCGATCTCGGGTTTCGTCAGCCAACTTTTATATATATTTTTTAATCTATAAATCCATTCCACTAACGTATTAAACAACATCAGTAATATTGTTAAGATTGATTTCTTAAATATTCATGCGCTTACTTAAAGTAATGGAATTAAATTAAAGTTCGACCCAAAAATTTTGGTTTGTTCGAACATTTAATAAAATAATTTCTAAAAAGAATATTTACTTTTGTCTGCCTTTTATTGAAAATCGTATTTTTATACTCTGTCTGAAAAAGTATTGTTTTTTTTGGAAATAAATTTTTTGATTTCATTTTTTTTAAAGAATTATGATTTTATTTTGTTAATGTTTAAGAATTTTATGTGTACACTCATTCACAGTTTTAGCATAACATAAAAAGTTTCACTTCTAAAGTTGTTAGTTTTCAACTGACGCATAATTTTTTTTAATTCTAAGAATATTCATAAACCCTCAAATACTGATCTCCAAATGCTTAATATATACAATACACACACATATATATATATATATATATATATATATATATATATATATATATATATCCAAAATATTACTAGACATAAACAAAACTTTTCTTGCTTCCATTCTTATTTTTCAATTTCTACTTCCAATTTTGCATATCTAAAATAGGTATTCCTATCTATTATTTTTTAACTAAACATAAATATGGTGACTGGAATAATATCAATATTATTTATAAATAAAAACAAGGAATGTAGCTTTGGCAGTCAATTGAAATTTGAGTAGATATTTAAAAAATGATATTCCATACTTTTGTTTCAATTATATTAAATATACTGATAAGGTAAGAGAACACTTCAAATCAGTAGCATGTTAGAGAACTTCCGTTAACATTATATAGAGAGATTAAAACAAGTTTTATTTGCATACAAATGATTCGCTCACTGTACTCATGTTGACTCTATTTATTAATGATTAAAATGAATTAGTGAACATTTCTAATATAAGATAGGAATTTAAATATATTCCCAGATTGCAAAAATTAAATAATACAACAAAGAAAGTTATGTGGAATATTTATTAAAATTATCAATATCAAAGTATTTCACAATTAGGCTTTATTGATTATATATTTTATGTCATGGGAACTTACTAATTTCAAGAATGCGGTATATTGTTTATATCTGGTATAATTTTACAGTGAGAGTATGACTTAGAATTTATAAATCAATTTTACAATTGTAACATAGTAACATCAGCTCTTCAGAAATATTTTCAGTAAAGTTTAACTGTGCTTAAGAATATTGTGTTCTCTATGTAACGACTTTTACTTTTGAATAATTTTCAAGAGCTAAAGGGAGTGCAGTTCAAATGAATTCATTGCATCTGCATTCTGTATCAATCTCCAAGATCCTCAAATATAGCTGACATATCCAGTCCCACACCCACACCATCATTTTCGAAGCGAACTGCATCTTGTACTGACTGGCTAAATAGATATTTTTATATTAGTGAAAAAGATAGTAGATGGCAATGTGTTGTTGGATGATTTTTTTATGTGATTTCTACCAAAAACATTTTGTAAGTGTAAGTTCTGTTTGTCTACTATCAATATATGGAAAGGGATTTTAAAGTAACAGTAAGCAGATTGAACTGACAGATGGCGACGCGAATGGGCGTAGTTTCCCGCCCATTTTCATTCATGACACTTACTTGTCGCTAAGTATGAATATTCAGCTCTTTTGTAAATAATTCCAAAGCGGAGTACAAACGTCAAGAACAGCTTAAAGCTATCAATGCAGAAAAAAATATACAATCCTTTAAAATATTCCCATTATTTGAGGTATATCAAATGTTATTTATTATACTATAAACATATGAGAATTGTCGTTTAGAAAATCCAAAATTAAACTTGCGGCAATACCATTATATGTCCATTGGCAGTATTCATTGCGCTGACGTTCAGTACCATTGACAATTTGTAGTTTACTAAATACCCAACAATTAAGTGAAATTAAGCATTATTTCATGACAAATTGTTATTAATCTTCAGGATATTTAATTGGGAATCACGCAAATCTGTGTTTTAGTATTAATAGCGTTATTTACACACGTTTAATGATAGGAATAGTTGCATTATGCTATCTCATTGCATGCATATACTGTACTATGATTCTCTCGTTATGAACATTAATCTTATTCTGCCTCCTACCCATTTTGTTCTTAAGATGGAAACCATCTAAAATGGTTATGTTTTCCATTTATTTTGGTGTGATTAATAATGTACGTCTTTAAATTACTGTACCATGTAATATAAAAATAGTTCAATATGAACTGTAATGAGGGAATTGGGTAAACATCATAATAGACAAAATGTTGATTTGGTTCAGTAATTGAATGCTACTATGAGAGCTGAGAAAGCTAAACCAACTACTAGAATTAAATATACAATGTACATATTTTTACACATCTTGTTTTAATTCAATAAGCTACAATTAATCGATCTGAGTAGGTTTTTATATCATTTTATCACTCATAGTGTACAATTAATATGGCAGTGTACTCGTTTGTTCATGTACTGAGTTTTATTTTCTTGATTTTATTCTTACAATAGTTTTTGCCATTACTATTTTTACTTTACAGCTATACAAGTCATTAAACAAGAACTTGAGTGCTATGAAACTGAAATTATTGTAAAGATTAATCAGGAATGTTTAATATGCCAAATTAATTCATTTGAAAAAAAAGAATATTTCTAAAAACAATAACAGTGTGAAAAGTTTTATGAAAATGGATTTGATTAATTGGAAATAATGATTGGTTAAAGCCATATATTTAATATTCCTATTTTGCTAGTAGGGGATCTGGCATGTATCCATCTAACCTTCTCGCGAAACGGCGAGTTTTACACGCATGTGCGAGAATGGAGCATGCGCAGAAACGTTTATATAGGAGTGAGAGAATGGGACTTTCCCACCCCACACAGATAGAAACAGACATTTGTTGTCTCACTTACAGGTATTAGAAATATAGGTGTATTACACATATGGTTAAAACAAAATGATTGATGATTTCAAATAAATAAAAAAAATTGTTATTCCATGGGGAAGTGAATTCAACAATTGCTGACACCACTATAATTACTTATTTCTACCTTGTACAATAAGTGTTGGAATTCGAAATTGGCGCCAAGATCCAGTCAGCATTGGTTGATAAGTGGTGTAGAAATTAAGGTTTATCACAGTCTATTTTGGCTGCAGTTTTTGCTAACGAGATGAGTCACAATTTCACCCTCTATAACCATTTATTCTTTGTTTCTTTATCGGAATTCTGTTTAACCACTATGATACTGATTTTAGATAACATGAATACACAATTCCAATATACATTCATAATAAAACTACATATTTTTGAGATGTTAGGATTTGATTGCGTCAGCAGATAGAACTTCCAACCCAGTAACCTTGTAATTGATGCCAGAACCTCAATAGTAGTTGCAAGTTGTGTTAGAATCTGGGTGTTTATGAGAACTTTTCCAGTGTCCAATTAAATAGTTTTTTAATGTGGTACACAATGGTGCTATCTGTTTTTTGAAAAGAGTGCAGATACTGTTCTAAGTATCTATTCTTGTTCTCTATTTATAATACAATAGAATTATTGCATTTACTTTTCAGATCATAAACAAGAAACAATACAAAGAGGATCATATACAGCTAGCGGCATTCACTGACATGAAGAAATGAGTTCATGTAGCAACTGCAATTTGGAATCATGGGATACCTCTATTACACTTCACTCTTCACTGTAAGGTTATATTACCATTTACACGAACAGCCAGGGAAAAACAGTTACAAGGTTTTATGAGCCGACACTATTCTATCAAAGATCAGATAGAGAATTTAACCTTCAGTTGTGCCTCAGTAACAAAAGAAGACATAACAGTTGGCTGGTTCAGTATAATGAAAAATAATGACGAGAGCATACATTCTAGAGTGCTCATGTTCCACTGAATAATGAGAACTACGCTAGATTTACCATATCTACTATTTGGAGAAACACACATTATTTATTTAAGCCTCTGTAATCCAATATTCTCTACCCAATTTATTATGGGGAGTTTTTTCATACCGAGTTGAATATACGAGGACTCAACTTCAATAATATAATTTTGAAAAGTGCTCTTGTTGGTATAGCTTCACTAATGGTGATATTCAAGTACAAGAGAGTGCCAGACATCAGTTAACAGGTGGATGATCGTAGGCACATTTTATGAATATATCAAACATATTTGAACATTGACTTCGAAGTAAATGAGATTCTACGTTTAGTATTTTTTATAGAAGGCTAAATTTCATATTTTTACAACATTTGAGTGATTTTTGTATAAAGAACACAATCATGATTGCTTTGTTCCCTAATAACCCACTTTAAGCAGCCGATGGACATCTCCTCAGATTAACACATAAAATAGATATGTTTGTTTTGACTTTTTGATGCCTCAAACATCTAGTCACATTCTAAGCTCACTTGCGGACACTTCCACCACTTTGCCATATTTGCAACTTCTCTTTAGTTGCAGGAAAAATGAAATTAAAAATTTAATTGAAAATTTGTTAAAAAGTCATGCAAATAAAAAACATGGCATAATAATTTTAGCATGTAAGTTGCTGCTTTTAAAAATACTAGAATTTTATTTAATAAAGGCATATTCTTATATCAATTTTAAACATGTATTTGTTGTAACTGAAAGTGGCAACATTGCTCAAAATGTCAGTACCTGCTTTATCTGTCTGGGGTAACCTACTCAGTAGTTTTGTCCTTGTTTAATTACCATATAAAGAGATATTCAAATATCGCCAGCGTGTTCACGACGATAATTTCAATTGCACCGTAGTATTTGTAGTAAATAATGAATTTGTAGTGAATACATGAATAAACCAAACGTGACACTGAACAAAAGGACTTTAATACCTGATTGGATGAGTAATCTCTCCAGCAATAATTGAGACTGGCTTCAGAAAATGCGGACTTGTACTCTGGAACACGAGCCACAACAATGTTCTCTGAAGATACCTTGAATACCATCTTCCAAGGATGCTAGAGAAGAGATTGTGGATATGTAATGAGAGCTAATTAACATTGAGTGGATAATGAAGTACGTCCTACTAAGATAACTATAGAAACTATTTTTTATACTGAGACCAATATACCAGTGAAATCCAACTAAACAAAGTTACTGTTCGCATTCAGCCAAATACACATATAAAAAATATTAGTAAATGCAGTTGGATCACTTATTCAAGTTGATTTTCTCTAATCATGAGAATAATGTGCTGGAAAATACAATTCTATTCTAGAGACTAATGCCATATTAGGAGGTTGTGTCATTAAAGAAAAATAACAAAAGTTTCACATCCATTGAGGAGGTGATTGGCATTATATAACCTTCTTTAATTGAAGAAATGGGGGAGGAAGTATCATCGACTATAAACAATGAACATCACATGAAGGACAGAAAATTTGTTGAAAACTTATCTTTTCAAGGTAGAGAAGAATCAATAGATAATGAAGAAGATGAGATGAAGAAAGGCAAAAACTTTGTTAAAAACCTAACTGTAGGAGAGGGCGCCCTTAGTTCCACTAAATGGAAGATCAGCATGGTATGCTATATATTGAAGAAAACAGATAGACATATAGAAGATAAAAACAGCCTGTAATAAAAAAATAAAACATGTTGGTGATTACAAACAAACAGAATAATATAATCAATGCCATACACTCTTGACAAGAAATGCTTGTTTTACCTCCTATTAGAAATGGGTTAATCTGATTTTGTTTTAGCATCACAGCAATATTCAATTCAAACATATTTTAAGCATTTATTTACCTAATAAATATTCACAAATTCACATCCCTTTCACTTTCATGTTGTGATAATGAGACTGATTATAATAATGAGAAACTTGTAATGTTACTTAAACAATAATTATTTTGTATATCAGTATCCATTATTATGTTATTTTGAATGTTCGCATCTACTTTAAATTTGGAAATAAAAGTGTTTTGAAGTTTGTAGAGGGTCTCAGTAATTGGTTCCTTACCCTGTCAATAATTAGTACATGTGTGTTAAGGCCGCTTGGCATGGAGCAAAAAAAATATTTAGTACCGACAATGGATTAATCTATCATTTTGATATACTTAATAAGAAGAATGGTATGAACCGAATATTTTTTTTTATTTTAACGTTTAGTTAATAAATAAGGGAGAAATTGATGATAAACCACAAAATCTTCCAGGTGTGAGTAATTTGTGCATATATTAAAAATATTATCTTGTACATTTGATTGTTAAATTACTAGACTGTCATTCTCTCACCGTTTTAGGAAATGAAATTGGTATTTTAACTTTTTTAAAGAATCCAAAAATACAAAATAAATAGAAGTAAAACAATTCCTCCAACAGCTGCTTTCACATACATGGATTTAGTGTTTAAATAAGTAGCATCCTTTTTATATTTTTCCGTCAGCATTGATAAATTTTGAGTTTTAGTATCCAATTCTTAAACATAAAAAAAGTTATTAATAAACAATCTATCAAATAAACAAAATTGGTTAGTCTAAGGTAGGTTTAGCCAGCAATCAATGCATAATTTATTATTTCTTCAGTTTGTAATTTACATGTATTAAAAATTGACTAACAGTTGAATTATATATTTAATACTCCTACATTGTTAGTACTTTGTGTGAGATACAATAAATTACAAAACTGCCAGTTTTGTAATGCAATTAATGCAACTACAGTAGAGCATCAAAAATCCGGACCATCGATAATCCGGATTCAATTTTGGCGAAAAATATTGTTCTCCTTAACCAAATAATAAACTTGGCTGCAAAAAAATAAAGCAATAATCAGAAGTCGACAACTTATTTTTGTAAAACTTCAAATGTTTCGTAATTTAAGTTTATTAATCACATTCGTAAATTATACTCTATTGGAAAAAGGCAGAGAGCAATAAACCCTTGTAAAATTTTATGAACACTAAGAGAAGATAAAACTATTTCTGAAATTGAAAGTGATAAATTGTAGAAAATTCTGTGAGACGGATTTTAAATGGGCAAAAGTAAACAGAAAGTCGCTTTTGATTGAAAAAGATGAAATTGTATGTTGGAGACCGAATTATTTGCGATCAATAAGGGATTTTTGCAATGAAAATAGAAAAATCTACTATTTGGACGAGACCTCTTCCTGTCAAGTATTTTTGGAAGGTTTATCTGTAGACATAAAAGCACTTTGAGGAAATAAAAACAACTGATAATTACGCATATTGGAAGCACAGATGGGTTTTTGAAAGAGGTTTGTTAGCATTTGAGTCAATTCATACCTGAGACTATCACGAAGATATGAATGCTGATGTTTTTGAGGACTACTTTTCACAAATCATAACTCTAATTCCGCCCAACTCGGCAATTGTTTTGGACAACATTCCTTATCATTCAAGGATATGTGAGAAATTGCCTACCACCGCTTGAAAAAAAAATGGAAATCATTCAGTGGTTTTTAGATGAAGAAATTACATTTAAAGATTATATGTTACAAAAAATAACTGCTGGCAATTGTAAATATACATAAACATCATTTCCTAAGATATACTATTGACGAAATAGCAAAAAACCTAAATATTATAATAATTCGACTTCCTCCTTATCATTGTGAGCTAAACCCTATATATAATCAAAGAAGAGCAGCAAATGTGAAAATTAGACCAATTAATGGAACAAACCATAGAGCCAATAGTTATAAAGTTCGGACCAGATGAAAATTCATCAGATTTTTCATTTTCCGATAACAAATATTTTGTGTTCTAATAATATTAGTACAGTTCTAATTGGTATTTCAGTGAGTTCGCATCAATAAGTTTACGACGGAAAATAACCGGTGTACTTATAAATTAAAAAACTTTTTAAAGGTAATTAGTGAACTGATAAGACAATAATAAATAAAATTTATCGTGTAAACAATGCGCGAAAAAGATCCCCCCGATACGGGGGGGAGGGGGCAGGACTAAGACGGTATGGAAACAGGTGAAGAAACTATTGTAGGAACGGATATCCAGACTGGAGAAATTTACAAAGAACAACCAAAAAAATTATTAAAAAAACTGACGATGAAGGAAATTTAGGTAAAATACATCCAATGAAGGTAAGTCATATTTTACACAAAACATTAGCAATCCCGAATATTATCAGCATAGCGACTATGGTAAAAATAGAATATGAGTGGAGTTTAAATCATTAAAAGATGCAAATAGGTTAGTAAATGATAATCGGTTGAAAGAAGAACAATTAGTGGCTTTTATACCAAATAATTTACTTCAAAGAAAGGGAATTGTCCGAAATGTAGATACGATCTTTAAAGACGAATATCTTTTTCAAAATATTATTTCTCTGATAAATATAACCGAGGATTTTAGATTTAAGAGAAAAATAGATATTGATGGCGAGAGTGTATATGTACCGCGACAAATGGTATTATTAACTTTTGAGGGAAATATTTTACATAGAAACGTTTTCATTAATAATGTATCTTGTACAGTTGAATCATACGTTCACAAAGTAATCCAGTGTTATAAATACCTCAAACACGGACATGTAGCTAAACACTGTCAAAGTACGATCACTCGTTGTATGAATTGTACACAGATAAAAAATGAAACCCATAGTTGTAGAGATCCCCAAGATAGTTTTTGTTTACACTGTAAAAATAATCAGCATAAAACGGTAGCAAAAACAGCAAAAGTCTTAGAACAAAACGAAATTAAAAAATTTATGGCCGAACATAATTTGACTTTTTTGGAAGCGAAAGCTAACTTACGTAATTCATACTCTTCAGCTATTAGCCGCAATAATAAACTTACAGTACCAGACACACAACATTTAAATTTTTTTGCTCATCTAACCCACAAAAGTAATGGAAATACAAAAAGTCAACACAAGCCCAACATTTCACTGCCACAACCTTCGTCATCAACACAATCTCAACCAGTCGAAACACCTTATTATCCACCTAACTTAGAAACTCATAACCTTATCAAAAGAAAAAAAATCTCAACCCCTCCTCCCTCACACACTCCAATGTTTCCTTTTACATTTGGTCCCAACAAACCCCTTCCACCACATAATAAAACTAATTTTGAAAGTGAAGCAACTGAATTTATCACCGTCTTTTTCCAAATTTTTCAGAGTGTTTTAGATGACGTTAATACATTTGATGAACTCAAAGATATAAATAGTAAGACAATTATGAACAAAATTATAATGGCTAAAAAACCTAACCATAACTTAAAAATTTTACAATGGAATGCTCATTCTGCAGTATCTAATAAGCTGAGTTTACTGAAGTGTCTAGATGAACATAATGTAGATATATCATTACTATCCGAAACGTGGTTTAAACCGGGAATGCAAATATCATTTAAGGGTTATAGTATTGTACGTAGAGATAGGGATGACGGATACGCCGGTGTAGCAATTTTAGTTAAACATAATATAAACTTAAAGGAAATTTCAATTCAGCAAAATTTCTCGGAGGGTATCTTAATAAGCGACATAGAAATAATAGAAACTAATTCTGAGTCTTTCAATTGTTATTCATTATATTGTCCACCAGATATACGAACCAATAATGGAGATTGGAACAAAATCTTTAACCTACTAGATGGTACTGGTTTCATAGGTGGTGACTTCAATACACATCATAATGCTTGGGGATCGTATAAAATAAATCCCAAAGGTGCACAGATATTGGATACACTTGAGGACAATGATCTAGTATTACTAAATACTGGGGAACCCACACAAATCACTAGAAATGGAAACAAATCCGCCGTTGATCTAACCTTTTCCTCACACAACATTGCTATTCATTGTTCATGGAATATCCTAGAAGATGTTATGGACTCGGATCATTTTCCTTTAATGATAGAAGTAAACAACAGCCTCAATTACCACTGCGAAGAATCTTATCGACTCAAAACAAAATGGAACTTGCGCAAAGTCAATTGGGAACAGTACCACCACACTGCAGACATATTATTTGACCATAATATCACAATAAAGCAAGACATAGATGCGAAATACAAATTTTTTGTGAATGGAATTAACAGCAGCAGCAACCTTAGCTATTCCTGTAAATAAACCATGTAAAATGATCAAATAGATTTTACCAATCTGGAGGGACGAGTGTCAAGAAGCTGTAAACAAAAGGAAAAATGAGTTACAAAATTATAAAAATCATAGTAACTTAGAAAATTATTTATTATGCAAGGCAGAAACTGCCAGAACAAAAAAATTCCTAAAAGAAAAAGACAAAACTGGCGAAACTGGTGTTCAGAACTTAACAACAATACTCCTGCAACAGAATGTTGGAACCAAGCGAGGAATATGCAAAGGAAAACGTTGCCAAAAAAAAATCAATTAGCTCAGATTGGAAACTTAACTTTTTTGACAAAATTGCACCCCCTTTGGTTTTAGCTGATATGACGCATATACCAAACAAAAGTGAACAAAACCGAGGGAACCACAACATTTTTTCAGAGCCAATAAGACTTAAAGAAGTAAATTACGCACTAGAAAATAGAATAAACACTTCTCCAGGATACGATGACTTTCGATACCCAATGCTCTAGCACTTGCCAATTAATGCCAAAATACACTTAACTGATATTTTTCATGATATTTGGATCCATGGAGAAAACATTCCTGAATGGAAAAAAATAACCGTGATACCAATCCTAAAACCCGGCAAAAATCCTGATGACTGCGATTCATATAGACCCATACCACTACTGCATGTTAAAAGTTTTTGAAAGGATAGTAAAAAGCAGATTAGAATTGTGGCTTAATCAAATCCAAGTTTCGCCACCAACAAAATACGGTTATAAAAGAAATTATGGTACTCATGATGTTATTGCTCATTTAGTGACAGATAGACAGCTATCCTTATCAGAAAATAAGTACTTTGCCTCATTGTTTCTGGATATTAAAGGAGCGTACGACAGTGTCGATTGGCTAGTACTACACAATAAAATGATACAGCTACATATACCTGAAGAAGTTACCGATAATATATGCAAGCTTTACATAAACAGAAGTGTAACAATACGACAAAGCAATGGCAATATGTTTGGATATCGTACTATAACAATGGGCTTACCATAAGGATCTGTACTATCCCCTCTCCTCTTCAATATTTATACAATGTACATTCACAACACTGCAACTGATGCTACAGTAATTCAATATTCGGATGATTTTGCTGTTTATATCCTTAGTAAAAATTTTTATCAATGTCTAATATCAATAAGCACAGCTGTCACTCCTATTTTACAATGCATCCAAACACTAGGTTTCGAATTGTCATCACACAAATCCCAGGTTGTATTTTTTACTAGACATAACTTACCAGATATTCAAAAAGTCACAGTTGATCACTCGGAGTTTACTGTAGCCAGTGAATTTCGATATTTAGGAATCACTCTTGATAAAAAACTGACATTTAAATCTCATGTAGACGAAGTACTGCAGAAATGTAGCAAGGGATTGAATTTTTTTAAAATCAGTCGTGCGAACATGGTGGGTTCCACACCCCAAAACTGCTTTAACTTTTTATAAAAGTTATAAGATCAATCATTGACTATGGATGCACTATATATGGATGTGCAAACAACCAGACCCTACGAAAATTAGATATTTTACAAAATAAAGCTTTGAGACTTTGTATTGGAGCTATGAAATCTACTCCTATTGAACCTTTAAGAGTAGAAACTTTAGAACCTCCCCTACATCTACGCAGAACAATGCAAAACCAAAAAATCGCCATTATAGCAAAACTATCTACACTAAATTATTATGACCTAACAAATTCTTATTGGATACACAAAAATTCACCTTCATTTTGTGATGGCTTCAGAAACAGTGCAGATTTTATTCCACCTCTAGTAAGTATGGACCTGGATAGCTTTTTAAAAGATATTAAAGTAATCACCCCACAATACTCGGAAATAGTTTACTTAAACAATATAATTGTCAGACAAATTATCGATACTTACAACGATTACACACCTATTTTCACAGATGCGTCAAAAAATATTAATGGCACCGGCGCATCCTTTATAATACCACCACAAGAGCAATCCAAATTTAAATTGAATAAAACAACTTCTATTTTCTCTGCTGAATCTTTTGCAATCTTTGAAGCTATAGAGTTTGCGTTAGAAATAAATAAATACAATATTATTATTTTTACTGATTCACTTTCAGTATTAAACAGCTTAAAGTCGCCATTAGAAATACCATCTAGTTTCAATAATCCTTACACAGTAAAAATAAAAAAAACACATTTGCTAAGTCTCCAAATAAACACATATTTGTATGGGTTAAAGCACGCACGGGAATTATGTATAACGAAGTAGCAGATCAATTGGCAAAAAGCAGTATATTTTCAAGAGAAGAAAGTAATGTGGAAACTACTGTAGAGGAACAAATAAATTTGTCCAGAAGTAATATGTATAAAACATGGTCAAACATATATCAACAGTACTGCATAACAAAACCTACTCGATACACTTTACTTGAACCGAGTTTAAAAAAAAAAACATATTATTGGTATGAGAATTACAATTACCCTAGAAAATATATTACAACTATATGCCGAATGAAATTTGGACACGCATGTTATCCTGCACGCCTGCATAAAATCAAAATTCTGGAGAGTAACATCTGCGAAAATTGCAACGAAATTTCCGATTTGGACATTTTTTTCAATTGTACGTAGCAATGTGCGGTTGCCGGCAATTTAAGTACAGGGCAATATTGCTGGCAATATTGCCAGCAATATTGCGTAAAAGCGGCAACTTAAGCTATAAGTCCCAAATTCACTTAAATAGTATTGTTACGAAACAGCACACTGGTATAGTCCCTAAATCCGACCCTGTCTAAGCCAGGTATCAAAGTTAAAATTATGGCGGATACGCACTGTTTTTTATAACTGTTTACGACTATATTATCTAAACATTGTTTTTGTGACCAGACTTATCTAGAAAAGGCCAGAACCAAGTGTTTTTGTGTGTGTGTAAGCCGCAGTCCGGAATTTACTAGTAAAAAAAGGATTTAATATATAAGGGACTGATCAGGAAGAGTTAGTTTATAATTTGACATCGTGAGATAAACAGTAAATAAGTGAATACAAATTAAGTGATTATATAAATTAGTTTAAATGAATATACTGAGTATATATAAATTAAGTGTTAGTGATTAGTTTAGTGTTTAAATAAATTAGTAAGTAGCCATATAGTGTGTTTAAAATTTATCCCACCCGTTTATTGTTTGAATAAATAACAAAAACATTACATTGGTGTCAGAAGTGGGATAATATAAATAAATTGCTACGTAAAAATGGCCAAGAGACTATGTGATCTGAAAGTGGCGGAATTAAGAGCAGAATTGGAAGATCGTGAGTTGGAAACGTACGGTAAGAAAATTGAATTAGTAGAAAGACTTAAAGTGGCACTGGAAAATGACGGCTTTGATCCAGAATAATTTTTATTCAATGACGAGGCTTCCACCTTAATCTCGCCAATTTCTGCTGATATGGACGAGAAGATTACCACAATGAAAAGCGATATTTCTGCTAATATGAAGAACGATATTTCTGCCATAGAAGAGAAGATTTCAACCATGAAGAACGATATTTCCGCTAACATGGACAAGGTTTCTACTAATATGGACGAGAAGATTTCTGCTATGAAGAATGATATTTCTGCAGATATCTTATCATTGAAAAATGACATTGCTGCTAATGTCGAGAATAAAATTTCGTCTATAAAATCAGACATGGAGAATAAGATGACAACGATGGAAAATCAGATGGAGGAGAAAATTAAGGAGTTAGAGACAAAGATTACCGATTTAAGAACACAAGACACTTCAGCAGAAGAAAAGAAGATAGAGATCTGCAAGCCAGAAATACAACCCAAGACAGATGATATTTGCAGTTTTACCCGAGTCAAGGCCCCAACGTTCGATGGAAAAAAGTCGTGGACCAATTATGTGAAACTATTTGAAGCAGCCGCTAGAGTGAATGATTGGTCCGATAGAGAGAAGGCAGTGAACTTAACCATCGCGCTTCGCGGAGATGCCTTAGATGTACTCCAGACGATACCTTTGGAAGAAACGGATGGCTTCGAGCTGCTGAAGAAGAGGTTGGACATGCGATATGGTCACGAACATTTGGAACAGTTGTACAGATTCCAGCTGAAGAACCGAAGGCGGAAACGTGACGAACCCCTTCAAGAGTATGAAATGGATATTGCCCGACTAGTTCGATTTGCTTATCCATCAGCACCAGAGAACATGATGGAATGTTTAGGCATCCAGGCCATTATTGACGGCTTATGTGACCACGATATGGATAAGACGCTTCGATTAGCCCATCCTAAAACATTGGTCAATGCATTGACTGCTGCTCTTGAATATGAAGCAGCCACGATGGCTTCGGGATACAGCAAAGGTAGAACCATACAGGAAAAAGGTGACGATGACAGACTTGACCAGATCGTCAACCTGTTGAAAGGTATGGTAGACGTGAAGCCGAAGAAGATCAGGTGCTGTAATTGTGGCGAGCTAGAGCATGCACGCAGTTCGTGTAAGCGTCCTACGACTCATGCAAACCAAGAACCTCTTAAATGCAAAGCAGCCACGAAGGGCTCGCGGTACAACTAAAGTAGGACCATGCAGGAAGAAGATGACGATGACAAACTTGACCAGATCGTCAACTTGTTGAAAGGTATGGCAGACAAGAAGCCGAGGAAGATCAAATGCCGGAAGTGTGGCGAGCTACAGCACGTACGCAGTCCCTCTAAGCGCCCCAAGACTCCTGTAACCCAAGAACTTCAGTCACAGGGGAAATCAGACAGAGGTGAACATCCAGCTGATGTGAATCACCGAAAAGCCAACTCTTTACCTAGACGGTCATGCCCTGTAGACTATTCACAATGCAACAAGTCGAAATCTAAGGAAATTGCAGTTTCAAGAATTACAGTGGTCAACGAGGAATGGTCACCCACCAGGATCAGAGAATATCAGGAGAATGATCCTCACCTGAAGATGATCCGGTAGTGGAAGAAAGAAAATCGGCGACCTACCTGACAAGAAGTGTTAAAATTTTCACCGAAACTCAAGGCGTATTGGGCTCAGTGGGACTCCCTTGTCCTGGAAGAAGGGCTGTTGAAAAGAGTCCTTGAAAACGATTATGGTTCTGAGATGAGGAGACAGCTAGTTATCCCGAGAATAAGAGTAGCTGAGGTACTGAAGAAGTTACACGACAGTCCATCGGGAGGTCATCTGGGAGTGAATAAAACCTTTCAGCGAGTCCGTGAAAGGTTTTATTGGATGAACAGCTCCGACGATGTGAAGGGCTGGTGTAAGAAATGTACGACTTGTGCTACGAGTAATGGACCACATCGCAAGAGAAAGGCACCTATGAAACAATACAATGTTGGAAACCCTTTCGAAAGGATTGCTTCAGATATCGCTGGACCATTTCCGGAGACAGAAAATGGTAGCAAATACATACTGGTTGTAATGGATTATTTCACAAAGTGGGTGGAAATTTCCGCGATGCCGAACCAAGAGGCCACAACTGTAGCAGATGTATTGGTGAAAGAATTCATCAACCGATATGGAGTGCCCTTGGAAGTCCACAGCGACCAGGGAAGAAATTTCGAAAGTCATCTATTCCAGGAGATTTGCGAGAAGCTGAGAATGAAGAAGATCAGGACAACAGCATTACATCCACAGTCAGATGGAATGGTCGAGAGAATGAATAGGACTATTGGAAAATACCTGTCCAAAGTAGTATCCAGCCATCAGAGAGATTGGGACCAGTATCTTTCCCTATTCGCATTGGCTTATCGATCTGCCGTCAATGAGTCCACGGGTGAAACACCGGCGAAAATCCTGTTTGGACGTGAAATGAGGCTTCCTTGAGACCTGGAATTTAGCTGTCGGCCTGGAGAAGATCTAGCTGGCGAAGACTACGTGATCCAATTGAGAAGAAGGCTGGACGATATTCATGAATTAGTTCGAACAAATCTTCAAATTGCCAGCGACAGAATGAAAAGTCGGTACGACACGCAAGCCACAGAAGGCGGTTTTAAAGAAGGGGACAAAGTATGGTTACACAACCCGACGAGGAGAAAGGGATTTTCTCCAAAATTACAAAAATCCTGGGAAGGTCCATACTTAATCAAGAAAAGGATCAATGATGTTATATATCGCATAAGCAAGATCCCCAACGGAAAACCAAAAGTAGTTCACCAAAACCGACTAGCGCCATTCGAAGGAGACCATGACCTGGAGGAAGGAGTAAACCTTATTCGAGATGTGTCTGACCCTACCTTCGATGAATTTATGGGCACGTATGAAGGTACCGGGAAAGCTAGATATTGAGTCACTTCGGAACAACAACAAGATTTGTTCACTCTCCCGGAAGATTATTCACTGGCATACAACATCCCCGCCCGTATCAAGAACGCACGAGGGTTGGCAACCGTCTTTCGAAAGAAGTTCAGGCAACTAGAAAAACTTGAAGACCAGATTCCAGCCCCTGGCAAGACACTGAAACTGAAACATAATTCGCGGTACGTATTCTACGTGGTGTAACTAAAACTGAATTTCAAGATCGATGTACCTACCGCGATGTGTGGGAAGCACTTCGAAACCTACGAGACCCTGTGTTGGAATCCAGCGTGAAGAAACTGGTTATGCCTAAGATAGCGAGTAACCAGTTGGATTGGCGAATCATCAGGAACATGGTAGAGGTTATCTTCAGAGATACCGGTGTCCAGATATTAATTTGCAGCTACAACCCCCGTGATCAGTATCCGATGAAGACGGTGCCCTGCTATTTCCATCAGATCGGAAAGTGTAGAAATGGGGCCAGTTGTCGATTTAAACATCCAGTATCGGCTACACAAAAGTTTCAGGAAGAACTTCCATTTAAGGAGGGGGTAATGTTACGAAACAGCACACTGGTATAGTCCCTAAATCCGACCATGTCTAAGCCAGGTATCAAAGTTAAAATTATGGCGGATACGCACTGTTTTTTATAACTGTTCACGATTATATTATCTAAACATTGTTTTTGTGACCAGACTTATCTAGAAAAGGCCAGAACCAATTGTTTTTGTGTGTGTAAGCCGCAGTCCGGAATTTACTAGTAAAAAAAGGCTTTAATATATAAGGGACTGATCAGGAATAGTTAGTTTATAATTTGACATCGTGAGATAAACAGTAAATAAGTGAATACAAATTAAGTGATTATATAAATTAGTTTAAGTGAATATACTGAGTATATATAAATTAAGTGTTAGTGATTAGTTTAGTGTTTAAATAAATTAGTAAGTAGCCATATCGTGTGTTTAAAATTTATCCCACCCGTTTATTGTTTAAATAAATAACAAAAACATTACAGTATCCTGATATTATTGAGTTGAAGAAAAAAAAACACAAAAATTAATCAAATAAAGAAAAATTTATTATACGTACGAAAACAGAACATACGTAACATAAACATAAAAGACAAATTAACAAAATATAAAACTAAAAACAAATTCCACTTTTTATTACTTGGAACGGTATTATCTTAATATTCTTAATCCGATTCTGATCCCGGCTCCGATGTGTAGGAGCAGGAGCATGATGAAGGAGATGTAGAATTGGTGTCACTGTCAACACTGTTAACTGCTTCGATATCGCCAATAACTTTTTCGGTTCTAGACGTAGATGGAGTATCTATATTTTTAACTGACGTTAATTCAATGTTACCAGTTCTGTTTTTGGGTAACTTTGCCATCTTGGTGGTAGGTGCCTTCGATCTGTACATAAGTTTCCAATTATGAGCAATATAACATAATTTTCCCGCTCTGTTAGTATTTAATTTATGTCGTTTCTTATTGTGAACAAATGAAAATGTGGAAAAGGATCTTTCCACAGAGGCACACTTAAAATTCTTATTGCAACTTTTCCTAAGTCAGTATTTGGATAAAAGGTTTTCCGCCATAATATAGCACTTATCTTTTCATCTTCAACAGCTTTCCAAACAAATTCTTTTCCCCAAAGTCCTTCTCGAGATCTATACATAGCAATTTCTGCCATAACACTAATATTCATATTTTGTCCTATTTGACATATTGCTTCGCAACCATCAATTTGTTCTTGCGCTGACATTATTAATCCTTGACTTCTAGGATCCAACAAGCAAGCTCCCAAATGAATAGGATTTAAAGCATGCAGTTTTCCATCTTCAAACTTTTCCTTAATTGATTCTGATTCTACGGAAGGCAAAGTCAAAGGTAAAAACTCTTCCAGTTTTTTTTCTATTTGTGAAAACGCTGACAAAACTACGTGAATGCTATTGTAGTCACCCTCCAAATATGTTATCCAATGCACAACTGGTTGCAAAAGACTGCGAAAGTTCTCTATATGTGACCACAACTGGTCATCGAGTAAAGCTTGTTTATGTTTTTTGGACAAAGTCTTTGTAGCATCTTCGTTTATTGCCATTGTTTGCAATATACTTTTCGTACCCATTAAACTATTTAGACACTCTAAATAACTTCTCCAGCGGGTCTTCACTGGCAGATGCAAAGAAGATTGAATGTTTTTTTCACAGTTTAGTTGTTTAAATTCAGCTGATAACTTCTTATGGTTTTTGATTTCTACACAGTTACTAAATATTTTGTTAGCAGTTTCACATTTGAGAATATCACTAATTATCAAGTGAGTATACTTTTCATTTAGAAGCCTTCCACATTTAACCATATTTGAAGCATTGTCAGTAATAACAACTAGAAATTTTTCAGGCCCTAATTTTTCTATAATCTGAACTATCTCGGCTAGTAGATATTCAGAAGTATGTCTTTTTCTTTTAGTTTCAACAAAGGAATAAAAATATGGATTGGGTGTGTACACAATGAAATTTAATATCTCTTCATTTCTAATGTTAGACCATCCATCCAATGCTAAATTTAGCATTACTGAAGATTCTGTTTTCTTCTACTTGTGCTTTTTCCAAAAGACTGGTCGACAAAACTTTTCTTATTGGTAAGTTGTACGCAGATCATAATTTGCGAAATAATTCCTCCCATAATGGGTGTTCCAAAAGTGACAAAGGCGCACCTGTTACGTAGGCTGCCCATGCTAATAGTGTGTCAGTTTCCATCTGAAACAATCAGAACAAAATTATTAGTAGCACCTACATAGTTTTACAGATGCCAAATAATAAGGCATACACAAACAATAAATATACAGTATCCGGTATAATTTGATAAATACCTGTTCTTTAGTATCCATTGAGTCAAAAAAATTTGAAACAGATATTGGCTTCTTCTTCGTCGACTTTGTAGACTTAGGCATGTTTATGGAAGCGGAACTTAGGAAACTGTTATCTTCCTCTACATTTTCATTGATGTCCATGTCAAAGTCGACACTCTCTATTTCATGTACTGAACATCCAATATTGACACTTGAGGAACAACTAGAAACCAATATGGGTACATTTGATCCACCTGAATTCGAGCTTGATTTCTCTAAGAGTTTCTTCTTCAGGATAACAGGACACTTTTTACAATTCTTTATAAGTCTTTGAATCTTGGTAGCATTTTTGTTGGTGTAAATTTTGGCACAGTATTTACATTCGTACAGTCTTACTATTTTATGAGGTCTTTTCTAAAATAAACTTCCACACATCACTTTTCGGCTTCATTATTTATTTTGATTATTACGTCTTACGAAATTCCACAAAACCAACAGTCAACAGTTGAAGTGAAACAACTCAACTACTCGACAGTTGAAGTGAAACAACTCGACAGTTGACGGATTTGTATAAACGGGTGGCATCCCCTGATCCCTGATTGGTGCGCAATATACTCACACCATGCGGTCACGCTTTCATGTCATTCAAATCCACAGCGAATAAAATGCAGGTGGCAATATTGCCAATAATGTTGCCATTGGTCCTGAGCAACTTTCCGGGAATATTTTCAACATGGGAATATTGCTGTTTGGCAATATTGCCGGATTTCAGCTAAATGTTCCAAGCCCTTTCAATATTATGTATTTGCCATCCACAAACGACAAAACTATATTTGATGCATTGATACATTTTGATTTTGAAGCTATAATTAATCTTTAAGTCATCAGATATACTAGTCTCGTTACCTTTGTATAACTCACCTATTGTATATATACCTACCTACCTACCTACCCGTGGTCTACCTGTGTGTCTTTTTTATAAAAAAAATACCCTGAACAACCCCTGGGCGAGAAGAGTGTAAACCCCGTATTTTCCTCTTTGCTAGTTAATTACAAGTATGTAAGTACTTAATACTACTACCCTCAGAAGATACTAATTATATAATACTTTTTTTGTTTTTGTTTTTTTTACTTTTTTCTGTAGCTAATCCTTTTCTTAGACCTTTAGTACACTCAGACTTACTGTGCCTATATTTATAATGAGTGGTTGTTTTTTTACTCACATAGTTTCTGGCTGCATGGGTTCAGCCCTAAAGCCAACAAAAAAAAATAATAATATTAGTAACCCCGTGTTGTATATAAGTACTACAGTTCTAGTAAATCATAATATAAAAATAATTGATTATAAATATTATTATAATTAGAATTGTCTAAGTATGGTGTACACACTAGATATAAATTGAGTGAATGAAATGACGAGCACTGAGTTTGTAGTTTATTTAAAAATCCAGCTAAGCGCTTTCAGCCTCTAGGCCATTCTCAAAGCTGTCAGTTAAAAATGGAATAGTTGAACAATTTGAAAAAACAATTTAAAAAATTGAACTTACATAAAAAAAATACAACTGGTGTCTTCATCTGATTATGCGTGGCAAATGCAAGGTTTGATGTTTTTTACACACCAGTTGTATGTTTTTCTTTGATGTAAGTTCAATTTTTTAAATTGTTCAACTATTCTAATTTTTATAGGACAGCTTTGAGAATGACCTAGTTAGCTGGATTTTTTAATACACTACACACTCAGTACTCATTGTTTCATTCGCTCAAATTATTATCATTGACTATGTAATGAATGTATTATTATTATTAATTGGTATTGTACTATATGGCTAGTCTTTGTTGCAATCATGTTTTTCATTTAATATAACACCTACTGACAGCCATACCTAAAGGGATTTGTATTGTACACAGGCGTTGTACAGGGTTAGGTAGGCAAATAAAAGAATAAAGACTGAATTATAATGTAAATCATTTTAAACTTCTGGTATTTTCGTTGCCCACCTGGTAAGGGTTTTGCATGTTAAATTAGGTTTTATTTCTCTGTCTATTTCAAACAGACTATAGGAATTTTAGTTTCATAAGAGAAGGCAGTGAACTTAACCATCGCGCTTCGCGGAGATGCCTTAGATGTACTCCAGACGATACCTTTGGAAGAAACGGATGGCTTCGAGCTGCTGAAGAAGAGGTTGGACATGCGATATGGTCACGAACATTTGGAACAGTTGTACAGATTCCAGCTGAAGAACCGAAGGCGGAAACGTGACGAACCCCTTCAAGAGTATGAAATGGATATTGCCCGACTAGTTCGATTTGCTTATCCATCAGCACCAGAGAACATGATGGAATGTTTAGGCATCCAGGCCATTATTGACGGCTTATGTGACCACGATATGGATAAGACGCTTCGATTAGCCCATCCTAAAACATTGGTCAATGCATTGACTGCTGCTCTTGAATATGAAGCAGCCACGATGGCTTCGGGATACAGCAAAGGTAGAACCATACAGGAAAAAGGTGACGATGACAGACTTGACCAGATCGTCAACCTGTTGAAAGGTATGGTAGACGTGAAGCCGAAGAAGATCAGGTGCTGTAATTGTGGCGAGCTAGAGCATGCACGCAGTTCGTGTAAGCGTCCTACGACTCATGCAAACCAAGAACCTCTTAAATGCAAAGCAGCCACGAAGGGCTCGCGGTACAACTAAAGTAGGACCATGCAGGAAGAAGATGACGATGACAAACTTGACCAGATCGTCAACTTGTTGAAAGGTATGGCAGACAAGAAGCCGAGGAAGATCAAATGCCGGAAGTGTGGCGAGCTACAGCACGTACGCAGTCCCTCTAAGCGCCCCAAGACTCCTGTAACCCAAGAACTTCAGTCACAGGGGAAATCAGACAGAGGTGAACATCCAGCTGATGTGAATCACCGAAAAGCCAACTCTTTACCTAGACGGTCATGCCCTGTAGACTATTCACAATGCAACAAGTCGAAATCTAAGGAAATTGCAGTTTCAAGAATTACAGTGGTCAACGAGGAATGGTCACCCACCAGGATCAGAGAATATCAGGAGAATGATCCTCACCTGAAGATGATCCGGTAGTGGAAGAAAGAAAATCGGCGACCTACCTGACAAGAAGTGTTAAAATTTTCACCGAAACTCAAGGCGTATTGGGCTCAGTGGGACTCCCTTGTCCTGGAAGAAGGGCTGTTGAAAAGAGTCCTTGAAAACGATGATGGTTCTGAGATGAGGAGACAGCTAGTTATCCCGAGAATAAGAGTAGCTGAGGTACTGAAGAAGTTACACGACAGTCCATCGGGAGGTCATCTGGGAGTGAATAAAACCTTTCAGCGAGTCCGTGAAAGGTTTTATTGGATGAACAGCTCCGACGATGTGAAGGGCTGGTGTAAGAAATGTACGACTTGTGCTACGAGTAATGGACCACATCGCAAGAGAAAGGCACCTATGAAACAATACAATGTTGGAAACCCTTTCGAAAGGATTGCTTCAGATATCGCTGGACCATTTCCGGAGACAGAAAATGGTAGCAAATACATACTGGTTGTAATGGATTATTTCACAAAGTGGGTGGAAATTTCCGCGATGCCGAACCAAGAGGCCACAACTGTAGCAGATGTATTGGTGAAAGAATTCATCAACCGATATGGAGTGCCCTTGGAAGTCCACAGCGACCAGGGAAGAAATTTCGAAAGTCATCTATTCCAGGAGATTTGCGAGAAGCTGAGAATGAAGAAGATCAGGACAACAGCATTACATCCACAGTCAGATGGAATGGTCGAGAGAATGAATAGGACTATTGGAAAATACCTGTCCAAAGTAGTATCCAGCCATCAGAGAGATTGGGACCAGTATCTTTCCCTATTCGCATTGGCTTATCGATCTGCCGTCAATGAGTCCACGGGTGAAACACCGGCGAAAATCCTGTTTGGACGTGAAATGAGGCTTCCTTGAGACCTGGAATTTAGCTGTCGGCCTGGAGAAGATCTAGCTGGCGAAGACTACGTGATCCAATTGAGAAGAAGGCTGGACGATATTCATGAATTAGTTCGAACAAATCTTCAAATTGCCAGCGACAGAATGAAAAGTCGGTACGACACGCAAGCCACAGAAGGCGGTTTTAAAGAAGGGGACAAAGTATGGTTACACAACCCGACGAGGAGAAAGGGATTTTCTCCAAAATTACAAAAATCCTGGGAAGGTCCATACTTAATCAAGAAAAGGATCAATGATGTTATATATCGCATAAGCAAGATCCCCAACGGAAAACCAAAAGTAGTTCACCAAAACCGACTAGCGCCATTCGAAGGAGACCATGACCTGGAGGAAGGAGTAAACCTTATTCGAGATGTGTCTGACCCTACCTTCGATGAATTTATGGGCACGTATGAAGGTACCGGGAAAGCTAGATATTGAGTCACTTCGGAACAACAACAAGATTTGTTCACTCTCCCGGAAGATTATTCACTGGCATACAACATCCCCGCCCGTATCAAGAACGCACGAGGGTTGGCAACCGTCTTTCGAAAGAAGTTCAGGCAACTAGAAAAACTTGAAGACCAGATTCCAGCCCCTGGCAAGACACTGAAACTGAAACATAATTCGCGGTACGTATTCTACGTGGTGTAACTAAAACTGAATTTCAAGATCGATGTACCTACCGCGATGTGTGGGAAGCACTTCGAAACCTACGAGACCCTGTGTTGGAATCCAGCGTGAAGAAACTGGTTATGCCTAAGATAGCGAGTAACCAGTTGGATTGGCGAATCATCAGGAACATGGTAGAGGTTATCTTCAGAGATACCGGTGTCCAGATATTAATTTGCAGCTACAACCCCCGTGATCAGTATCCGATGAAGACGGTGCCCTGCTATTTCCATCAGATCGGAAAGTGTAGAAATGGGGCCAGTTGTCGATTTAAACATCCAGTATCGGCTACACAAAAGTTTCAGGAGGAACTTCCATTTAAGGAGGGGGTAATGTTACGAAACAGCACACTGGTATAGTCCCTAAATCCGACCATGTCTAAGCCAGGTATCAAAGTTAAAATTATGGCGGATACGCACTGTTTTTTATAACTGTTTACGATTATATTATCTAAACATTGTTTTTGTGACCAGACTTATCTAGAAAAGGCCAGAACCAATTGTTTTTGTGTGTGTAAGCCGCAGTCCGGAATTTACTAGTAAAAAAAGGCTTTAATATATAAGGGATTGATCAGGAATAGTTAGTTTATAATTTGACATCGTGAGATAAACAGTAAATAAGTGAATACAAATTAAGTGATTATATAAATTAGTTTAAGTGAATATACTGAGTATATATAAATTAAGTGTTAGTGATTAGTTTAGTGTTTAAATAAATTAGTAAGTAGCCATATCGTGTGTTTAAAATTTATCCCACCCGTTTATTGTTTAAATAAATAACAAAAACATTACAGTATCCTGATATTATTGAGTTGAAGAAAAAAAAACACAAAAATTAATCAAATAAAGAAAAATTTATTATACGTACGAAAACAGAACATACGTAACATAAACATAAAAGACAAATTAACAAAATATAAAACTAAAAACAAATTCCACTTTTTATTACTTGGAACGGTATTATCTTAATATTCTTAATCCGATTCTGATCCCGGCTCCGATGTGTAGGAGCAGGAGCATGATGAAGGAGATGTAGAATTGGTGTCACTGTCAACACTGTTAACTGCTTCGATATCGCCAATAACTTTTTCGGTTCTAGACGTAGATGGAGTATCTATATTTTTAACTGACGTTAATTCAATGTTACCAGTTCTGTTTTTGGGTAACTTTGCCATCTTGGTGGTAGGTGCCTTCGATCTGTACATAAGTTTCCAATTATGAGCAATATAACATAATTTTCCCGCTCTGTTAGTATTTAATTTATGTCGTTTCTTATTGTGAACAAATGAAAATGTGGAAAAGGATCTTTCCACAGAGGCACACTTAAAATTCTTATTGCAACTTTTCCTAAGTCAGTATTTGGATAAAAGGTTTTCCGCCATAATATAGCACTTATCTTTTCATCTTCAACAGCTTTCCAAACAAATTCTTTTCCCCAAAGTCCTTCTCGAGATCTATACATAGCAATTTCTGCCATAACACTAATATTCATATTTTGTCCTATTTGACATATTGCTTCGCAACCATCAATTTGTTCTTGCGCTGACATTATTAATCCTTGACTTCTAGGATCCAACAAGCAAGCTCCCATATTTGAAGCATTGTCAGTAATAACAACTAGAAATTTTTCAGGCCCTAATTTTTCTATAATCTGAACTATCTCGGCTAGTAGATATTCAGAAGTATGTCTTTTTCTTTTAGTTTCAACAAAGGAATAAAAATATGGATTGGGTGTGTACACAATGAAATTTAATATCTCTTCATTTCTAATGTTAGACCATCCATCCAATGCTAAATTTAGCATTACTGAAGATTCTGTTTTCTTCTACTTGTGCTTTTTCCAAAAGACTGGTCGACAAAACTTTTCTTATTGGTAAGTTGTACGCAGATCATAATTTGCGAAATAATTCCTCCCATAATGGGTGTTCCAAAAGTGACAAAGGCGCACCTGTTACGTAGGCTGCCCATGCTAATAGTGTGTCAGTTTCCATCTGAAACAATCAGAACAAAATTATTAGTAGCACCTACATAGTTTTACAGATGCCAAATAATAAGGCATACACAAACAATAAATATACAGTATCCGGTATAATTTGATAAATACCTGTTCTTTAGTATCCATTGAGTCAAAAAAATTTGAAACAGATATTGGCTTCTTCTTCGTCGACTTTGTAGACTTAGGCATGTTTATGGAAGCGGAACTTAGGAAACTGTTATCTTCCTCTACATTTTCATTGATGTCCATGTCAAAGTCGACACTCTCTATTTCATGTACTGAACATCCAATATTGACACTTGAGGAACAACTAGAAACCAATATGGGTACATTTGATCCACCTGAATTCGAGCTTGATTTCTCTAAGAGTTTCTTCTTCAGGATAACAGGACACTTTTTACAATTCTTTATAAGTCTTTGAATCTTGGTAGCATTTTTGTTGGTGTAAATTTTGGCACAGTATTTACATTCGTACAGTCTTACTATTTTTTGAGGTCTTTTCTAAAATAAACTTCCACACATCACTTTTCGGCTTCATTATTTATTTTGATTATTACGTCTTACGAAATTCCACAAAACCAACAGTCAACAGTTGAAGTGAAACAACTCAACTACTCGACAGTTGAAGTGAAACAACTCGACAGTTGACGGATTTGTATAAACGGGTGGCATCCCCTGATTCCTGATTGGTGCGCAATATACTCACACCATGCGGTCACGCTTTCATGTCATTCAAATCCACAGCGAATAAAATGCAGGTGGCAATATTGCCAATAATGTTGCCATTGGTCCTGAGCAACTTTCCGGGAATATTTTCAACATGGGAATATTGCTGTTTGGCAATATTGCCGGATTTCAGCTAAATGTTCCAAGCCCTTTCAATATTATGTATTTGCCATCCACAAACGACAAAACTATATTTGATGCATTGATACATTTTGATTTTGAAGCTATAATTAATCTTTAAGTCATCAGATATACTAGTCTCGTTACCTTTGTATAACTCACCTATTGTATATATACCTACCTACCTACCTACCCGTGGTCTACCTGTGTGTCTTTTTTATAAAAAAAATACCCTGAACAACCCCTGGGCGAGAAGAGTGTAAACCCCGTATTTTCCTCTTTGCTAGTTAATTACAAGTATGTAAGTACTTAATACTACTACCCTCAGAAGATACTAATTATATAATACTTTTTTTGTTTTTGTTTTTTTTACTTTTTTCTGTAGCTAATCCTTTTCTTAGACCTTTAGTACACTCAGACTTACTGTGCCTATATTTATAATGAGTGGTTGTTTTTTTACTCACATAGTTTCTGGCTGCATGGGTTCAGCCCTAAAGCCAACAAAAAAAAATAATAATATTAGTAACCCCGTGTTGTATATAAGTACTACAGTTCTAGTAAATCATAATATAAAAATAATTGATTATAAATATTATTATAATTAGAATTGTCTAAGTATGGTGTACACACTAGATATAAATTGAGTGAATGAAATGACGAGCACTGAGTTTGTAGTTTATTTAAAAATCCAGCTAAGCGCTTTCAGCCTCTAGGCCATTCTCAAAGCTGTCAGTTAAAAATGGAATAGTTGAACAATTTGAAAAAACAATTTAAAAAATTGAACTTACATAAAAAAAATACAACTGGTGTCTTCATCTGATTATGCGTGGCAAATGCAAGGTTTGATGTTTTTTACACACCAGTTGTATGTTTTTCTTTGATGTAAGTTCAATTTTTTAAATTGTTCAACTATTCTAATTTTTATAGGACAGCTTTGAGAATGACCTAGTTAGCTGGATTTTTTAATACACTACACACTCAGTACTCATTGTTTCATTCGCTCAAATTATTATCATTGACTATGTAATGAATGTATTATTATTAATTGGTATTGTACTATATGGCTAGTCTTTGTTGCAATCATGTTTTTCATTTAATATAACACCTACTGACAGCCATACCTAAAGGGATTTGTATTGTACACAGGCGTTGTACAGGGTTAGGTAGGCAAATAAAAGAATAAAGACTGAATTATAATGTAAATCATTTTAAACTTCTGGTATTTTCGTTGCCCACCTGGTAAGGGTTTTGCATGTTAAATTAGGTTTTATTTCTCTGTCTATTTCAAACAGACTATAGGAATTTTAGTTTCATATATCCTAGATTTACTATTTTTTCTGTAAGTTAAACATTATCTTTTATTAGTTACAGTAATGAATAGTTTTATGTATCTGCTGCATTTCTATAAACGTGATTTATGCTCGATTGCCCATAACTTTTCATTAGCTCTTTGGCATTACTTTGTTTGGTTCATGCTGAAAATCAGGACAATTCAAAAATCTGGATGGGATCAGGTACCAAGTGATCTGGATTATTGACACTCTACTGCATATAATTGTACATTATTTGTTGGCATAATATACTATAATATTATTCTACCACATGAACATTAAGAGAAATGAATAGTTGTTTATACATTGTGTGTTAGAAATACACTTTCCTACCTGATAATACAGTCCCTCGTTGCAGAACATCATCAATGTTTTGCACCATAATTCTTTGAACATCTTGTAATTGATTATTAATGGTATTTAAATTTCGTCTTGACCTGGAATCTGCAAATTGTTTTTTTGCTTTTTGAATGTAGGTATCAAATTCTATGAAAGTATATGGCCTAGTTACTGTGTTTACTCGTTTGCCATATTCAGAATGGAATTGTTGAGCTATATCTTCTAAATAGGAATAAGCTAGTCGTTTTGAATATGTTTTTTCACATAAAACCAGGTAACAAACTTCAAACTCTATCAAATAACTAAAAAGCAGACACACTAGTAAGTAGTGAATTTACAATTATTGATATTTCACATCAATTGTTCAACTTACTGAAACAAATATGGTCCAGTTTCAATTGTACATCTAGTAGGTGATTGAGGTCCTAATTTTCGAAATAACATTTTAGCTTGATTCTGATAATCTAGGATACTCCTTCCTGACTGAAATTTAAACAGTTTTAATTAAACTTATGCTAGTTAATTTTATTTACAAACCTGTTCATCTTCTTGCATAGTGGCAGCCAGTGGTAGTCCATCCGCCACTCTAGCAATCATTGTCATTAAAACCATACTTTTAAATTTAAACACTATTTGAAACCTTAATTTCTTTTGCTGCTAGAGTATGGTAGGTTATTTTATTTACACGTCATGATTTCATGATTAACACGTCAGTTACTTCTTCTTTTTAGGTTATAAAATTCGATATTTTTGGTCTACTACATTTAGTAGAACTGTCTATCATATTTATACAGCATTTGCGTTTATATTCATTTGAACTACTATATCTAGGAAGCTTACACATCATTAGTTGATTTATTTAAGATTTGTTTTCGTCTCTTCTCATGTTCTAACCTACAAAATTAGTTTTTGTGATATGATAGTTTTTGAATAATTTAAAAAAACTATTATAAAAACATTAAATTTTATGTGTTTCCAAAATGTCTGAATATACGTCTACGCCAGTTTTACCTTTCAGTAAATCCAATGATGAAGAACAAGACAAGGTAATATTTTTAGTAGAAAGTGGTCTACTGCTGTTTTGTATAATGAATGTGTAGTAAAACATGTAGTTATATTAAGAGTGCATACTGTTAATATTATTTCACATGAGTCTTTATTGTTCAATTTGTTGGTTCTCCATTTAGAAATTGCAGGGTGCATATTTAATCTTTCACAAAGTAACATTTGTTTTATAATATTACTTAAGTAACTATGTATATAAATTCACGAAATTTCGGTAGAATTGTCGATGGAGTTGACATTTTAATAACCAAATAAGATATTTTATTAAATACACAATTACTTGCAGTGCAATCCAAAAAGAAGAAATTCTCTATTACTATGATATTAGTAAGTGGAGATAAGATATTGTGGCCAACTATCTACCCAGCAAGAAAACTATGAGATGTGGTTATTAAACAATGAGACTTTTTATTTTGATTTCATTCATATATATTTATGATCACTTATTAAAATATGTTAACCACTTCTCTATCAGCTCCATGTGAATTGTCCTTGAATGTCCATAACATTGATGGAACTATTTTTCTATCAGCTCCTTTAGAAAACTTTTCATTTCACAGTTTCAACAGAATCAAATAGGTGAGGGCACACTGAAATGTTGTATTTGACTTGGAACCACTTGACATACAATGTAGAATTAGATAGCGCATTATCTTGGTAGATACTAGATTACCCACTTTCTGTATGTTGTCATCCATTTTTAATGTGGAAGAGCAACCTGGATGTGAATTCATCTTCAGCATCTTCTTTGCCACATTGAAAATGTCTGAACCTCTTGAAACCTCTTCAGTAGTCTTTTTATAAGTTTTATTTCACATTTTACAACAAATCATTGCTCTATTGCCATATTTAACATTTTTCTGGTGAAACCATTAAACATTTCTAATATGAACAAATGTTATTCCTTTAAAAATTTGTTTAGAGAAGTGAGACGTAATGCATTTGAGAGAGAAGGCTTTACACTGAACAGATGTTAGTTGTTCACGCGATTTATTTTGCTTAAGTAAAAATTATAGGTACAGCTTGACAACACTGCCCAGGAATACGATTTAAAAAATTTACTAGCTAAGGATAGTGGTAGTAGGTACTTTAGTATTGATCGGCTCAGTAACAGAAAAATATATAATTTTCGGTCTCGGTATTTCGAATGGCAAAGTTCTGTCGGAATCGGGTTTAGTTTATCACAAAAACCAACTTTCTTGAAACAATACGACAGTTAATTAAGTGGTTGTTACTCCCCCTTTGAATTTCCTTTTGGCCTTCCTTCGACCAAACCCTCGTTAACATTTTTTCTTTGGAGTAAGTGATAATAAGAAGCAACCACGTCGTGTATTGGTAAGTAAACAAAAAAAAACAGTCCACATTGACATAACTGAGTTACGCGGAAACAATTGATCCTAGCGAGCTGGATGTTAAAATATATTGCTAAAATTTTAATTTCTTTAAAAAAGTATTATTCAAATTTAATTAAATAAATTATCTCATTATTGTTGGTTCATGTGTGATAAACAATTTTGCCATTTATCTATTTCGGGTTTTTTGTGCATATAATTATAAACAAGTTGCTAATTGATATTTGGGAATTTACCGTGTTGTCGGCTAACCTTATTTATCGCTAAACTTTAAATTTTCACTATTTTCGCAAAATTGGTTTGCAAAATTGGGTTAAAACTTAATTAATAGTTTATATATATGTATATATATATATATATATATATATATATATATATATATATATATATATATATATATATATATATATATATATATATATATATATATATATATATATATTGCTGGAAAAACGGTTTTCGGTATAAGAAAATAAAAGTTAGTAAGTATTAATTTGGCGTAACACTTGATATCCTATTATTATTCATTTTGGTAGGTTATCAAATATTTTTTCATATACTTCGTTTTGTGATTACAAACATAAATAAAATGGCTATGGCGCAAAGGAAGCTTAAAATGCTTATTGCAAAAAAAAAGACACTTTTTGAAGGTATGCAGTCGCTTTATGATATTTCCAAGGATTTGGACAAAGAAGCGCAACAGAAAAAATTTAGAGCTTTGTATCTTACAGTAGATAACGTTAGGAAGGAATTTATAGCGCTTTTAGATGAAATCAATTTAGTCCAATTTGAAATAAATGAGGAATTTGTACCCAATTATAAGGTAGTTTCTACGGTAAATGAGCTTTGTAGCTATATTCATTTGGCGGCAAAAAATTTAGAAAAGCAGACTCAAGGTTCCGGTTATTTATCAGCAGCACCATCAACAAATCAGATGGTCACTTTGGCGGACAACCGTCCTCAACTTCCAAAAATCGATCTACCGGAATTTTCCGGTGAAATACGACAATGGGAAACTTTCCATTCACTGTATAAAAGCATGATACATAATAATGCAGCCTTGTCCGATCTTGATAAAATTCATTTTTTGGTAGGCCGTTTACGCGGTTCAGCTTTGACAGTTTGTGCAGGCGTTTCTCTTATGGCAGATAATTATGATATTATTTATAAGGCTCTTGTAGATAAATACGAAAATAAACGTTATTTGGCCAACAGATATTTGCAACAAATTTTGGAGTTTAAGCCGCTTCATACAGAGTTGGAAAAAAATTTGAATATGTTTCTGGAACGATTTGACGTTGCGGTGTCGGCGTTAAAAAAGTTAAATTTGCCCGATTTGGCTGATTTCATATTGTTATATCAGGGATTAACAAAATTGGATCACGATACCGTAAGGGCCTTTGAAGTTAGCCAGGGAAATATGGATATTCCCACCTATAATAGCTTAATTGGTTTTGTTAAAAAACAATCGAAAATATTGCATCTTAATAAACCTCCAAATAGCGGTATTTCTCTTTTTAGTAATAAGCCGGTTAAATCTTTCGTCATCAGCCAAAATAAACAAACAAATTTTGTCTGTGCCTTTTGTCAGAAACCGGGTCATTATTTAGGTCGTTGTGAAAAATTTAAGGCTCTTTCTCCTTCTAAAAGGTATGAAACAGTACGGGATAAAAATTGGTGTTTTAACTGTTTATCGACTAGTCACGGGGTTAGGTCTTGTTCTTCGGATAGAACCTGTTCTATGTGTTCAAAAAGACACTACATTTTACTTCATACCGGAAGGGCTGAAATTACCCGGGAAAATAAAAATGAGTCGGCTAGAGAAAGCGGAAATTTAGATGTAGGTCCAAGTACAAGTCAAATAATTAATCATACGGCGGTCGAGGGGGATAGCCCACGAGAAAAAATAAATGTTTTGTGTAGCACTATAAATAGTGAGGTTAGTAACTTAAAGTATACGTCATTGCTATCTACTGTAGTTGTATCCGAGATAAATAGCGGAAGTTCTAATAAGACATCTAGATTTATTCTAGAGTCGGGAAGTGAGGTCAATTTGTTGACTCTTAATTGTTGTAAGGAGTTAGGGTTAAATGTGCATAAATGTCATTCATCGGTTCAGGGCTTAGGGTGCAATAATCAGGCGGTACGAGGAGTAACGACGCTTTGCTTAGCTTCGCGGTACAATGCAAAATTGGTTTATACAATTGAAGCGCTTTAGTGGATAAAATTACGGATCGATTGCCAAAAGTTCCAGTTGATTTAGACGCATTACCGGACTTGAATATTGTATTGGCAGACAGTAATTTTAATAAACCTAGTAAAATCGATGGTATAATTGGGGTTGAACTGTTTGCAAATATATTAAGAGAAAATCGAATCAAAGAAAGATCTGGCTTTCCTGTGGCAGTTCAGACATCCTTCGGTTATGTTGTTATGGGAAAAATACCCCTGTTAGAACAGAGTTCCAGTCCTTCGATTTTTTTTACTCTGCGGGAAGAACAATCTATTGAACAACTTCTTGCGAAGTTATGGGAAGTTGAACAAGTACCCGATAGGGAGTTGGTAGTACCGGAACAGGCGGAGTGCGAAAATATATTTTGTCATACCTATCTAAGAGAAAAGGATGGCCGGTATACTGTCGCGTTACCGTTTAAACTTCCTCCGGAGACCTTAGGTGACTCGCGGGGCACGGCTCATACCTGATTATTGTCGTTAGAGAGAAGACTGGCTAAAGATGTAAATTTGCGGATGGATTATAATTAGGCTTTGCAGGATTTCTTAGATCAAGGTCATTTGGGGTTGGTAGAGTCGGTAAAAAAGGATAGTACATCTTATTACATCGCGCATCATCCCATAATTAAACTAAGCAGCACCAGCACTCCTGTTAGGTAGTTTTAGATGCCAGTGCACCGTCGGATAATGATGTTTCATTAAACGACATTTTGTATAGCGGTCCCAAATTGCAAACGGATATAGTAACATTGTTATTGAATTTTCGACTCTTTAAAATTGCTATGACGTCAGACATACGACAGATGTATAGACAGGTTAAAATTAGGCCAGATCATTGGCGGTTTCAGCGGCTATTATGGCGGTTTAATCCCGATGAGCAGATCGAGGTATACGAAATACGGGTAGTCGCGTTCGGATTAAAGGCGTCCCCTTATTTAGCTTTGAGAACGGTTCAGCAATTGATTAAGGATGAAAAAGAAAATTTTCCTCTTGCGGCAAAGTTTGCAGCACGAGATTTATAAATGGACGATTATTGTTGCAGTGTGGATTCGGAAAATGAAGCTCTTCAATTATATTTTGAGTCGATAAATTTATTTAAGGCTGGCGGTTTTGATCTAGTTAAATGGTCGTCCAACTGTAGTACTTTAATGCAAACTATCCCCGTAGAAAATCGGCTTTCGGATGCGGTTTTATTTAAAACTGATACCCAAATTTTAGGTATCCAATGGGATCCACAGAGCGATACCCTAAGTTTTCGTGTGAAAATTCCTGAGAGAAAATGCACTAAGAGGACTATGCTATCGGCCATGTTATGACCCCATTGGTTTAATAGCTATTTTATTTTTGAAAATATTAGTTAAAAGGTTATGGTTTTTAAAGTTGAATTGGGATGAAATTCCACCAGAAAATATCATACAATGCTGGGAAAACTTGCAATCGGAGTGGGGATTATTGGAAGAATTTAAAGTTCCGAGACATTTGGGTGTCGTAAGTAATAACCCAATGATGATTTTAGCCTTTGCAGATGCTAGCTTAGACGGATATGGAGCGGTCATTTATGCACAATAGACAAAAAAGGGAGCGAAATTAACGTGCAACTTATTTGCGCCAACTCCAAAGTTTCGCCGGCCAAAAGCTTAACGGTGCCACGGTTAGAATTGCTCGCAGCGCATTTGTTATCCAAGTTGGTAAAACACGTAATTGACACTTATAAGGATCGTATTGTTATTTTAAAATTTTTAATGTTTTCGGATTCTTCAACGGTTGTTAGTTGGTTAAGGACTCCTTATTTAAAGGATATTTTCGTGGCCAATAGAATTGCGCAGATTAAGGAAAATGTCTCAGAGGCCTTGTGGTATCATATAGAAGGCATTGAAAACCCTGCCGATTGTTTATCTAGAGGGTTAACTCCCCCCAACTTATTAATCACTCTATGTGGTTAACTGGACCTTCCTGGATAAAATTACCGGAAAGTAGTTGGCCGTGTTTTTCCCAAAGTAATTTGAAGTTATCCGAGGATTTATTAGTGAACAATTTAAATGTTTTACTTGATAGCGAGAGCAAATCGGAATCCCATCCTCTTTTGAAGCTTATAGATAGGATCTCTTCCTTGTTAAAATTTTTAAGAATTGTAGTTTTTGTTTTAAGGTTCCTTAAAGTTCTTCCTCCGAGAAAAATTATTTCGGCGATGGACTTACAAAGGGCCGAATTTTGTTTAATAAGGTTAATTCAAGAGAAGTATTTTGGTTCCGAAATCGGTATGTTAAACAAAAATCAATCATGTTCCTCAAAATTAAAACGGCTTCACCCTTTTATTCAAGACGGATTGCTTCGGGTTGGGGGCCGCCTTGGTAATTCAGATGTAAATATTTATAAAACACATCCTTTAATTTTACCGGCGAAATATCGTTTAACAGAAAAACTTGTTGATTATTATCATAAAATTAATTTGCACACGGGTGCTCAATTGTTAGAAGCTATTTTGCGAAATAAATATTGGATTGTAGGTGGGAGAAACTTAATTCGAAGCAGAATTTATAAATGTAATCAATGTTTTCGTTTAAGACCAAAAAATGTAGAACCATTAATGGGAGACTTGCCCGCCGTTAGAGTACAAGAAGCTCGGGCATTTTTGAATACGGGGGTTGATTATTTTGGTCCCATTAGAATTACGATGGGTAACAGAAGAAAGGCGTCCGTTCATAAGGCGTATGTATGTTTATTTTGTTGTATGAGTGTTAAGGCCGTACATTTGGAGTTAGTCAGTTCTCTTTCTACGGCTCACTTTATACAAGGTTTCAAGCGCTTTCTGTCACGTAGGGGGCCCGTGCAGACTATGTTTTCGGATCACGGTACAAATTTTGTCGGAGCTAAGCGGGTGCTTTGTGAGATTAATAAATTGGTTAACTCTAGGGAGTATATTAGTGCATTGGAAACCGAGTTACGGATTCAAGGAGTTCAATGGAAATATATTTGTCCGTTGAATCCTCATGCTGGTGGTCTTTGGGAGAGTAATGTCAAGTCAGTAAAAAATCATATTTACAGGGTAGTAGGTGAGCAGTTGCTAACTTATGAGGAATTTAACACATTATTGATCCAAATTGAAGCTTTATTAAATTCGCGACCCCTGTGTCGATTATCAGTTGACCCCCTGGCACCAGAAGCATTGACACCCGCACATTTTTTAACGTTAGCTCCGTTAAACGGATTTCCTGCCGAAAATTTGGAAAATATTCCCTTGGGTAGATTAGATAGGTTTCAACTCATTGACAAAATGATTCAAGATTTTTGGAAGCGGTGGAGATGGGAGTATCTTACAACCCTTCAAACTCGTCAAAAATGGAAAGAAACCAAGCAAAATGTTTTGCCCGGTACAGTAGTTCTTCTAAAAAACATTGGCCTTTGGCAATTATTACGGAAGTCCATCCCGGAAAAGATGGAGTAGTTAGACATGTTACGTTAAAAACAAATAAGGGTATTTATATGCGACCGGTTATAAGGATCTGTCCTTTACCGTCGCAGTGAACTTAGTAATAAGAAATATTCCTTGTTCTTAGAATAGTTTATTAAATTTTTTTTTTGGGATTATGTCATAAGATTGATTTTTCTTACATGGGTTATAAGATTTGTCTGGGATTACGCATAGGTATATCCTACCTATTAACATTATTTATTTTTATTTTTTTTATTTTTTCAATTTGGCTGAAAAACGTTTTTTCAGGGTGGGCGGTATGTTCATGCGATTTATTTTGCTTAAGTAAAAATTATAGGTACAGCTTGACAACACCGCCCAAGAATACGATTTAAAAAATTTACTAGCTAAGGATAGTGGTAGTAGGTACTTTAGTATTGATCGGCTCAGTAACAGAAAAATATATAATTTTCGGTCTCGGTATTTCGAATGGCAAAGTTCTGTCGGAATCGGGTTTAGTTTATCACAAAAACCAACTTTCTTGAAACAATACGAGAGTTAATTAAGTGGTTGTTACTCCCCCTTTGAATTTCCTTTTGGCCTTCCTTCGACCAAACCCTCGTTACCATTTTATCTTTGGAGTAAGTGATAATAAGAAGCAACCACGTCGTGTATTGGTAAGTAAACAAAAAAAAAACAGTCCACATTGACATAACTGAGTTACGCGGTTGGCATTTTGGCTTTGTGTACTGCTTCTGTAGCAGTATCAATCTTGTTATTGTTTTACTAGTAATAAAATATGCCATAAAACAGTCAAAATGAATTTATTTACTCGTTTATTCGTTTCTTAAGATTTATATCAATATTCAGGCTAATAGACAAAACTTTGACGCCCACGGCAATAAATCTAAATTAGCTTTATGAGTGACCTAAGGTTTGTTGTGCGATGGAAAAGCCAAGATTGACACCGGGCTGCCCATGGGACGGTTTGTTAAGTTCAGTTGCACCCGGTCGGATGTTATGAACTAGTCATGTTCACATATAGTCATTTGAGTGGTACGGGAATAGATACCCGCTCACGATGGGTCACGTGTAACCCATCATGACATGATGTGAATCACGTTAAATACCCATCTCTACCAGGAATCCAAACTAAAGAGACCCTGTTATTCTTGCCTACTTCATGAATTTTTCTTCGGCACTTCCATATCAACTTTAATAGCTGCTTGACTATCAGAATGAATCAATATGTCACATTTCGGATAGTTTCTTTCTAGGTTCATTTCCGCACATTTTTCAATCACAAGTATTTCTGTCTGAAAGACGCTCGGTCTAACGATAATGAGTATCTGGTGCCAGGCCCGAATACTCCAGAGCCAGCTCCTGTCGTGGTTTTTTAACCATCTGTGTTCCATTTGATGGTATTTATTTGAGACTTTAGGTGGTGTATTCCCTTTCTCAGTTTCTCCTCTTACTTAGCATCGTAGTGAAGTTCTCATCGATACTAGCTTTATTGATCATTTCGTCACTGGGAAGATTCGCTGATGAGATGTATTTTGTTAGAAAGGACCAGGCTCCCTGATTTTTAATACTCTCATTGTCTGAACCTTCACTAGATATTCTAAGAATTGCCAAACTATTGCCCCATATGTAATTGCTGGTCTCACAATCATGGCATACATCCATCGCAGTATTTTTGGGTTACAGCCCCAAGTCTTACCAGCTAGATTGCTGCACGCCATCAAAGCTTTTATTGATTTACTAGCAGTTATTTCAACATGCTTATTCCACAGAAGTTTACTATCTAGGGTTATCCCTAGATAATTAACTTCAGATTTCCATTCTATGATTTCCCCGCTTAAAGATAGGGATTTCATAGCTGGAAGTGTTCTATTCCAGGTAAATGGAATGACTGTGGTCTTGTTAGGGTCAATATTTTGCCCCACTGACAAGTACCATTGCTCAATAATTTTGAGGCCCTTTTGTAATAAATCACACAAGGTACTCTCGAATTTGCCTCTTACTATTAGCATTATGTCATCAGCATAGCCCATACATTTGAAACCAAGCTCCATTAGCCTGTAGAGCAACTCATCTACTACCAGGCTCCCTAGAAGGGGAGATATTACTCCCCCTTGAGGTGCTTTTACAGACACATTAGTTGTGTTGTCAAAGGCACCAGATATATCCAGGAATGCACACATTGCGATTTCTTTGTTGTTCAGAGTTCTCTGGATAACTTTGGTCTCTATTGATTGACACGCTCTGCACGCATGCAGACATTTACGAAGTGGTGTATTCTCCAGATTTTCAGTTCTTATGTAGTTGTCCACTACTCTCTCCATTGTGTGTTTGTGTGTGTGTGATCGAAATGGATGACTGCGGGAAACTTAAGCTTACCCATTTGCCAAACAACATATGTTTTAGAGATATTTCTTTATTATTGGAATTTTTCATTTAAGGGAATATTATGTTTGAAATTAAAATGTCTATAGCTAATGTACCTTTTTTTTTCTTTTCTCTTCTTTTTTTTATTTTTATTTATTATTATTTTTTTCTCTTATATTTTCTTTATTTCTTTATTATTATTATTTTTTTTCTCTTTCTTTTTTTAATTTTTTTCTATTTTCTTTTCCTTTTTTTCTTTTGGGAATAACACAGGGACACATTACGCTTACGGATCGATATAAGCGATTTCAGACAAACAAGAGGATCACGGTCAAAGTAGGTTAACACTTGGATAGACATGAAGGAAATTACTAAATACTAACTTAATTATTAATTATTACAACTATAATTTGAGGTCTATATTACGAATGTGATGAAATAGATTAAGATAAATATGTAAATCACGCGTTTGTAGTAATTGTGATAGATTATATGGCTTTATTAATTTATTTATTTGATAAAGAGATGCATTAAATATTAAAACCTTATCATGTATTCTGTGACAATTTAAAATCATGTGCTCGGCCGTACCCAATTCACCACATTCACAATAAGTTTTAATTTAAATAAATATTGTGGGATTAACACATGATTAAATCTAAGCCTACATATTGAAGAAATAAAATTTTTCGAAACCGCTAAACCAGGGTTTGAGTGGAATAATTGGCTGTATGCTTTTGTATGCAAAACCTTTTGTGGAATCATTATATTCTTGAACCCAAGCTCTTTTACTGATCATTTTCGAAAAGGTGCTTCAAAATGTTGGCCATAATATAGTTTATAGTTTTTTTAGGAGTTGTATGTTTTATGGTTTCTACAGCACTCTTAGAATCTGAAAGTATAATCCACGAATTTTTCATTTCCGTGTTTTTAATATATTTTAAGGCTTCAAGTATTTCTATTAAATCTGCATTATAAATACTATTTTTTTCATTTATCTTAAAGGATTTCGAAACTTCAAAGTTTGGATTCCAAAAGGCTGAACATACCCCACTATTTGATTTTGATGCATCTGTATTAATATGTATATGATTCGGGAAAAGTATATTAACATCATAATTAAACATAGGATTTCTCATCGATAGTGGAAACTCCTGATAATTTAAAAAAAAACACTTCAATGTGTTCGATACTATTGATATCTACAGAAAAATTTGGAATTTTTTCAGACGAATAGCAATCTGGAAGCATATCTTTTATGCTACTGTAGGAAGACACGATTGGAGGAGATTTTTTCTTTTGCCAATATGTTGAAGTCAGATCTAGTATATGTAGTGTATGCATTTTATTCATCAATATACTATTTTTTGACCACATTTTTATTATAAATTTGTTTGTTAAATGTTGTCTTCTTATATGTAGTGGCATCTCGTTTGTTTCTACATACACATTAGAATTTAGAGCACCTAAGCAAAGTTTTAAACATTTATTTGCTACTACATCTAAAAAATACAGCCGTAATCCAATATAGCTCTCGTGTATGATCTGTAAAGTAGAAGAGAAATTTCTGCATCTGCTCCCCATGTCGTATGTGTTACTGCCCTTAGAACATTTAGGCTTTTTTCAGCTTTAGAAATTATATAATTGATGTGATATGACCATAGTAATTTACGATAAATCATAATTCCTAAGTACTTTACAGATTCTACAACATTAAAATTGGTGGACTGGAGTTGTATTTTATTTGGCACTTTAAGTTTTCTTGAGAAGATGCAAACTTGGCTCTTTTCTTCGGAAATCTCTATGCCTTTATTGAAGCACCATGTTTGTAAATCACCATAGAAGCTACTAATTCTATTTTTTCCTACTTGAAAATTACAATCATCAGCATATACACAAATGTCATCTGCAAATTGCAGCATTTTGATTTTTTGTTTTTCTTGAAGTGCTGTCAAATCACTAGTATATATTAAATATAATAAAGGGGCAAAATTCCACCCTGTGCTAGACCTTTATTGGTGACTTGTGGACCGAATAATTTTCCATTTACCCTTAGATATATAGTTCTGTTTGAATATAAGTTTATGATTCTTTGAGTAAATTCATTTGGTAGTCCAATGTTAGTCATTTGTGTGATGCTAAGACCGAAAGGTCAACATAATCGTATGCACTCTTAATAACAAATAATGCTACTACGTCCTGATGATTTGTAAAAGACAGATTAATATCAGTAATTAAATATGATATGTTCTCAATACTACAGTGTTAACGAAAAACGCCGTAACTGCATTTTTTTCAAAAGAAATATCAATCAATTCTCTACCTAAATGTGATGCAAAAATGCCTTATCTTGCTTTAGTTTGGAAATTAGAAAATTATGCTTTAGATCACATTGGTGTCAGATTTGCTGTTAACGTAAAAGTATAATTTCCAAACTAAAGCAAGATAAGGCATTTTTGCATCACATTTAGGTAGAGAATTGATTGATATTTCTTTTGAAAAAAAATGTAGTTAAGGCGTTTTTCGTTAACACGGCAGAATAGTAGAGTGATGTCTTCTGAACCCAAATTGGTTATAAGCAATTTTATTATTAACTTCAAGCCACATTTCTAGCCGATATTTTAATATCCTCTCAAATGTTTTTAATACACAAGAAGCTAATGATATGCCTCTATATGATTCGGGTAGTGTTGGATTTCGATTTGGTTTAAGAAATGGCACAACTATGTATTCTTTCCAATCATTGGGAAAAACTCCGTTATCCCAAATGAAATTAAAAATGTTAAGTAATTTATTTTTACTGTAATATCAGAAATTTGATAACATGCTATACTGAATCCCATTGAGTCCTGGAGCGGTATTTTTAGTACATTTAATACAGTTTAGAAGCTCGGTCATATTAATTGGTCTTAATTTATTGAGTTTCTGAATTTCACCAGGATTTAAATGGACAAAAGGAGGAGCTAATTTATTCAGATATAAATCCATCCAATGACCTTCATGAACTTTATATTTTGGGACATTATACGGCCTTTTTAATTTTTTCACTTCTTCCCAAATAGTTTTAATAGATGAGGCCCTATTTAAATTTTCGCAGAATTTTTTCCATGATTTCTTCTTCTTTTTTAAAATTACCCTTTTTGTTTTTGCTACAGCTCTATTAAATTTGATGTAGTTCTCCAGATTTGAATTATTTTTGTAGGCTTGCCACATTTGTTTTTGTTGGTTAATAGCATCTTTACATTCGTCATTCCACCACGATTTATTAAATTTCTGATTGACAGCTCTCCTTTTACTTGGAATTGAAATATTACTAACTTCTTTCAAATAATTTATAAATACTTCATAAGACGTATCTTCTGATTCTGTTAACTTACGATCCATCAAAGTGGAGAAAAGTTGCCAATCAGCTTTATTTATATCCCACTTACAACAATTATTTATTAAACTGGCATATTGTTCCCCTAAATTTATTTTAATATATATATTGGAAAGTGATTTGATCCCAAGCTAAAATTTTCCGTTTTCCAGTCACAAATTAATGAAACATCCCTAGAACAAATAGTTAAATCTATAGCCGATTTATTTTTTGAAATTGGGCTCTGTATTAAGATCTCAGATCCATCATTAAGAAAATTTATATTGCATTGTTCAATCACTTCCAAAAAATGTTTTCCAGCAGTATCCACCAAATCACAACCCCATGCTGTATGATGAGAGTTAAAATCTCCTCCTACCAAGAAAGGTTTTTCTAAACTTTGAAATAAATTTGTCCATTCTCTATCAGAAATTTTCAATTTGGGCTTAACGTATACTGAGTATATATTTGAAAATGCTTTATTGGTAATTTTTATTTTCCTAGCTACACACATAACATTTGTTATGTTAATAAAATGAGTCGTATTCTGTGTTTCAAATTTATTTTTGACTAAAATGGCCACGCCACCATAGCCGTCATCTCTATCTAGCCTAAATATATTATACCCTGAGAAAATTACATTATTTTGTTTTTTTCAACCACGTTTCACACAGCAAGGCTACATCTATTTTGTTCTCAAAAAGGTATTTTTCCAATGCCCCCTTATTGGATAAAACCGATCGTGAATTCCACTGTAATACAATGAATTTAAATTTTACTTAAAATATCTGCTATATTATTTTTTAAAGATTCTAACACATTTGTATCCTCAGTACTAAACTGAGTTTTAATAATATTCATAATTGATTCGCAAATAGTTTTATTATTAAGATAATTTTGTGAAGAAGTAGATGGAACGTTTATTTGAGCGTTTTGGAGTGAATGATAGTGGGGAGTATTAGTACATGAAAGGTACACGGGTTGAGATGAACTTTTTGGCATTGAAATAATTTCCCTATGTTTTTCTGATATTTCATTATTATCATCTACAGGTTCGTAGGACCGTCTACGTTTAGCTGGAACTGAATACCTGTTAGTTTGTGTATTAGTTTTTACGATATTTGTAAAACTATTTTTACATTTAGTTTTAGCTTCTAAATAAGAAATATTTTCCGTAGACATCAAGTATTTGACAGATTTCTGCTCATCATAAATAGGACACTTACCTTTATCTGTAGCGTTATGGGTTCCCTTGCATAAGACACAAACTGGACTATCTTTTTTATCACAGGTAACTCCGTCACGTTCCCCTCCACAAAAACTACATCTTATTTGACCTCTACACTGAGCCTTAATGTGTCCATATCTCAAGCATTGAATGACCCTTGGTATATAATCTTATACATCATAAATAATACGCTCAATTATTATTTTTCCGGACGAATTTGACCCTTAAAAGTTACAATGATCGTTCCTGTGGGAATTAATTTATCATTTTCTCTCCTGTACATCCTTTTTACATTCACCACTTTACCCTTTTGCCCACTCCTATCTTCTATAATATTTGTTAATTCTTCCTCCAATAAATCTTTAGCGACTTGTTTTACTACACCTTTTTTATGTACCAAAAAATTTGGAATGTAAACATCGTAATTTTTATTTACCAAATTACTTGAATTAACGAATTTATTCGCACTTTCATATGAATTAAATTCTACTCTTACCCTATTACGTTCTATTAAAGATATATTTACAATATTATTTCTGGTATCAGATACTGAATTTAATATTAACCTTGCTGTACCAATGCGATGTAATTTTCCTATATTACCGTTTTTATTTTCTACAAAAACAAAATATGGGCCAGAATCCGAATAACTGTAATAATTTTTAGGTCTAATAATTGAATCCTGACTTACTTTATTTCCGGTTTCATTGGTTTTTTTAAATTTTATTTGCTCTTGAGTGGTTTTTGTTACTTTATCTGTGTTTTTATTATCATGATTGTTTTCAATTTCAATTTTGGCTTCTATATCATCCATAACAATAGTTTCATATCCTATATTTTTTCCTCTATCAGGTGGATCACCATCCATATTATTGCTCATTTTAGCTTACAACTTCACTATTCGAAAACACAATCTATACGCGCAGAACTGGTTTAAGTAGATCTACACTGTAAGACTGCCCAGACACGAATGTACTTTCTCCATTGTTTTGAGTAGAAACGATGTTAGGCAGATGGGTCTAAAAGATCGGGGATCGGTCCTATCTTTTTTCCCTATTTTTGGTATGAAGGTTACTCTTGCCCTTTTCAATTTTCTAGGTATTTAGATAGGGTTAGGCCATTCCTTATTTTGTAATAGGTATTGCTAAAATGTTTCAGGCTGAGACAGTGAATAAAAACTTGTTGGACTTAAGATAGTTCGCCTGCCTTATATGATAATTAAGTCTTATTACTGTGAATATTAATCAAACTGGACCAGATGTAAAGACATGCTTGAGTTAATACAGGAGTAATAATATAACTATTTAAATTCGTTTCCTCATGAAACTGCCGCATTTGCTAAATGCTCCATTACATCACTGATTTTTGAATGTCCAGAAGTAGTACATAGGTGTTGAAGCTTATATTATTTTTGACAAGGGGGTTGGTTCTTTGATAAGCTTCTAATTGTTATCTTGTGGCAGAGCACCTCAAACCATTAGTCGGCAAACTGTAACTCATATAATGCTCAGATATGAATCTTTATTAATTGCCTCATCCTCTAGCAAGAATTCCGAGTACACAACATTGTGATAATAAAACAAACTGTCAACGTCATTATCATTTTAAAGATGAAAGTGATAGATAATTCCTGACTGTTTTTCAATTTGTTATTTAGACAGAACTACTAGTTACTTTGTATTGCTTTACTTAGTTTAGTTATGGAATAATGTACAGAATTTTTAATAAAACTTTTTTTGCACGTCACGGATCATTTATGTCATCACGACCTTGCCATGGTGTCTGATCGTCAGAATACGAGACAGTTTTGAAATTGTATGGTTATGTCTTTTGTTATGTTCAAAAACATAAGGAATGGACTTAGCGTTTCCTATTCAGGTCTGCAGTGAATACAGACTGAAAAGTACAAGAGAGACAAAGCAAATGTGTGGCCAGTAGTTGCCTCTTTCTAGTATTCTGATTGGTCTACATCACAAGCCCCTGTTATTACAGGCTTGCAGAAAATAGAGAGATATTGGCAGCACATATGCTTTGTCTCTTTCTAGAGAGTGGTCACTTTTGTGAGGATAAAGCTCAGTCCATTCTATATGTCTATAGTTGTGTTCATGGTACTATAGTCTGTTTTTAAACTAGGAGAAGCTATTATTGGTTAGATTTTTTTTGGAACAAACAACATTATGATTGCTAGATTATTATCATATACAGGATGTTCAAAAAAGTTGTCATTAGGGCACTAGCGAATATCTGCTATTATTGGTTAGATTTTTATGGAAAAAACGACATTACGATTGCTAGATTATAATCATATACAGAATGTGCAAGAAGATGTCATTAGGGCACTAGCGCATATCTCTGCTATTATTGGTTAGATTTTTATGGAACAAACAACATTATGATAGCTAGATTATTATCATATACAGGATGTGCAAAAAAGATGTCATTAGGGTACTAGCGCATATCTCTACTTGTATTGGTCAGATTTTTATGGAAAAAACGACATTATGATTGCTAGATTATTATCATATACAGGATGTTCAAAAAAGTTGTCATTAGGGCACTAGCGAATATCTCTGCTATTATTGGTTAGATTTTTATGGAACAAACGACATTATGATTGCTAGATTATAATCATATACAGAATGTGCAAAAAGATGTCATTAGGGCACTAGCGCATATCTCTGCTATTATTGGTCAGGATGTGCCAAAAAGATGTCATTAGGGCACTAGCGCATATCTCTGCTATTATTGGTCAAGATGTGCCAAAAAGATGTCATTAGGGCACTAGCGCATATCTCTGCTATTATTGGTCAGATTTTATGGAACAAATGACATTATGATTGCTAGATTATAATCATATACAGGATATGCAAAAAAGATGTGATTAGGGCACTAGCGCATATCTCTGCTATTATTGGTCAGATTTTTATGGAACAAACGACATTATGATTGCTAGATTATTATCATATACAGGATGTGCAAAAAAGATGTCATTATGGCACTAGCGCATATCTCTGCTATTATTGGTCAGATTTTTATGGAACAAACGACATTATGGTTGCTAGATTATAATCATATACAGAATGTGCAAAAAAGATGTCATTAGGGCACTAGCGCATATCTCTGCTATTGGTCAGATTTTTATGGAACAAACGACATTATGATTGCTAGATTATAATTATATACAGAATGTGCTAAAAATATGTCATTAGGGCACTAGCGCATATCTCAGCTATTATTGGTCAGATTTTTATGCAACAAACGACATTATGATTGCTAGATTATTATCATATACAGGATGTGCATAAAATATGTCCTTAGTGCACTAGCGAATATCTCTGCTATTATTGGTCAGATGTTTATGGAACAAACGACATTATGATTGCTAGATTATTATAATATACAGGATGGTCAAAAAAGTTGTCATTAGGGCACTAGCGAATATCTCTGCTATTATTAGTTAGATTTTAATGGAAAAAACGACATTATGATTGCTAGATTATAATCATATACAGAATGTGCAAAAAGATGTCATTAGGGCACTAGCGCATATCTCTGCTATTATTGTTCAGATTTTTATGGAACAAATGACATTATGATTGCTAGACTATTATCATATACGGGATGTTAAAAAAAGTTGTCATTAGGGCTCTAGCGAATATCTGCTATTATTGGTCAGATGTTTATGGAACAAACGACAATATGATTGCTAGATTATTATCATATAGAGGATGTTCAAAAAAGTTGTCATTAGGCCACTAGCGCATATCTCTGCTATTATTGGTTAGATTTTTATGGAACAAACGACATTATGATTGCTAAATTATTATCATATACAGGATGTGCAAAAAAGATGTCATTAGGGCTCTAGCGAATATCTCTGCTATTATTGGTCATGTTTATGGAACAAACGACATTATGATTGCTAGATTATTATCATATACAGGATGTTCAAAAAAGTTGTCATTAGGGCACTAGCGAATATCTCTGCTATTATTGGTTAGATTTTTATGGAACAAACGACATTATGGTTGCTAGATTATAATCATATATAGAATGTGCAAAAAGATGTCATTAGGGCACTAGCGCATATCTCTGCTATTATTGGTCAGGATGTGCCAAAAAGATGTCATTAGGGCACTAGCGCATATCTCTGCTATTATTGGTCAGATTTTTATGGAACAAACGACATTATGATTGTTATATAATTATCATATACAGGATGTGAAAAAATATGTCAATAAGGCACTAGCGCAAATCTCTGCTATTACTGGTCAGGATGTGCCAAAAAGATGTCGTTAGGGCACTAGCGCATATCTCTGCTATTAATGGTCAGATTTTTTTGGAACAAATGACATTATGATTGCTAGACTATTATCATATACGGGATGTTCAAAAAAGTTGTCATTAGGGCTCTAGCGAATATCTCTGCTATTATTGATCAGATTTTTATGGAACAAACGACATTATGATTGCTAGACTATTATCATATACAGGATGTGCAAAAAAGATGCCATTATGGCACTAGCGCATATCTGCTATTATTGGTCAGATTTTTGCGGAAGAAACGACATTATGATTGCTAGACTATTATCATATACAGGAAGTGCAAAAAAGATGTCATTAGGGCACTAGCGCATATCTCTGCTATTATTGGTCAGGATGTGCCAAAAAGATGTCATTCGGGCACTAGCGCATATCTGCTATTATTGGTCAGATTTTTAAGGAACAAACGACATTATGATTGCTAGATTATTATCATATACAGGATGTGCAAGAAATATGTCCTTAGTGCACTAGCGAATATCTCTGCTATTATTGGTTAGATTTTTATGGAAAAAACGACATTATGATTGCTAGATTATAATTATATACAGAATGTGCAAAAAATATGTCATTAGGGCACTAGCGCATATCTCTGCTCTTATTGGTCAGGATTTGCCAAAAAGATGTCATTCGGGCACTAGCGCATATCTGCTATTATTGGTCAGATTTTTAAGGAACAAACGACATTATGATTGCTAGATTATTATCATATACAGGATGTGCAAGAAATATGTCCTTAGTGCACTAGCGAATATCTCTGCTATTATTGGTTAGATTTTTATGGAAAAAACGACATTATGATTGCTAGATTATAATTATATACAGAATGTGCAAAAAATATGTCATTAGGGCACTAGCGCATATCTCTGCTCTTATTGGTCAGATTTTTATGGAACAAACGACATTATGATTGCTAGATTATTATCATATACAGGTTGTTCAAAAAAGTTGTCATTAGGGCACTAGCGAATATCTTTGCTATTATTGGTTAGATTTTTATGGAAATAACGACATTATGATTGCTAGATTATAATCATATACAGAATGTGCAAAAAGATGTCATTAGGGCACTAGCGCATATCTCTGCTATTATTGTTCAGATTTTTATGGAACAAACGACATTATGATTGCTAGATTATAATTATATACAGAATGTGCAAAAAATATGTCATTAGAGCACTAGCGCATATCTCTGCTATTATTGGTCAGATTTTTATGGAACAAACGACATTATGATTGCTAGATTATTATCATATACAGGATGTGCAAAAAATATGTCCTTAGTGCACTAGCGAATATCTCTGCTATTATTGGTTAGATTTTTATGGAAAAAACAACATTATGATTGCTAGATTGTAATCATATACATAATGTGCAAAAATATTTCATTAGGGCACTAGCGCATATCTCTGCTATTATTGGTCAGATTTATATGGAACGAACGACATTATGGTTGCTAGATTATGATCATATACAGAATGTGCAAAAAGATGTCATTAGGACACTAGCGCATATCTCTGCGATTATTGGTCAGATTTTTAAGGAACAAACGACATTATGGTTGCTAGATTATAATCATATACAGGATGTGCAAAAAAGATGTCATTAGGGCACTAGCGCAAAATATGTCATTGGGGCACTAGCGCATATCTCTGCGATTATTGGTCAGATTTTTATGGAACAAACAACATTATGATTGCTAGATTATTATCATATACAGGATGTGCAAAAAAGATGTCATTAGGGTACTAGCGCATATCTCTACTTGTATTGGTCAGATTTTTATGGAACAAATGACATGATTGCTAGATTATTATCATATACAGGATGTTCAAAAAAGTTGTCATTAGGGCACTAGCGAATATCTCTGCTATTATTGGTTAGATTTTTATGGAACAAACGACATTATGATTGCTAGATTTTAATCATATACAGAATGTGCAAAAAGATGTCATTAGGGCACTAGCGCATATCTCTGCTATTATTGGTCAGGATGTGCCAAAAAGATGTCATTAGGGCACTAGCGAATATCTTCTATGATTGGTTAGATTTTTATGGAACAAACGACATTATGATTGCTAGATTATAATCATATACAGAATGTGCAAAAAGATGTCGTTAGGGCACTAGCGCATATCTCAGCTATTATTGGTCAGATTTTTATGGAACAAACGACATTATGATTGTTATATTATTATCATATACAGGATGTGCAAAAAATATGTCAATAGGGCACTAGCGCATATCTCTGCTATTATTGGTCAGATTTTTTTGGAACAAATGACATTATGATTGCTAGACTATTATCATATACGGGATGTTCAAAAAAGTTGTCATTAGGGCTCTAGCGAATATCTCTGCTATTATTGGTCAGATTTTTATGGAACAATCGACATTCTGATTGCTAGACTATTATCATATACAGGATGTGCAAAAAAGATGCTATTATGGCACTAGCGCATATCTCTGCTATTATTGGTCAGATTTTTATTAAACAAACGACATTATGATTGTTAGATTATTATCATATACAGGAAGTGCAAAAAAGATATCATTAGGGCACTAGCGCATATCTCTGCTATTATTGGTCAGGATGTGCCAAAAAGATGTCATTAGGGCACTAGCGCATATCTATGCTATTATTGGTCAGATTTTTATGGAACAAACGACACAATGATTGCTAGATTATTATCATATACAGGATGTGCAAAAAAAAATGTCATTAGGACACTAGCGCATATCTCTGCTATTATTGGTCAGATTTTTATGGAACAAACGACATTATGGTTGCTAGATTATGATCATATACAGAATGTGCAAAAAGATGTCATTAGGGCACTAGTGCATATCTCTGCGATTATTGGTCAGATTTTTAAGGAACAAACGACATTTTGGTTGCTAGATTAGAATCATATACAGGATGTGCAAAAAAGATGTCATTAGGGCACTAGCGCATATCTCTGCTATTATTGGTCAGGATGTGCCAAAAAGATGTCATTCGGGCACTAGTGCATATCTCTGCTATTATTGGTTAGGATGTGCCAAAAAGATGTCATTCGGGCACTAGCGCATATCTCTGCTATTATTGGTCAGACTTTTAAGGAACAAACGACATTATGGTTGCTAGATTATGATCATATACAGAATGTGCAAAAAGATGTCATTAGGACACTAGCCCATATCTCTGCGATTATTGGTCAGATTTTTAAGGAACAAACGACATTATGGTTGCTAGATTATAATCATATACAGGATGTGCAAAAAATATGTCATTAGGGCACTAGCGCAAAATATGTCATTGGGGCACTAGCGCATATCTCTGCGATTATTGGTCAGATTTTTATGGAACAAACAACATTATGATTGCTAGATTATTATCATATACAGGATGTGCAAAAAAGATGTCATTAGGGTACTAGCGCATATCTCTACTTGTATTGGTCAGATTTTTATGGAACAAATGACATGATTGCTAGATTATTATCATATACAGGATGTTCAAAAAAGTTGTCATTAGGGCACTAGCGAATATCTCTGCTATTATTGGTTAGATTTTTATGGAACAAACGACATTATGATTGCTAGATTATAATCATATACAGAATGTGCAAAAAGATGTCATTAGGGCACTAGCGCATATCTCTGCTATTATTGGTCAGGATGTGCCAAAAAGATGTCATTAGGGCACTAGCGAATATCTTCTATGATTGGTTAGATTTTTATGGAACAAACGACATTATGATTGCTAGATTATAATCATATACAGAATGTGCAAAAAGATGTCGTTAGGGCACTAGCGCATATCTCAGCTATTATTGGTCAGATTTTTATGGAACAAACGACATTATGATTGTTATATTATTATCATATACAGGATGTGCAAAAAATATGTCAATAGGGCACTAGCGCATATCTCTGCTATTATTGGTCAGATTTTTTTGGAACAAATGACATTATGATTGCTAGACTATTATCATATACGGGATGTTCAAAAAAGTTGTCATTAGGGCTCTAGCGAATATCTCTGCTATTATTGGTCAGATTTTTATGGAACAATCGACATTATGATTGCTAGACTATTATCATATACAGGATGTGCAAAAAAGATGCTATTATGGCACTAGCTCATATCTCTGCTATTATTGGTCAGATTTTTATTAAACAAACGACATTATGATTGTTAGATTATTATCATATACAGGAAGTGTAAAAAAGATATCATTAGGGCACTAGCGCATATCTCTGCTATTATTGGTCAGGATGTGCCAAAAAGATGTCATTAGGGCACTAGCGCATATCTATGCTATTATTGGTCAGATTTTTATGGAACAAACGACACAATGATTGCTAGATTATTATCATATACAGGATGTGCAAAAAAAAATGTCATTAGGACACTAGCGCATATCTCTGCTATTATTGGTCAGATTTTTATGGAACAAACGACATTATGGTTGCTAGATTATGATCATATACAGAATGTGCAAAAAGATGTCATTAGGGCACTAGTGCATATCTCTGCTATTATTGGTCAGGATGTGCCAAAAAGATGTCATTCGGGCACTAGTGCATATCTCTGCTATTATTGGTTAGGATGTGCCAAAAAGATGTCATTCGGGCACTAGCGCATATATCTGCTATTATTGGTCAGACTTTTAAGGAACAAACGACATTATGATTGCTAGATTATAATCATATACAGGATGTGCAAAAAAGAGTTCATAAGGGTACTAGCGCATATCTCTGCTATTATTGGTCAGATTTTTATGGAACAAACGACATTATGGTTGCTAGATTATAATCATATACAGGAAGTGTAAAAAAGATATCATTAGGGCACTAGCCCATATCTCTGCTATTATTGGTCAGGATGTGCCAAAAAGATGTCATTAGGGCACTAGCGCATATCTATGCTATTATTGGTCAGATTTTTATGGAACAAACGACACAATGATTGCTAGATTATTATCATATACAGGATGTGCAAAAAAAAATGTCATTAGGACACTAGCGCATATCTCTGCTATTATTGGTCAGATTTTTAAGGAACAAACGACATTTTGGTTGCTAGATTAGAATCATATACAGGATGTGCAAAAAAGATGTCATTAGGGCACTAGCGCATATCTCTGCTATTATTGGTCAGGATGTGCCAAAAAGATGTCATTAGGGCACTAGCGAATATCTTCTATGATTGGTTAGATTTTTATGGAACAAACGACATTATGATTGCTAGATTATAATCATATACAGAATGTGCAAAAAGATGTCGTTAGGGCACTAGCGCATATCTCAGCTATTATTGGTCAGATTTTTATGGAACAAACGACATTATGATTGTTATATTATTATCATATACAGGATGTGCAAAAAATATGTCAATAGGGCACTAGCGTATATCTCTGCTATTATTGGTCAGATTTTTTTGGAACAAATGACATTATGATTGCTAGACTATTATCATATACGGGATGTTCAAAAAAGTTGTCATTAGGGCTCTAGCGAATATCTCTGCTATTATTGGTCAGATTTTTATGGAACAATCGACATTATGATTGCTAGACTATTATCATATACAGGATGTGCAAAAAAGATGCTATTATGGCACTAGCTCATATCTCTGCTATTATTGGTCAGATTTTTATTAAACAAACGACATTATGATTGTTAGATTATTATCATATACAGGAAGTGTAAAAAAGATATCATTAGGGCACTAGCGCATATCTCTGCTATTATTGGTCAGGATGTGCCAAAAAGATGTCATTAGGGCACTAGCGCATATCTATGCTATTATTGGTCAGATTTTTATGAAACAAACGACACAATGATTGCTAGATTATTATCATATACAGGATGTGCAAAAAAAAATGTCATTAGGACACTAGCGCATATCTCTGCTATTATTGGTCAGATTTTTATGGAACAAACGACATTATGGGTGCTAGATTATGATCATATACAGAATGTGCAAAAAGATGTCATTAGGGCACTAGTGCATATCTCTGCTATCATTGGTCAGGATGTGCCAAAAAGATGTCATTCGGGCACTAGTGCATATCTCTGCTATTATTGGTTAGGATGTGCCAAAAAGATGTCATTCGGGCACTAGCGCATATCTCTGCTATTATTGGTCAGACTTTTAAGGAACAAACGACATTATGATTGCTAGATTATAATCATATACAGGATGTGCAAAAAAGAGTTCATAAGGGTACTAGCGCATATCTCTGCTATTATTGGTCAGATTTTTATGGAACAAACGACATTATGGTTGCTAGATTATAATCATATACAGGAAGTGTAAAAAAGATATCATTAGGGCACTAGCGCATATCTCTGCTATTATTGGTCAGGATGTGCCAAAAAGATGTCATTAGGCACTAGCGCATATCTATGCTATTATTGGTCAGATTTTTATGGAACAATCGACATTATGATTGCTAGACTATTATCATATACAGGATGTGCAAAAAAGATGCTATTATGGCACTAGCTCATATCTCTGCTATTATTGGTCAGATTTTTATTAAACAAACGACATTATGATTGTTAGATTATTATCATATACAGGAAGTGTAAAAAAGATATCATTAGGGCACTAGCGCATATCTCTGCTATTATTGGTCAGGATGTGCCAAAAAGATGTCATTAGGGCACTAGCGCATATCTATGCTATTATTGGTCAGATTTTTATGAAACAAACGACACAATGATTGCTAGATTATTATCATATACAGGATGTGCAAAAAAAAATGTCATTAGGACACTAGCGCATATCTCTGCTATTATTGGTCAGATTTTTATGGAACAAACGACATTATGGGTGCTAGATTATGATCATATACAGAATGTGCAAAAAGATGTCATTAGGGCACTAGTGCATATCTCTGCTATCATTGGTCAGGATGTGCCAAAAAGATGTCATTCGGGCACTAGTGCATATCTCTGCTATTATTGGTTAGGATGTGCCAAAAAGATGTCATTCGGGCACTAGCGCATATCTCTGCTATTATTGGTCAGACTTTTAAGGAACAAACGACATTATGATTGCTAGATTATAATCATATACAGGATGTGCAAAAAAGAGTTCATAAGGGTACTAGCGCATATCTCTGCTATTATTGGTCAGATTTTTATGGAACAAACGACATTATGGTTGCTAGATTATAATCATATACAGGAAGTGTAAAAAAGATATCATTAGGGCACTAGCGCATATCTCTGCTATTATTGGTCAGGATGTGCCAAAAAGATGTCATTAGGGCACTAGCGCATATCTATGCTATTATTGGTCAGATTTTTATGGAACAAACGACATTATGGTTGCTAGATTATGATCATATACAGAATGTGCAAAAAGATGTCATTAGGGCACTAGTGCATATCTCTGCGATTATTGGTCAGATTTTTAAGGAACAAACGACATTTTGGTTGCTAGATTATAATCATATACAGGATGTGCAAAAAAGATGTCATTAGGGCACTAGCGCATATCTCTGCTATTATTGGTCAGGATGTGCCAAAAAGATGTCATTCGGGCACTAGTGCATATCTCTGCTATTATTGGTTAGGATGTGCCAAAAATATGTCATTCGGGCACTAGCGCATATCTCTGCTATCATTGGTCAGACTTTTAAGGAACAAACGACATTATGATTGCTAGATTATAATCATATACAGGATGTGCAAAAAAGAGTTCATAAGGGTACTAGCGCATATCTCTGCTATTATTGGTCAGATTTTTATGGAACAAACGACATTATGGTTGCTAGATTATAATCATATACAGGATGTGCAAAAAAGATGTTATTAGGGCACTAGCGCATATCTCTGCTATTATTGGTCAGATTTTTATGGAACAAACGACATTATGGTTGCTAGATTATGATCATATACAGAATGTGCAAAAAGATGTCATTAGGGCACTAGTGCATATCTCTGCGATTATTGGTCAGATTTTTAAGGAACAAACGACATTTTGGTTGCTAGATTATAATCATATACAGGATGTGCAAAAAAGATGTCATTAGGGCACTAGCGCATATCTCTGCTATTATTGGTCAGGATGTGCCAAAAAGATGTCATTCGGGCACTAGTGCATATCTCTGCTATTATTGGTTAGGATGTGCCAAAAAGATGTCATTCGGGCACTAGCGCATATCTCTACTATTATTGGTCAGACTTTTAAGGAACAAACGACATTATGATTGCTAGATTATAATCATATACAGGATGTGCAAAAAAGAGTTCATTAGGGTACTAGCGCATATCTCTGCTATTATTGGTCAGATTTTTATGGAACAAACGACATTATGGTTGCTAGATTATAATCATATACAGAATGTGAGAAAAATATGTCATTAGGGCACTAGCGCATATCTCTGCTATTATTGGTCAGATTTTTATGGAACAAACGACATTATGGTTGCTAGATTATAATCATATACAGGATGTGCAAAAAAGATGTCATTAGGGCACTAGCGCATATCTCTGCTATTATTGGTCAGATTTTTATGGAACAAACGACATTATGATTGCTAGATTATAATTATATACAGCATGTGCAAAAAATATGTCATTAGGGCACTAGCGCAAATCTCTGCTATTATTGGTCAGATTTTTATGGAACAAACGACATTATGATTGCTAGATTATTATCATATACAGGATGTGCAAAAAATATGTCCTTAGTGCACTAGCGAATATCTCTGCTATTATTGGTTAGATATTTATGGAAAAAACGACATAATGATTGCTAGATTATAATCATATACATAATGTGCAAAAATATGTCATTAGGGCACTGGCGCATATCTCTGCTATTATTGGTCAGATTTTTATGGAACAAATGACAATATGATTGCTAGACTATTATCATATACGGGATGTTCAAAAAAGTTGTCATTTGGGCTCTAGCGAATATCTCTGCTATTATTGGTCAGATGTTTATGGAAGAAACGACATTATGATTGCTATATTATTATCACATACAGGATGTTCACAAAAGTTGTCATTAGGGCACTAGCGAATATCTTTGCTATTATTGGTTAGATTTTTATGGAAATAACGACATTATGATTGCTAGATTATAATCATATACAGAATGTGCAAAAAGATGTCATTAGGGCACTAGCGCATATCTCTGCTATTATTGGTCAGATTTTATTGGAACAAATGACATGATTGCTAGACTATAATCATATACGGGATGTTCAAAAAAGTTGTCATTAGGGCTCTAGCGAATATCTGCTATTATTGGTCTGATGTTTACGGAACAAACGACATTATGATTGCTAGATTATTATCATATACAGGATGTTCAAAAAAGTTGTCATTAGGGCACTAGCGCATACGTCTGCTATTATTGGTTAGATTTTTATAGAACAAAGAACATTATGATTGCTAGATTATTATCATATACAGGATATTCAAAAAAGTTGTTATTAGGGCACTAGCGAATATCTGCTATTATTGATTAGATTTTTATGGAAAAACGACATTATGATTGCTAGATTATAATCATATACAGAATGTGCAAAAAGATGTCATTAGGGCACTAGCGCATATCTCTGCTATCATTGGTCAGATTTTTATGGAACAAATGACAATATGATTGCTACACTATTATCATATACGGGATGTTCAAAAAAGTTAGGGCTCTAGCGAATATCTCTGCTATTATTGGTCAGATGTTCATGGAACAAACGACATTATTATTGCTAGATTATTATCATATACAGGATGTTCAAAAAAGTTGTCATTAGGGCACTAGCGCATATCTCTGCTATTATTGTTTAGATTTTTATGGAACAAACAACATTATGATTGCTAGATTATTATCATATACAGGATGTGCAAAAAATATGTCATTAGGGCACTAGCGCATATTTCTGCTATTAATGGTCAGATTTTTATGGACCAAACGACATTATGATTGCTAGATTATTATCATATACAGGATGTTCAAAAAAGTTGTCATTAGGGCACTAGCGAATGTCTCTGCTATTATTGGTTAGATTTTTATGGAACAAATGACATTATGATTGCTAGATTATAATCATATACAGAATGTGCAAAAATATGTCATTAGGGCACTAGCGCATATCTCTGCTATTATTGGTCAGATTTTTATGGAACAAATGACATTATGATTGCTAGATTATAATCATATACAGGATGTGCAAAAAATATGTCCTTAGTGCACTAGCGAATATCTCTGCTATTATTGGTCAGATGTTTATGGAACAAACGACATTATGATTGCTAGATTATTATCATATACAGCATATCTCTGCTATTATTGGTCAGATTTTTATTTAACTAACGACATTATGATTGCTAGATTATTATCATATACAGGACGAAAAAGATGTCATTATGGCACTAGCGCATATCTCTGCTATTATTGGTCAAATTTTTATGGAAAAAACGACATTTTGATTGCTAGATTATTATCATATACAGGATGAAAAAGATGTCATTATGGTACTAGCGCATATCTCTGTTATTAATCAGATTGAAGTCGAATAAACTGTATTATGTTACGACGATATAAAGGGTGTCGACATAAATATGTCATAAGGTCACTCTAATAAGGATGTCAAAAAGGCACTCTGCTGATTATGTTAGGTACGTCACTACGACGTTCAATCAATATACAGGGTGTCGACATATTGATGGTACGTCACTACGAAGTTCAATCAATATACAGGATAACGACATAAAGATGGCATAAGGGCACTCTATTAATATTGGACGGCTTTTCATCGAACAAACGGCATTAGGTACGTCATTACGAAGATCAATCAATATACAGGATAACGACATAAAGATGCCACTCTGCTATTATTGGTCGGATTGAAGTCGAACAAACGGTATTATTTTGGGTACATCACTATGAAGTTCAATCAATATACAGGGTGTCGACATAAAGATGTCATAAGGGCACTCTGCTATTATTGGACGGATTTTCATCGAACAAATGGCTTTATGATAGGTACGTCACTACGAAGTTCTATATACAGTCGGCATAAAGATGTCAAAAAGGCACTTTGCTATTATTGGTCGGATTTACATCAAACAAATGGCATTATGATAGGTACGTCACTACGACGTTCAATATACAGGGTGTCGACATAAAGATGTCAAAAAGGCATTCAGTTATTATTGATCGGATTTTCATCGAACAAACGGCATTATGTTAGGTACGTCACTACGATGTTCGATCAATATACAGGATGTTGACATAAATATGTCATAAGGGCACTGTTATTATTGGTCGGATTGAAGTCGAACAAACGATATTAGGTACGTCACTACGACGTTCTATCAATATACAGGATGTCGACATAAAGATGTCAAAGAGGCACTCTGCTATTGGGCGGATTTTCATCGTAGGTACGTCACTACGACGTTCGATCAATATACAGGATGTCGACATAAAGATGCCATAAGGGGACTCGATTATTATTGGTCGGATTGAAGTCGACAAACGGTATTATGTTAGGTGCTACAACGTCCGATCCATATACAGGGTGTCAACATAAATATGTCATAAGGGCACTCGGTTATTATTGGTTGGATTGAAGTCGAATAAACGGCATTAGGTACATCACTATGACGTTCGATTAATATACAGGGTGTCGACAGAAAGATGCCATAAGGGCACTCTGCTATAATATTATGTTAGGTACGTCACTACGACGTTCTATCAATATACAGGGTGTCGACATGAAGATGGTACATCACTACGAAGTTCAATATACAGGGTGTCGACATAAAGATGTCATAAGGACACTCTGCTATTATTGGATGGATGTTCATTGAACAAAGGACATAATGTTAGGTACGTCACTACGACGTTCGATCAATATACAGTATGTCGACATAAAGATGTCATAAGGACGCTCTGCTATTATTAGTCGGATTTTCAAAAACAATAGGTCACTACGACGTTCGATCAATATACACGGTGTCAACAGAAATATGTCAAAAAGGCACTCTGATATTATTGGTCGAATTTTCATCGAACAAAAACAATAGGTCACTACGACGTTCGCGACGTTACACGCGACGTTAGACGTTACACGTAACGTTGGACATTATGAAACAAAAAATCTAAAGCGACGTTTCGATGATCATCATCATGTCAGCCTAACGAGAAATCGTCCTATCTGAGCGTGCGTGAGCTCGTTGGAAAGACCTTAGCGTCTACATTATGAGAAAAGTAATGAAGAAATTAGTATTATATAAGCTGTAAAGTATAAAAAGATATTAAGGTGCTTTAATAAAATTCAGATAATTATTAACATTACTTATTTGCAATAAAAAAAATTACACAGGTAATATTATATTCGAAAACCAGCGTCGGAGATGTTCCACGTTTCTTTGGGTGCACGAATACAGTCCAGTGGTGTGGCAAGAATTTGGATCTTGGTGAAAGTTTGCCATACCACAAAGAGTTCCATCAAACTTGCAGGTATCCACTATGATTGGGAATACACTACAAATGTGACATTTTTAAATTTAAAATTCAGCTTTTGATCACCACGATGGTAGATATAGTCAGCAGCATATAACAATTTTTCGGAAAATGTGTCATTTAATTTGGAACATTCTACGTGTCCTGCAGATTATCGGATACCGTGCACATTCTTCTGCAAGTAAACCGTAGTTTTCTTATCCTGATTACTCAATGTAGCAAACGGTTGTGGAGGCGCTATGAAGTCAAATTCACTGATAATTATTTAGGTAAGTTTTATGTGTCATATTATGTCGATGGTATGAATGCGAAAGGACGTTATGTTGAACATGCGCAATAGTTGCAGAAGTGCTTACGATTCTTGTATGATAAATGATTGTGAGAAGATGTGTGTTTGTATCACAATGTCATCAGAAGAGTGTAGACGTAAATTGGAGGAATTTACTAAAAGTACTCGAGAATTGAAAATAAGAATAAAGTGATAAAGCAATTGGAGCGAATGTGCTTGTGCGATAACGTTTTTAAAAATCGACAGCTGCCGTCTACACAATATCCACTATATAGAATTAAACCGATTACAAAATGGATAACACAATGAACGAGAAGGAGAAGGATGCCATCATGGATGGCAATAATTATATTTGCAATGACATGTGTAATTTAAGCAACAGTATTTATTTTGATATTGAAAATTGTACAAAGGAAGATTAATTCTTCTTGTAATATAATCATACGAGTAAATGAGTATATAATGTGTTTCAATAAAACTTCCTCAATTTTTCGATATGCAAAAAAATGTCATTAGGGCACTAGCGCATATCTCTGTTATTATTAATTATATTGAAGTCGAATAAACGGTATTATGTTACGACGATATACAGGGTGTCGACATAAAGATGTCATAAGGACACTCTGCTATTATTGATCAGATTTTCACAGGGCAGGGGTGATCCACGTGGTAGCTAACAAAAAAAAATATGACTATGTAGATGAGCTCATCATGATATTGTTCATTTAGAAGAAAATGGTTTTTTCGCGATATGTATGTTACTCTCAGATACGGGTGGGTCAGAGGTTATCCTCGTGGTAGCAAATATGATGTGTGGATGAAATAAGTATATTGTTTATTCAAAGAATAATTGAATGACATCAGTTATTGAAATACCTATTGTAATTTTTACATTAATAACACCGCACAAGGTTAGATAAACAATTGTGACTGTTACATTGTAACAATGAATGGTACCATACAAATTTATTCATGTAATAAAGTAATCAAAAATAATAATGAAAAATTACGGGTGGGAACTTTAAGAAAATTGCAGTTAATTTACAACATTAAGAAATAGAGTAAAATAGGAAAATTTTGGTTTTAGATCCCCTTCTCAGTTGCCATCAATATGTCATCGTCAGATAGCGGGTATAGCAGTAACGAGGATTATGATCGAGGGATAGATGAATTTTTGGCTCGCCGATTAGACAAGCCAAGTCTTGATACCACCGACGATGTCCACAATCCATATCTTGAAGAGTACAACTTGAACATAGTCACAGCTGTTAACTCATATGAAGAGGCTGCGAAACATGAAATAATGAAATAACTTACTCGAAACAACGTACCAAGTTTGCCGGTATAACATTAGCTGTGGGATAAGTCCAGCAACATCATTTTCACCTGCAGTGATTTTGAGGGAGCACTTAAGATCAGCCAAAATATCATTCGATGTCTATGAATGGTCCGTCCTTATTGCCACACTTACGCAAAAGATGCATGATTTTTTTCACTAAGATCTACCTACCTATCCCATATCGTTTCCATGTGGTGAATACTGTACTATTAAACAAGACGTTCTTCAAGGTAGTAAAGTTATTTTCAAACACAAACACGATGAAAGCTATTATATGATTGAAGAAGTTCATCAAATTTTGAAATTGAACAATGATATAATATCTCAACGAAAATCTCTTTTAGGAAATTTAAATTATTGCGAATATTATTATAGTGTTATACATTTTTGTAGAAATAATGCTAATGATTGCTTATGTCCATTGCAAATATTGTTATGTATTGCAAAATGATTTGTTAAATGCGGTTCTTAGAGAATTTATTTACTATTATGAGATAATAGTTGTAAATGATTTGGAAAAAAAAATGAGTAATTAATATTTTTCATGTGTTTTGCTTTCCTAAAGATATGGGTTAAGGGAGGTGGCGCGTCACTTAACACACGACAGAAGACACACACCACATGGTTAGCAGACACCACAGAACACAAGAAGATTTATAGTTGACACAGAATACAAGTTTTCTTAGGGTTTGCTGACAGATGAGACGTTGCAGTTGACACTCATGACGTCACAGAACATATGTTTTCGTGGGGTTTGCTATGTTAGGTTACTCCAACGTTACACGCGACGTTAAACACGTGACGTCTGACGTTACACGTAACGTTACACATCATACACGCGGATTGATAGGTGACACAGAACACACGTTTTCTTAGGGTTTGATAGACAGATGACACATTGCAGTTGACACTCATGACGTCACAGAACACATGTTTTCGTGGGGTTTGCTATGTTAGGTTATTCCAACGTTACACGCGACGTTAGACACGTGACGTCTGACGTTACACGTAACGCTGTACATGATGTGTAACGTTTCTATCAATATACAGGGTGTCGACATAAATATGGTACATCACTACGAAGTTCAATCAATATACAGGGTGTCGACATAAAGATGGTCGTAGTGACGTCACCAGCGCCCCATTCTGTAGTATGTCAGCGATCAATATACAAGGTGTCGACATAAAGATGCCATACGGGCGCTAGCGTCACGTGTAACGTTACAATAATAGTAGATATACATATCGCGAAGGAACCATATTCTCCCAAATGAACAATATCATGATGAGCTCATCTACATAGTCATATTTTTTTTTGTTAGCTACCACGTGGATCACCTCTGCCCTGTGAAAATCTGATCAATAATAGCAAAGTGTCCTTATGACATCTTTATGTCGACACCCTTTATATCGTCGTAACATAATACCGTTTATTCGACTTCAATCTGATTAATAATAACATAGATATGCGCTAGTGCCCTAATGACATCTTTCTTGCATATCCATTATTTGGAAAAATTGAGGAAGTTTTATTGAAACACATTGTATACTCATTTATGAATATATTTCAAGAAGAATTAATCTTTGTACAATTTTCAATATAATTTTCAATATCAAAATAAATACTGTTGCCCAAATTACACATGTCATTGCAAATACATTAATCATGTCATCCATGATGGCATCCTTCTCCTCCTTCTCGTTCATTGTGTTATTCATTTTGTAATCGGTTTAATTCTATATAGTGGATATTGTGTAGGCGGCAGCTGTCGATTTTTAAAGACGTTATCCCACAAGCACATTCGCTCCAATTGCTTTATCACTTTATTCTTATTTTCATAAAATGAAATATCTTTTTCAATTCTCGAGTACTTTTAGTAAATTCCTCCAATTTACGTCTACACTCTTCTGATGACATTGTGATACAAACACACATCTTCTCACAATCATTTATCATAAAAGAATCGTAAGCACTTCTGCAACCATTGCGCATGTTCAACATAACGTCCTTTCGCATTCATACCATCGACATAATATGACACATAAAACTTACCTAAATAATTATCAGTGAATCTGACTTCATAGCGCCTCCACAACCGTTTGCTACATTGAGTAATCATGATAAGAAAACTGCTGTTTACTTGCAGAAGAATGTGCACGGTATCCGATACTCTGCAGGACACGTAGAATATTCCAAATTAAATGACACATTTTCCGAAAAATTGTTATGTGCTGCTGACTATATCTACCATCGTGGTGATCAAAAGCTGAATTTTCAATTAAAAAATGTCACATTTTTAGTGTATTCCCAATCATAGTGGATACCTGCAAGTTTGATGGAATTCTTTGTGGTACGGCAAACTTTCACCAAGATCCAAATCCTTGCTACACCAATGGACTGTATTCGTGCACCCAAAGAAACGTGGAACCTCTCCGACACTGGTTTTCGAATATAATATTACCTGTGTAATTATTTTTATTGCAAATAAGTAATGTTAATAATTATGTGAATTTTATTAAAGCACCTTAATATTTTTTTATACCTTACAGCTTGTATAATAATAATTTCTTCATTACTTTTCTCATAATGTAGACGCTAAGGTCTTTCCAACGAGCTCACGCACGCTCAGATAGGACGATTTCTCGTAAGGCTGACATGATGATGATCATCGAAACGTCGCTTTAGATTTTTTGTTTCGTAATGTCCAACGTCACGAGTAACATCAGACGCCACGTGTCCAACGTCGCGTGTAACGTCAAGCGTCACGTGTGACGTCTAACGTCACGTGTGACGTCTAACGTCCCGTATAACGTCTAACGTTGCGAACGTCGTAGTGACCCATTGTTTTTGTTCGATGAAAATTCGACCAATAATATCAGAGTGCCTTTTTGACATATCGTAATGTCGTTTGTTCCATAGAAATCTGACCAATAATAGCAGAGCTATGCGCTAGTGCCCTAATGACATCTTTTTTGCACATCCTGTATATGATTATAATCTAGCAATCATAATGTCGTTTGTTCCATAAAAATCTGACCAATAATAGCAGAGATATGCGCTAGTGCCCTAATGACATATTTTTTGAACATACTGTATATGATAATAATCTAGCAATCATAATGTCGTTTGTTCCATAAAAATCTAACCAATAATAGCAGAGATATGCGCTAGTGACCTAATGACAACTTTTTTGAACATCCTGTATATGATAATAGTCTAGCAATCATAATGTCGTTTGTTCCATAAAAATCTGACCAATAATAGCAGAGATATGCGCTAGTGGCCTTATGACATTTTTTCGCACATTCTGTATATGATTATAATCTAGCAATCATAATGTCGTTTGTGCCATAAAAATATGACCAAAAATAGCAGATATGCGCTAGTGCCCTAATGACATCTTTTTTGCACATCCTCATTATAATCTAGCAATCATAATGTCGTTTGTTCCATAAAAATCTGACCAATAATAGCAGAGATATGCGCTAGTGCCCTAATGACATCTTTTTTGCACATCCTCATTATAATCTAGCAATCCTAATGTCGTTTGTTTCATAAAAATCTGACCAATAATAGCAGAGATATGCGCTAATGTCCTAATGACATCTTTTTTGCACATCCTGTATATGATAATAATCTAACAATCAGAATGTTGTTTGTTTCATAAAAATCTGACCAATAATAGCAGAGATATCCTCTAGTGCCCTAATGGCATCTTTTTTGCACATCCTGTATATGATAATAGTCTAGCAATCATAATGTCGTTTGTTCCATAAAAATCTGACCAATAATAGCAGAGATATGTGCCAATGTCTTTACGACCTGCGCAGAACGTTACCACCCTTTCGGCTCGAAAAAGTAGAGTTTTCCCCTTTTTGAATCGCCCGCCAACTATCAGCGCCATGTATATCGAACATCGTAGTGACGTCACAAGCGCCCCACGGCCGTTTTGGCACCCCGGGGACGTCACCCCAGCAAGCCAACGCCCATCTACGACACCCTGTCATTGTAGTGACCACCGCCATCGCCATCTAGTGGCGAAAATTGGAACAGTGGCCAGAAATGAGCTCGGGCCAACTTAGTATATCTACTATAATGGCTGGCGGTATAAAAAAATATTTGAATACTAGATTGAAAGTGTTGAAATATTTTAGTAGGTACTTTAGTAAATATCACTTTAAGTAACAGTGCTGGGGAGGCAGATAGCCAGAGATACTCCGACTATATGCTGATCTTGCTGCCTCCTTTCATCTCTAAATTTATTGAACCATATATAAATAATAAATTCATCACTACATCAAGATTCTCCATCCTACGTTTTCAAGGGCATTTGAAAAATGTTTTGCTTGGTGGATTCTTTAACAGTGTGCTATAATATCTACTAATATTCAATAATCTTTTATAAAAAAATCCTTATATTTTAAGGTTTTGATAATATAATATAATTAGCTAAGCACAAATACAGACAAAATTATAGGTCAACTGAAAACACAGTGACAATTAAATTGTTGCATAACGATAATCAATGAAATTTTTCAAATGACCTTTGGCGAATTGGAAATCCAGCTAACAGGGATACCAATTGCCATAATGACATTTATTCTCTATAAATATGAGTTTCATGGGAATGTCAAAATTATTTAATGTAAATTATGGTTTTTTGAGAAGGTACTATACATATAATAATATTCTGATTAATATCATATGATCAACAATAACACATGTCTCAGCTAAATAATTGGAATAATTTTAAAATTATCATATATAATACAACGAGTGGAATCATGTTGTCAAAAATTAATTCCACGAGTCTGAAAGACGAGTGGAATTATTTGACATGTTGAGTCCATCAACCCTTGCGATTATCAATAGTCAGGATTCCAAGAGTTGTATTTGTTAGATTATACAACAAATAATATATTATTGAAAAAACAAGAGAGCATTTTCTATAAATTAAATGTACAATTATTATAAACAACACAATTTTTTTCACTTAAAATAGACGTATTTGTCGAAGATGGAAGTGGTGTAAGTGTAATTCCTTAAGGAAGAAATGATCTTTGCATGATGTTTTTCATATATGGCTCCAGAGAATTTATATTCGTATGGCCAATTATTTTAATTACAAAGAGAGGGGGGGGGGCATAAGTCCTGCATTACAGCTTCTTTTCACTTTCTTCGGGGCCTTCCTCTCTGGTATTTTCCGTGCTACTTCTTTGACATTTCTTGACTGTTCCATTCGTTTTAGATGACCTAACCACTGCATTCTTTGTGATTGGATTACCTCAATTATTGTTGAGAAAATTTCATAAAACTGAATAAAACAATGGATTCCTCGTATTAAATTACTTGCTACTGCATAATTATAATGATGTTTATTAATTCAATTATTCAAAGTACAAATAAAATACAAACTTATTACTAATCTAAACATTGGTGAATAAACAGGAAAATGCCGTAGAAACTGAATAAAATCAGTTTGTACACGGTAAGCATAACAAATGAATACAATAACTACACTAACTTACATACTAGAACATGTGATAAAAATTTAAACTCAAAATCCAGGTAAAGTCGCAATCAGAGTCTATACGTCTAGTCCGGGGTAAGGGAAGTCTTAAATTGAGTAAAAATTTTTTTTAATCATTATTTAGCGAACGGCTAATTAGTGAAGTTCGAGATTCACTTTATTTTCTTTTGATATTCACTTTATTTTCAATAGTATATTCATAATGTTATGCATTTATATATTATATTATGGAATATATACCGATCCGTCTCTAGGATCCAATTTTTAACTTTATTTCTATACATAATAAAAATTTTGATTTGTTTAAGTTCATTTGGCAAATATTTATATAATTTGGAGCTGATATAGTTACAACTATGCTGGCCTATTGATTTATTACATTTAGGAAGCTGCGTTTTATATTCTTTGTTTCTTGTTTCATACTCATGCTCTGTGTACCGCATTTCAATTTTTCCTTAATGAATATTAATTAGAATTTTATACGCAAATAATTGTCGTACATCATATATTCCATTTTGTTGATATAGGTAGTTGCTTGGATATAAAATTGGTTTTTTAAAAATTACCCTTAATATCCACTTTTGTATAATATGTAATTTATTCATATGTATATCGGACACTCCGCCCCATCCCAATATACCGTACTGAAGCAAACTTTATACTAAAGCAAAATAAATAATTTTTAAATGTTCTTTATCCAAAAAATCCCTTAATAATTTAAATCTGGATAAAAGGCCTCTGATTTTATTAGTTAGATTATTTATGTGCAAGTTCTACTGCATAATTTTTTCCATACATTCAATGCAATCCAAAATTTTTCGCTCAGAACCGCGAAATTTATGTAATTTTTTTTAACATGCATTCATAAAATATTCTATAATTACGAAATTATGTTATATATCGATTCCTTTCTTACGCCATTCAATAGAGAAAAATGCATCTCAATTACTTACCATATTTGAATTCATTCATTTTATATTTGTAAAAAATATACGGGATTAAAGTTGGAGTAGAAATTTTTGTAAAAAGATTTTACCTTACCAAAATTTGTAGTAACTACGCCTATGTAATGGAAAGATTGAAGTTGTTGAAAATCGAAATAGGAGTGTTCATACTATTAGAAAAAAATTCAGCAACTTCCCATCGTTAATGCAAACCGAGGTATTAAACATCAAAGTTCAACTTTTTAAAAAAAATCCGATTCCGAAGGATTGAAAACCCCAAAAAAAATTTGATTCAGTTTTCGATGAAATTTTGCATAGGGGGGATTTTTGATACGAGTATCCCAATAAATTTTTTAGTTATTTGTAAAAAATTATTTCGGGTGAAAAATTGACAAAAATTTATGAAAACGGGATTTTCTGGAAAACTGTACATCAGATTTTTCTCATTTACGAACTTACGTTCTGAACCTACATATAAAATTTCATTAAAAAATGTTTTCGCGTTTTTCAGTTATTGTGTTGACAGACATTTTTGAAAAATTAGTTTTTTGGACTCTGAACCGTATGAAATGTGTAGATCCACTCGAATCTCGAAACGTCAAAATCACTCCATTACAATACCCCCCTTATATGTATACATATATCACATTTACTATACATAAGGTGAAGTAAAAAGTAACAATTCGCAGATGCACTATTGCACGGAAAAATATCATATATTCTGTTCAACACATAGCACTTACGAGACGAAAACTCCATTTATTATTTTGGTGACCCTAATAATATATAATATAATAATAATCTTTATTTTAATTCATCCCAACAACGTAATAGTAACATAATGGCACAAAACTGTTAAGCTTTAACAGTAGATACAGATTAAGACATGCATTCCTCAATAGTCGGTGTAACCTTTTGGTTGATTTATATTCTTTGAAAATTTATTGTCCACGATTAAGGAGTATATTATTGTCATATGTAAAAAAACGAATCACTAAATGAACAATAGAGCGAATTTCTTTTAATTAAATATGCCTTTATTTCAATAAGTGTATAAAGTCACAGTATAATGTATGAAAAAATAATCTCTCAGCCCATCACATGTTCGGACTATAAAGTATTCTTAAAACTAATTACACCTAATTACAATGTTCAGGACAAGCTCAATCATTAGTCTCGAAAAATTTCATACACACATAAAACATATATATTGAACCATATATCTTATATATTAAAGAGTATCAGCTGTTTGAGAATATTTTGCTTAGTATTTGAAATGGATTGAAACTATGTAGTTAAATATACATTAAGAAAAACACAATCATAAGTAAAAATGCATATATAATCAGAATATATTGAATCATTTGTGTATGTATATATATAAGATAGAGGGGATAAACAGTATCAAATAGAATTTCACATCTTTTAAAATAAGGAAATAAGACGCAAATAATAAAAGGATAGGAAAGGAGAATAATGAATGATATTGATTAAAAATATAGGAGGTAATGTTTGATGTCAATTAGAATTTAATAGAATACTTGAAAATACATGGAAGAATAAGGAAATTGATATTGATATATATATAAATATATATATATATATATATATATATATATATATATATATATATATATGAATTTAAAAAATAATTAATTATATTGAATAATGAGTATTGAAATGAAATATGGTATGAGGAGTATATAGAGAAATAAAATATAATGAAATTATAGGAAATATAAGTTGATATATAGGCGGATGTTAGTATAAATATGATAGTATAGAAGTATTAGAAGGAGTAATATTATGAATATTTAAATTGACATTGATAAGAATCTAATATATTTTGGGAAAGAATAATCTGACAGGTGTTGATAAGAATAGGAATTGTAATAGGAAGTATGTGAATATTTATTTGAGAATTGAATATAAAGACAAGGAAATATGAGATTATGCCATAAATTTATAAATATTTAAATAAAGATAAAGATAAATCATTACAAAAAAGAAAATTGAAATTTAAATAGCTCTCAATGGTATTGATATCATTTAAATTTAAATTTGAGGGGAATTGAACCATATATCGTATATATTAAAGAGTATCAGCTGTTTGAGAATATTTTGCTTAGTATTTGAAATGGATTGAAACTATGTAGTTAAAAACACATTAAGAAAAACACAATCATAAGTAAAAATGCATATAAAATCAGAATATATTAAATCATTTGTTTACAATAATTAAAAGAGCAACAATAAATATAAAGAAATTACCTTAATAATTGTCTAAAGTTTGAAAATGCTTAACAAGTATAGTGGAGAACATGAAATCTGCCCAATATGGATGTTCAGTTGTCAAGAAGAAATCAGCTGTTTCATCTGAAATTAAACGAGTTTTAGTTATCTAATTTAATATAAGTATTAGTTGAAACGGTAATAATATAAATCATTTTCGTATTTAGTATAAAGAATTAGATAAGTTTATAAGATAAAAATATCAATGACATAAAGATAATTTATATGTCATAATGTATATCAAATTTATGGAATCAATGAATAAAAAATGATGATGGATTTAAAGAAATATTTGCTACTAGAGAATTTAAATAGTATAAATAACCAAAGCAAAAGATATTATAAAAGAATTTATGTTCACAAATATAAATATTATTTTCAAATTGTCATATATATGTCAAAACAAAACTAGACATTGCCATATCGACATATAACAAGTACTTTCATTATCTGTAAAAGACTTGTTCTATTGAAATTCGTTGAATAGTAAAAGAAAACAGATACTTTTCAAGTGAAATTTACATTTATATATGTTTCCAAAAACTTTCATAAAGTGTAGCAATTGTGAATATAGTTCGACAGCTACAGAAACAATGTGATTGGTGGAAATATGACAGGACAAATTTTGATCAACTAAAATTAACAAAATCTTTATTGATAATTAGTGAGCTTAGAAACAATATATTGGTTGTTGATAAAAAAATTGACGATCAAATAGAAGCGTTGGTAGTTGGTTCTTGGCGTCGAAATAGCGAGGAGGTGATGAAGAATTTGTCCAGAAATATCAAGTAAATCACAAATTTTCATGATCAAAGCTATAGATTCTTAACAAATATAAAACTTAGAATACTCACATGTATTTGTATCCAGTTTTCCCGTGAGAATATCCAATTTTCTCAACAAATTACGCAGCTAGAACTTCGGATAGCGTAGTCCTGTTTCCAGACGGGATAGATCCAGAATCCAGACATCAGGTCAGTGCTTCTTTAGATATTATTGGCCAATAATAAGAATAATAACTCTTGAGTATAAATTCAGTGACTATTTCCATGTATATATAAGAATTATTGCGTCTATATGATCGATCTATAAAAAAGAAAAAGGACTTTATGTAGTTTATTCACTAGACAAAATCTAAATATTATTTAAAAAGGCCTATTCTGTAATATAATAATGCTTGTACTTACGTATTTTCAAATCATATAAGAAAAATGCATCTTAATCCATTCATATAATATTTCCATTTGTATATATAATTTTGTAACCTATTTCTTCCGAACAATTTATTTAGTGTATGTATATAATTTCTAACGTAAATTCTTTTATGCGAATCCATCAACATTGTTATAACGACAACGATGCTAAGTATCTAATATTTACGCAGATGCAGAGCGTCGATAACAAACGTACACAGTTTTATTTTGATAAAATTTCATATGATACAGACATTGGCTGAGACATCGATCTGAGGACTCTTAGTGAACAAGTGTCCTTGATATTTGAACGATGTAAAAATGTTCGCACATGAGAATTAATAATTGTATAATCAGTAATAACATTTTTATCATACACACATGAGAGAGAAATCAATCTATAACAGATCTAATTTACTGAAACGAATTACAAATTTTATGATGCTAGAATTATTTCTCAAAATCTCCTTCATCACGACGTTATATAATGAAGATTATTAACGTTTCGCTGTAGTAAATAGGAATGACTTTCCTCAATGTATTTTCATAGACATTTTTCTATACACCTTTGAAGAAAAAAATATTATTTGTGTTGTTATTACAAATTATAAAAATATAGGGAAGATTGAAAATAAAGAACCTTGAATTCACGACATACGAGTGAAAGTGTTTTTTATTAAGCATAAAATATTCTTTGTACTAATATCTATACCTAAGAACAGGTAGTTTCTCTCGCCTACACTTGTTCGGATAGGAAACATTAAAAGATTTGAATGACAATATTCTGTATAGTGGTTGATTTGAGGAGCCGACATGACGTTGAGCTTAGATCATAAAGATTATTAATGTTTCTATATTAAATAGTCCGCTGTATGTTACATAAAATTAGGTTCATTACAGTATACGAAGATTTTTTTCAATATACGGTGTTAAAAGATATTTGCATCACTATTATTATTCTGCGGGGGATATCTACGTAAAATATACGAGACATGTTATGATTAAAATTGATATATACATGGGGTGTTTGTAATTATTAAGACTGTAGAAATATGTAGATATAAAAGTTAATGACACACACAGTTTAGTAGTATTTTGAGCGGGATGTCAACATGGAATGATGCATAGTGATTGGAACATTTAAAAAACAATTAAGAAGACAGATACAATTAAGATTAACAAGTATGTAGATACGTAATGATTTATAGGTTGAAATTTGACAATCTTATTTTATTACTTTATTTAAGAAATATTTAATCATGAGTATTCAATAAAACTGTCATTTTAGGTGTCATAGTGTGTTTAATTAACTATATTTCCTCGACTAGATCTTCTTCTGGTGTGCAAGAATATTACTACAAGATAAAAATATGATACCGGGAATTTTAAAACCTAATTTATTTGTTTTATTCATTAGATTAAGGATGTTGACTAATTTTAGGAATAGCTTTTATTTCAAAGATGGACACAGAATAAAATATATTTAAAATATAAAATTTTGGGACGTGTACAAAGCAAAACTTAACATAAAATGATAAAGATATTTACCTTAGAACAATTCGCGACATACGAGTGAAATCAAAAGTGTATTATTTTGTTTTTGGATGTACATAAAGTATTGATAACTAAATTCATTACAGATTTCAAATAAATTTAGATTTTTTCGAGTGTCATAGATTATATCTTTAGACGGCAGGCGACAATACAAACAACATATCCATTAATGGGGAGGTTAAAATAAGAAACAATTGAACGAACAAACATTTTATTATACAATATAAAATTGAAAAGTATAATAAATCAAAATAGTAGCTAACAATATTTTTTATTCTTAATTTTAAGAAATATTCAAATGGCTGACATCGACATCCATATAATCAATAATAGAATAGTGCCCCCATGGTAAGGTTTCATCGGAACCAGGAACAATAAATCGTTTGTCATCTTCAGGACTTAAAGCTACTTTATCCTGAACAATTGAATAGACTAGATGTTTCTCGGCACGAATTAGATTTTGGGAAACAGTTTTATGCGTGAAGGTATTAAGACACTTCATAATCTTCAAAGGTGATTATTGTATTCACAACTGACGACTTTACTCCTTAGGCTTTCTTAGTTATTCCAACGTTTCGAATGAGGCAGTCTATTACTTCTTTCTCAAAACCATCATTCGCAAGACGTTTTCTTTTTTCCGCTAGACCATCTTCAGAAGTTAGTAACCGCGTCGCATACAATTTAGATCGTGACCCAATATAATCAGTCATTATAATACCATTGTTCTCATCCTTCATCACCCCAAGAACCTTCTTATTAATTTGAGGAATTCCATAAACATTATCTAGAGGATAGTCTGAGGTATCGAAATATCTATAACAGTCCGTCTTCATTGCTTCATAGGGATCTTGACCTCGAATCTCATATATAAGACTATCGGTATCAGTATACAGCACAGTACAATTTTCGCTAAATTTGTTAGACATGTACTCATAGTGAAAATCATAGATCGTAGTTTTAGCTAGATCTAAAATAGTCATTCCTACATATATTGGTTTATTTAACCATATTTGCAGCTTCCTTAATTCGATGGCAATTAGGTTTTCACTAAAAATCATGCTATTTTTAAACTCCGGCTTAGCTATATATGATTCAGCACCATATCGACCACTCCATTGCGAAATTAGCTTTATATCAACGCGCTTGCGCACGTTCTCCATGGTCTTACCGAAAACGGCGTTGTTCATGAGTTTGAACAAATTCTTTTCGAATTCATTCTTCGCAGCTTTACGTAACTCGGTGTTTAAGTCAATGTTTTGATAATACAAGCCCATTCTGTAACGCTTGCTTCAATGTCCGGTAATGTATAACATATTTTATTTTATTAGTTAGGGTATCCATCAACTTAGTCTCCTCATTTGAACTTGCAGCAGGCATCATGGTCTTAGTATTTAGGTGTTCGGAGCAGAATGGGATATCCTTATGCAAATCATGTAAATGAGCAGGATACTCCAAATCAACCTCGAGTATGTACCCCTCAGAAGCATCTTCAGCAATTTGTGTAACGTCAATATTTGTATCGCACCATTCAAATCCTCCACATGGTAACGCTTGACTCGTCGCCCATCCATACTGATTGTTAACGTCAAAATACATTAAATACTTCGTCGGTTTTGAATGATTATAAGTGGCATATACTTATTGTTGGCTCGGGCACGACGTTTTCCGCAAACTTGACTAAGTCCACCGCGTAGACCACGCTCAAAACAAATAAATACATATCTACATCAGTGAGAAGTTCCAATTCTTGTCCAGTGTGTTTTAGCATAGCATCGAATGTAAATCCAGGTAATGTATAATAATGTGCAGGATCGATGTTATACGTAGCAATACAACTGGAACGAAACTGCTCAAAAACGTCAGCAAGAAGAAGGATATCGGTCTTCATATACAACTTTACATATTCATCTAAGGTTTGACATTGAAACGTATTCCAGACGCGTTGTGCTCGACTATAAAGTTTACATGAGCAGGGTTTATCTTCGAGATTATTATAGAAATATTCGATAGGAGGTAACCTTGTTTCTTCAAAGTGATCGAAAGAATTGAAATAGTCATAATGTATCACCCCCTTCTTAGTTAGCATTGTGAATTCTTCCTCGGGAACACTAGAAAACTGTGATCTCAAATTAGGAAATTTGGTAAAATACGAGGCGAGTTTATCGAGAGATGATGCCATGAATCGGAAACTATCGATAAATCTGAACCGGATTCGTGCATCTTCAACATGTTTTGTGAAGGAAATATATTTTCCTTTTGTAATAGGAAGCAAATCAATAGAGCCTGTCATGCGGGTAGCAATGTCTTCGATGATGAAATTTGCATCATAACCAGATAAGTTGTGGAACACTACATTAACAGTAGGCGAATCCTGATAGTTAATATTACACCTCTCATGCGCTGCACCTCTATAATTGTTTTCAGGAATGAGATGATCATGATCTCGGACTTTATTGTCAGTAGAGGAAAATGGTGTTTCACAAATATGACATTCGGTAGCAGCTTGAAACTGGTGTTCTTGATTAGGAGTCATATGAATTCCATAAGGACAAAGGAACACCGTACTAATATCTTGAGCAAGCAGATTCAGTTCATCGGCAAATCAACGCATACAATATTCACCCAAATAACTTTCATAAGAGGAAAGCGTATCATCATATGAGCATTTGAAGTAATACCCAACGGCTGCAGGGATGTGCTGTTGTGGCTTCTTAGAATCCCCGGTCTGCATCAAAACACTCTCGAGATCTGCATATACTATAAAAGGTGCCTCTACCTTATTCTTAAAGTTTTTGAATTTAAGAATGTTTTTCCCCAGCTCTGGCATCTTAACGGCACAATCAATAATTTTAATACAATCTACGATATGAGCATCCATCTTTTCCGCTGTAGTAAATGGTTGTAAGCATCTTTCGCATAAAAAGTCCATTCGACCCTTGCAACATTCAAGATTAACATCTAGTTTTTCATACGATCTGAAATAGCGTAAGCAACCATCACAGAAGTATTTCTCACAATTATGTTTACTGAGTTGAGTGGACAGAAGTCTTGATAGATTCTTTATCCAAACAAAATGATATTTCGTTGGCGTTTCATCATATCTATCTTGTACCATCAACACATTTACATGTTTATCCATCTTATTCCTTGTAAGGTAAGTTGGTAGAGTATTAAAGTCTTTTTATCTTTTTGTAGAATATAAACATTTATGGATATACCATTTTGCTTCTCAAAATTGGGAATCTGCTTCATTGTCATAGGAAACTGAATGCCTTTTAGTTTCAAAACAGTTGAATAGTGAGGGTATGAGGATGTTCTATACGTATGTTCCACTGCAGGAAAAAATGCCGACGTCACCGCCCAAGCAAAGCAAGAATCATCTTCATTATTGACGTTAATACACGCCTTCCTCTTTTTTATTTCTACAGGTAAATCAATATACGAGGATCCCAGTTGCGGAGTATATTTATTAACGTTAACACCTAAGATCACCACCTTCTTCAATGCCCAACCACTATCACGCTCTTGAAATTCTTCCAGATCTTTAAGGATAGGTGCAATGACTTTAGTATCAAACCAATCATCAATGATTGTATCTTTATAAATTGGAGATTTGATCGTTGTAAAATACTTGAACTCATTAAGAATCTTATCACCCTTGCATATTTCAAATTCACCTCCGAAAGCTACATTAACCTTAACAGCTACCTCCTTTTTTAATATATTATGTATACGTCGTTTAAAGACTACCTTACAATCTTTGAGAAATTCAGAGGGATTCTTATTCTTTAAGTTTGAGATGGTGCCAGTTCTGATGCGGTTGTTAAATGATGCCTCTAAATCATCCCATTTTACACGATGTTTTGCAGTCTCCGAATGAGATGATAGACCTCCACCATGTTTCTGAATATATTTAAATTGGTTACGAAACGATTTTATTCGAGTTATATTAGTTAGGATATGCTGCTTTTCCCCAATATTCTTGGCACTCCGTAACGCATTATTTAGTTTCTTTATAGCTTTCCTACACTCCATAAGCCCTTTAGTCACTTGGTGTTCATTATAATCAGATGTTATAAGCCCTATCAAAGTAGCAACATGTTTTACAATATTCACAAAGAGGCTCATAATAAATATAAAAGTTTATTCGTAAGCACTTTGAGCAAAGAACTGTAATCGAATGAGCACTATCGGGATGTGATGAGTAAGAAGTAAACGTCTAGTCGTACGGAAGACTGAACGGTGACATTTTTTCATAAAAAGACCTGCATATATTTTTTTTAAAGTATATTTATGTCGGCTATAATTATAAATAACCAATGCTAAAAGATTGTGAATAAAGACCTTTTCAAACAAAAAAAAATCTGCGATTGAAGAAATTTGTATCTGTTTTTTCCATAAGGAAGCATGTAAAAAATGGTACATATTTTTAAGCTATTTGAGCAATTCTGCTACTTTTTGCTTATATAGTTATAATATTTTTACTGAGGGAAGATGATATATTTTCAAATAAATATTGATTTGAGCATATAAACAATAAGCTTATGATTGTTTCCCTTTCTGTAAAATACTGTACTCGCAACCTACGATTTACTCGAATACAAGCTCGATTCCAGCAAGAGGTGATTTTTTTTAGAATGATTTGGTTGCAAGAAAAAAAAATGATAATTTTAATACCTTTCATGGAATTCAACTGTATATATTTACATTATTTTCTATTTACGCACATTAAAGTTATACATGAAATACGTTTTTCATTATGATATTGTTCCGGAAATACGTTCTTAAACCGAATACTCCTGCAGATCAAAGTTATCTCACATAATATGACATGTGAAGTTTCGAGCAATATTCACGAAACAGTATTTAGTTAGGTTTGGTTAATCAAACAGGGTTAGTAGACATACACATCAGAGACACGTCAGAGACATACCAGAGACAACGACAACAACAACGACGATGATGACGACAACGACATCGGACAACTACCACGACAACGTCGACATTCTAGGTATCTGACTATCGCTAAATGAGGGAATATTATCCCAATCATAGAATGCGCGACAACGATAAAGACAAGAAAATTGTGGAATGAGTGGAACAAATTCAAGATCAGAACAAAAAAAAAATGAAAATGGTACTCTAATACCACACACAAGTGTACTGTATTCACCATTTTTTGTAGATATAGCTTTTGATTTCCAATTTTAGTTCTTATGAGAGTGAAATACGGAGTCTTAAACGTTTGTCTAATTATGTAACACAATTACTTGATTTGGACGGTCCAGTGATTCCGCTATTTGTTTGAGAGGATATGTTGCAGACTTCACATATTCCCCATGACATTTCTTATTATTTCTTTTAAGCGACTTATATTTTTTCACATAAAGGTTTTGTCTAAAAAAAAGTCTGTAAAAAAAAGTAATAAAAAAGAGAAAGACGAATCAAAAGATTCTGAAAGGTCAAAATCCTCTCCAGAATCCTCTGAAACAAAATCTCCGTCGAAATACTCAGACGAAATTACTAGAATTAAAAATAAAAAGTTAGAACTAGTTGAAAAAAATAGAAACTACCACAAATTAGTCTACATAGATGAGAATTATTCAGATAGTAATACTGAAAACATAAAATCAACCAAAATTTCTGAAAAATTCAAAATTCCAGAAAAGTGTATAGAAACACTTGACGTTGCTACCATATCAAAGTGCATAGAGTTTCTAAAACCAATCACTCCAACACACATTACATCTACAGAATACGTCGAACCAACGATAGAAAAGTGTATAGAAAACAATAAAAAGTGTCTAGAAAACAATAAAAAGTGTCGCGATAACTCTAAAAAGTGTCTAGAAGAAAACAAAAAGTATATAGAAAACGATAACATATCTCTTGAAAGTGACACGAACACCAAGTCTTACAATTCCGAAAACCTAATACCACAGTGTAGAGGAAGCGACACTAAAATCTCATCAACCCCTAACAAAATTGAAAACAACAAAAAAATTCAATTTGAGAATATGGAGGAAGACACCATAGGCAATAGCAACGAAAACAACACAACCGATGATGACGAAAACCTCAATGCTCAAAATCAAAATATTGAAGTAGAAGTGGTCCAAGTGCATAAACCGGCCAACTTATCTTGGGTACAAGAGATTGAAAATTCGACAAATAATAAAAAAGTAGCGGAAGACGAGTTTACTTCGCAATACGCTAAACTCATCAAAAAAGGTCCACAAATAACTGCTAAAACACTAAATATGTCCAAAAATCAAGTAGATTTGGATGAAATTAAAGTAGCCACCCCAATGGAAGTTCAAGACAATATTCCACCGGGATTTTCAAAACCACGCAAATACAACTCGTTCAGCAAACTATTTAACCAAGTTAACAAAGCACCGCCCCAGACGACAACACATAATCCATACGAGTCATTATCAGATTTATCTGAGGAAGACTCAGCGAAAGTAATCACACAGAAAAAAAGAAAAAAAATCTACTTCCGCAGATTTAATCCAAATGAACAAAGTTCCGATGAGGAGAGTACCAACCAACAAGAAAACAAGAGACCGAAAGCTACCCTTAAAACCTCAAAAAAACAAAATCAATGTCCACCAATAGTTATCGATGGTAACGTAACCCACCACAGAGATATGGTAAATAAATTGAAAGAGGCGATAACTAACCCATTTGAAATAAAATACACTAATCGTTCTTCAATAATATTTACCAAAAACGATCAAGACTTTGAAAAATTAAAATCGATTTTCCGCAAAGAAAAAGTACAACATCATACATATACAAAAAGAGATGAAAAAACGCATGCGTTTGTACTAAGAGGCCTTGCAGAAGGAGTTCAGTTGATTGACATCAAGGAAGAACTAGAAAAAATATATAAGATAGAAATCAAAGATGTATACAGGATGACTACGAAAAGCAGACCACTTTATCTAGTTGTGACAAACTCGAAAGTCACACTAGATTATTTAAACAAAAATGTTCGCATATTAGAACACACAAGAATTATATGGGAACACAGACGTCAGAGCAAACCTGTCATCCAGTGTCATATCTGTCAGCAGTGGGGACACGCCACTTCCAACTGCGGTCGAGCACCCAGGTGCCTAAAATGCGCAGGAGAACATCTCACCCCCGAGTGTACAAAAGATAGAACTACCCCAGCCCGTTGTGCCAACTGCCAGGGAGACCATCCTGCCAACGCGAAGATTTGCCCGGAATTCGTTAAGAGGAAAATATGGAACGAAGAAAAAAGAGCTACTCAAAATCCTAAACCAGCCCCTAAATTCATCCCTGCACCCCCTCCTAAAATCAACCCTTGGACGAAAAACACAAACAATGTTAATAAAGATTATCCTAGTCTTCCTACGAAAAACATCCCCCAAACCACCCCTCAAAATTCTCACCCCCAACCCCCTACAAACAAAACTGTCAGCCATCCCACCAGTTCAAACAACGATATTGGTAAATTTACTGAACTTAACAAGATGTTCCAAGAATTGCACACCCTTGTAAATTTGGACGAATTGACGAGAGCGGTTTCAGATCTTCTTCAAGAAATGAGGAAGGCCACCAATAAAATTGAAAAATTCATGATCTACAATAGCTTTGTTACCGGAATAGACAACTATGCCATATAGGCAGGTAAGCGAAAAAACAGAATTTCACAAACGATATAATCTCAAAATAATTTATTGCAATGTATGTGGAGTACAAAGCAAAATCCCATTAATCAGACAATTTCTCGACTTTCACAAACCAGTCGTATTTTTCTTAGCTGAGACACTCCTAAAATCTCATAAAACAATAAACTTTAGAAATCCAGATTATCGTCTGTATAGACAAGACCGCCCCGGCGATACCGGCGGGGGTGGTGTCGCTTTATTAATCAAAAAAGGTATGAATTTCAAAGTCCTGCAACAAAATAACACATCAATTGAGCATATCGCGATCCTGTTAGAGGATAAAATCAAAATTGTCGGAGTATACAATCCACCCGGCAATAAACTCACACTCACAGACTTTCATAACATTTTTACTACACATAACAAAGTTTTGGTGGTTGGAGATCTTAACTGTAAACATCCACAGTGGGATCATTACTCCAACTACCCAAACGCTAACGGCAATACTCTCATGAAATTCTGCGATAATACGGACTGCAACATATATCATACAATTGAACCCACTTATCACCCTTTTATGGCAAATCAAACACCCTGCATACTAGATATAGTAGTTGCGAAAAATATTAACTTCATAAACAATATGAAAACACTCCCTGACCTAAACTCTGACCACGATCCTATACTCATCAACCTCAAACTATTCCACACTATCAACCCTAACAATAAAAAAATATTTAATTACAATAAAACAAACTGGAATAAATTCAGAAAATACATAAATGACAATTTAACAATCACTGATAATATAGAAAACATAATTCAATTAAATAAAACAATAGAAAATCTGCAAAATATAATAATCAAAGCCAGAGATCATTCTACAACCATAAAAAAACAATCACATAATAAATATATCCTTCCTGATAACATAATACAATTAATTCAAAATAAAAACAAAATTAGAAAAAAATGGCGACATACCAGAGACCCAATTTATCACAAAGAATTAAATCAGCATCAACAACAAATTAATCAGTTAATTAAAGATCACAAAAACAGCGAATGGTCAGCATTCATAAAAACACTGAAACCAGGAGATAACTCACTATGGAAAATCGCCCGGCATTTTAGGAAAAAACAGAGTGAGATAAACAAAATTATACACAATAATAAAACCTACTATAACACCCCCGACATCGCAGAACAGTTCGGAGAGTATTTTCAAAGCAACTTTGTAAATCACACACAACACACACACAATTTCATCAAAACATAACACACACAGTTAAACAATACATAAATTCACTCACCACAACAAATACAAAAAATCTAACAACATGCTCTGAAATATACAACACGATACAGCAGCTGAAAAACAAAACAGCCCTAGGAACAGACACTATACACAACATACTATTAAAAAATATTCCAAAAAAAGCTATTGTACAAATAACATACATAACAAATTTTATTCTCAAAACAGGACAATATCCCGATATGCTTAAGATAGCCAACGTCGTTCCCATTATCAAAGCAAATAAACAACCATGTTATGTAGATAGTTACAGACCAATATCTCTCCTTAACAACATAGCAAAGGTGATAGATAAAATAATTTTATATAGACTACGACAATTTATCGACAAACAAAACATTTTACCCTCAGAGCAATACGGATTCAGAAGCGGCCATAGCACGATAGCACAAATAATAAGGGTAATAAATTATATAAGGGAAGGATTTGTAAGAAAAGATAAAGCCATTATGGTTACATTGGACATTCAGAAGGCCTTTGACTCCGTATGGCTCGAGGGTTTAATAAACAAACTGATAAAAGTCGAAGTTCCTAATTATTTAATTAAAATACTAAATTCCTATTTAAGCAATCGAAAATTTTACACCAAAATTGATAATCATTCAGCCGGACCTTACGTAATGATAGCCGGAGTTCCGCAAGGTTCTGTTTTATCACCTTTGCTTTACTCCCTATTCATCCACGATCTCCCAACCTCCCCACAATTGTTAACTGCAATGTATGCCGACGATACTTGTTTTGTAGCCACAGCACAGAATCCAAATTACGCACTGGAAACAGTACAAACACACATAAACACGACAATTTTACCTTATTTACACGAACACAAATTAGTTATTAACGCCTCCAAAACAGAGTATTTATTACTCAGGAGAATGACTAATAAAAACACCCTATTGCAAACTCAGCTTTGCGTAGATGGGCATATTATACAGCCAAGTAGTACCCTAAAATATTTAGGGTATACTGTTCAAGGCAATACTAATGCGAACGCACATATTATGCAACAGGTACGCAAGGCCAAGATTGCAATGGGAAAACTATATCCACTCATTTGTACTCACAGTAGCTTAACAAGTCAAAACAAAATTCTTACATATAAATACATTATACGCCCTATACTGACTTACGCAGCTCCTGTCTATTTTAACGGGACTAAACATAATTTCCACTCCCTGCAAGTGGTTCAAAACAAGTGTTTACGGATGGCAATAAAACATAACTGCTACCCCAAACTACCCAAAAATTCTTGGTTACATGACAAAGCCGATACGCCTACTATCAAAGACTTTATAACAAAAATTTCATCGAATTTTTATAATTACTGTCTGCCAGATGATCTTCGAAAGAATCTCATAGACGCAAATCGCGCAGAAGGCATCCGAGATAGTGGGTGTAGACTTCTGCATGGAACACTAATTACATAACAAGGTTGATTAACTCCAAGCCTATTTCACACATAAGTGTAAATCAATCCAAGTAAATAATTATTATTATGCAAAATCAACGTCAGTCATGTTGCCTTCTCGAAAACTAAACCCCTTATCGTTTTGAGACCCTGTTTTTTAGCTACTTTTCAGGGAATACACAGCCGAAATATGCTAGGAGCCATAATTATATTGCGGGACAAAGCTATTGTAGAAAATGATTACCTATGGATAGTGCTACGGCAAGGAGCCATAGATCACAGAAGACACGACACACAGAAATGATGGAAAAAGGCCAGAACATCGGCAGACATTTGACATGTAATTTCCACCCTTTCTGTATAAGGGAAGCAAAATTGTAAAAATAAAGCACCTTTTTAATAATAAAATACCTGCATATATTTTTTTTAAAGTATATTTATGTCGGCTATAATTATAAATAACCAATGCTAAAAGATTGTGAATAAAGACCTTTTTAAACAAAAAAAAATCTGCGATTGAAGAAATTTGTATCTGTTTTTTCCATAAGGAAGCATGTAAAAAATGGTACATATTTTTGAGCTATTTGAGCAATTCTGCTACTTTTTGCTTATATAGTTATAATATTTTTACTGACGGAAGATGATATGTTTTCAAATAAATATTGATTTGAGCATATAAACAATAAGCTTATGATTGTTTCCCTTTCTGTAAAATACTGTACTCGCAACCTACGATTTACTCGAATACAAGCTCGATTCCAGCAAGAGGTGATTTTTTTTAGAATGATTTGGTTGCAAGAAAAAAAAAATGATAATTTTAATACCTTTCATGGAATTTAACTGTATATATTTACATTATTTTCTATTTACGCACATTAAAGTTATACATGAAATACGTTTTTCATTATGATATTGTTCCGGAAATACGTTCTCAAACCGAATACTCCTGCAGATCAAAGTTATCTCACATAATATGACATGTGAAGTTTCGAGCAATATTCACGAAACAGTATTTAGTTAGGTTTGGTTAATCAAACAGGGTTAGTAGACATACACATCAGAGACACGTCAGAGACATACCAGAGACAACAACAACGACGATGATGACGACAACGACATCGGACAACTACCACGACAACGTCGACATTCTAGGTATCTGACTATCGCTAAATGAGGGAATATTATCCCAATCATAGAATGCGCGACAACGATAAAGACAAGAAAATTGTGGAATGAGTGGAACAAATTCAAGATCAGAACAAAAAAAAATGAAAATGGTACTCTAATACCACACACAAGTGTACTGTATTCACCATTTTTTGTAGATATAGCTTTTGATTTCCAATTTTAGTTCTTATGAGAGTGAAATACGGAGTCTTAAACGTTTGTCTAATTATGTAACACAATTACTTGATTTGGACGGTCCAGTGATTCCGCTATTTGTTTGAGAGGATATGTTGCAGACTTCACATATTCCCCATGACATTTCTTATTATTTCTTTTAAGCAACTTATATTTTTTCACATAAAGGTTTTGCATGCTTTGAGACTTGTTGTTTGTATGACAACATTATAGTAAATTAAAATGTGTGGGTGCGCGATTCAATATATTATTAGACGGTTAGCAGACATACACCACAGAGGCACCAGACATGCACCACCGATATACGTTCTAATGTGTCTCTGGGGTGTCTCTGATGTGCCTCTGTTGAGTCTCTAGGGTGTCTCTGATGTGTCTCTAATGCGTCTCTGATGTGCCTCTGATGAGTGTCTGGGGTGTCTCTGATGTGTCTCTAATGTGTCTCTGATGAGTCTCTAGGGTGTCTCTGGAGTATCTCTGATGCGTCTCTGGGGTGTTTCTGATGTGTCTCGGTGGTAAGAAGTAAACACCTAGTCGGACAGAAGACTGAACGGTATCATTTTTTTTCATGTGTGCCTCTGATGCGTCTCTGGTATGCCTGTGATGCGTCTCTGGGGTATTTCTAATGTGACTCTGATGTGTCTTGGTGGTAAGAAGTAAACACCTAGTCGGACAGAAGACTGTGTGCGCGCACGCAAGTGGAGTAACCTAACATAGCAGGCACACCAGGGACACATCAGAAACGCATCACAGGCGTACCAGAGACACCTCAGAGACGCATCAGAGGCACACATGAAAAAAAATGATACCGTTCAGTCTTCTGTCCGACTACGTGTTTACTTCTTACCACCGAGACACATCAGAAACACCCCAGAGACACATCAGAGACACCCCAGAGATACATCAGAGACACCCTAGAGACACATTAGAGACACATCAGAGACACCCCAGAGACACATCAAAGACACCCCAGAGACTCATCAGAGACACATCAGAGGCTCCCCAGAGACATATTAGAACGTATATCGGTGGTGCATGACTGGTGCCTCTGTGGTGTATGTCTGCTAACCGTCTAATAATATATTGAATCGCCGTCCCACACATTTTAATTTACTATAATGTTGTCATACAAACAACAAGTCTCAAAGCATGCAAAAGCTTTATGTGAAAAAATGTAAGTCGCTTAAAAGAAATCATAAGAAATGTCATGGGGAATATGACAAGTCCGCAACATATCCTCTCAAACAAATAGCGGAATCACTGGACCGTCCAAATCAAGTTATTGTCTTACATAATTAGACAAACGTTTAAGACTCCGTATTTCACTCTCATAAGAACTAAAATCGGAAATCAAAAGCTATATCTACAAAAAATGGTGAATACAGTACACTTGTGTGTGGTATTAGAGTACCATTTTCATTTTTTTTGTTCTGATCATGAATTTGTTCCACTCATTCCACAATTTTCTTGTCTTTATCGTTGTTGCGCATTCTATGATTGGGATAATATTCCCTCATTTAGCGATAGTCAGATACCTAGAATGTCGACGTTGTCGTGGTAGTTGTCCGATGTCGTTGTCGTCATCATCGTCGTTGTTGTTGTCGTTGTCTCTGGTATGTCTCTGATGTGTATGTCTACTAACCCTGTTTGATTAACCAAACCTAACCAAATACTGTTTCGTGAATATTGCCCGAAACTTCACATGTCATATTATGTGAGATAACTTTGATCTGCAGGAGTATTCGGTTTGAGAACGTATTTCCGGAACAATATCATAATGAACAACGTATTTCATGTATAACTTTAATGTGCGTAAATAGAAAATAATGTAAATATATACAGTTAAATTCCATGAAAGGTATTAAAATTATCATTTTTTTTCTTGCAACCAAATCATTCTAAAAAAAAATCACCTCTTGCTGGAATCGAGCTTGTATTCGAGTAAATCGTAGGTTGCGAGTACAGTATTTTACAGTAAGGGAAACAATCATAAGCTTATTGTTTATATGCTCAAATCAATATTTATTTGAAAATATATCATCTTCCCTCAGTAAAAATATTATAACTATATAAGCAAAAAGTATCAGAATTGCTCAAATAGCTTAAAAATATACCATTTTTTACATGCTTCCTTATGGAAAAAACAGATACAAATTTCTTCAATCGCAGATTTTTTTTTGTTCAAAAAGGTCTTTATTCACAATCTTTTAGCATTGGTTATTTATAATTATAGCCGAGACAAATATACTTTAAAAAAAATATATGATGTTCTGGCCGCCTTGGTGTAATCATGTCAGTCTGCGATTAGTACATGGCACGTTGGTGAAAGCATAATCCATCTATTTTCAATTTGTAACTTACTTTGTCTCGTATTCACAAATATGGCTCCATAGCTATTTCGATGTGTATATCCCTGAAAAGCAGCTGAAAACAGGGTTTCATTCAATCGCAGGTCTTTTTATGAAAAAATGTCACCGTTCAGTCTTCCGTCCGACTAGACGTTTACTTCTTACTCATCACATCCCGATAATGCTCATTCGATTACAGTTCTTTGCTCAAAGTGCTTACGAATAAACTTTTATATTTATTATGAGCCTCTTTGTGAATATTGTAAAACATGTTGCTACTTTGATAGGGCTTATAACATCTGATTATAATGAACACCAAGTGACTAAAGGGCGTATGGAGTGTAGGAAAGCTGAAAAGAAACTAAATAATGCGTTACGGAGTGCCAAGAGTATTAGGGAAAAGCAGCATATCCTAACTAATATAACTCAAATAAAATCGTTTCGTAACCAATTTAAATATATTCAGAAACATGGTGGAGGTCTATCATCTCATTCGGAGACTGCAAAACATCGTGTAAAATGGGATGATTTAGAGGCATCATTTAACAACCGCATCAGAACTGGCACCATCTCAAACTGAAAGCATAAGAATCCCTCTGAATTTCTCAAAGATTGTAAGGTAGTCTTTAAACGACGTATACATAATATATAAAAAAGGAGGTAGCTGTTAAGGTTAATGTAGCTTTCGGAGGTGAATTTGAAATATGCAAGGGTGATAAGATTCTTAATGAGTTCAAGTATTTTACAACGATCAAATCTCCAATTTATAAAGATACAATCATTGATGATTGGTTTGATACTAAAGTCATTGCACCTATCCTTAAAGATCTGGAAGAATTTCAAGAGCGTGATAGTGGTTGGGCATTGAAGAAGGTGGTGAACTTAGGTGTTAACGTTAATAAATATACTCCGCAACTGGGATCCTCGTATATTGATTTACCTGTAGAAATAAAAAAGAGGAAGGCATGTATTAACGTCAATAATGAAGATGATTCTTGCTTTGCTTGGGCGGTGATGTCGGCACTTTTTCCGGCAGTGGAACATACGTATAGAACATCCTCATACCCTCACTATTCAACTGTTCTGAAACTAAAAGGCATTCAGTTTCCTATGACAATGAAGCAGATTCCCAATTTTGAGAAGCAAAATGGTATATCCATAAATGTTTATATTCTACATAAGGATAAAAAGACTTTTATTACTCTACCAACTTACCTTACAAGGAATAAGATGGATAAACATGTAAATTTGTTGATGGTACAAGATAGATATGATGAAACGCCAACGAAATATCATTTTGTTTGGATAAAGAATCTATCAATACTTCTGTCCACTCAACTCAGTAAACATAATTGTAAGAAATTCTTCTGTGGTGGTTGCTTACGCTATTTCAGATCGTATGAAAAACTAGATGTTCATCTTGAATGTTGCAAGGGTCGAATGGACTTTTTATGCGAAAGATGCTTACAACCATTTACTACAGCGGAAAAGATGGATGCTCATATCGTAGATTGTATTAAAATTAATGATTGTGCCGTTAAGATGCCAGAACTGGGGAAAAACATTCTTGAATTCAAAAACTTTAAGAATAAGGTAGAGGCACCTTTTATAGTATATGCAGATCTCGAGAGTGTTTTGATGCAGACCGGGGATTCTAAGAAGCCACAACAGCATATCCCTGCAGCCGTTGGGTATTACTTCAAATGCTCATATGATGATACGCTTTCCTCTTATGAAAGTTATTTGGGTGAAGATTGTATGCGTTGGTTTGCCGATGAACTGAATCTGCTTGCTCAAGGTATTAGTACGGTGTTCCTTTGTCCTTATGGAATTCATATGACTCCTAATCAAGAACACCAGTTTCAAGCTGCTACCGAATGTCATATTTGTGAAACGCCATTTTACTCTACTGACAAGAAAGTCCGAGATCATGATCATCTCTTCCTTCACAAAACATGTTGAAGATGCACGAATCCGGTTCAGATTTATCGATAGTTTCCGATTCATGGCATCATCTCTCGATAAACTCGCCTCGTATTTTACCAAATTTCCTAATTTAAGATCACAGTTTTCTAGTGTTCCCGAGGAAGAATTCACAATGCTAACTAAGAAGGGGGTGATACCTTATGACTATTTCAATTCTTTCGATCACTTTGAAGAAACAAGGTTACCTCCTATCGAATATTTCTATAATAATCTCGAAGATAAACCCTGCTCATGTAAACTTTATAGTCGAGCACAACGCGTCTGGAATACGTTTCAATGTCAAACCTTAGATGAATATGTAGAGTTGTATATGAAGACCGATATCCTTCTTCTTGCTGACGTTTTTGAGCAGTTTCGTTCCAGTTGTATTGCTACGTATAACATCGATCCTGCACATTATTATACATTACCTGGATTTACATTCGATGCTATGCTAAAACACACTGGACAAGAATTGGAACTTCTCACTGATGTAGATATGTATTTATTTGTTTTGAGCGTGGTCTACGCGGTGGACTTAGTCAAGTTTGCGGAAAACGTCGTGCCCGAGCCAACAATAAGTATATGCCACTTATAATCATTCAAAACCGACGAAGTATTTAATGTATTTTGACGTTAACAATCAGTATGGATGGGCGATGAGTCAAGCGTTACCATGTGGAGGATTTGAATGGTGCGATACAAATATTGACGTTACACAAATTGCTGAAGATGCTTATGAGGGGTACATACTCGAGGTTGATTTGGAGTATCCTGCTCATTTACATGATTTGCATAAGGATATCCCATTCTGCTCCGAACACCTAAATCCTAAGACCATGACATTGACATTGAAGCAAGCGTTACAGAATGGGCTTGTATTATCAAAAATAAATCGAGTGTTAAAATTCAAGCAGAGTTCTTGGTTAAAGTCCTACATCGACTTAAACACCGAGTTACGTAAAGCTGTGAAGAATGAATTCGAAAAGAATTTGTTCAAACTCATGAACTACGCTGTTTTCGGTAAGACCATGGAGAACGTGCGCAAGCGCGTTGATATAAAGCTAATTTCGCAATGGAGTGGTCGATATGGTGCCGAATCATATATAGCTAAGCCGGAGTTTGAAAATAGCATGATTTTTAGTGAAAACCTAATTGCCATCGAATTAAGGAAGCTGCAAATATGGTTAAATAAACCAATATATGTAGGAATGACTATTTTATATCTAGCTAAAACTACGATCTATGATTTTCACTATGAGTACATGTCTAACAAATTTAGCGAAAATTGTACTGGGCTGTATACTGATACCGATAGTCTTATATATGAGATTCGAGGTCAAGATCCCTATGAAGCAATGAAGACGGACTGTTATAGATATTTCGATACCTCAGACTATCCTCTAGATAATGTTTATGGATTATATGGATGTCGATGTCAGCCATTTGAATATTTCTCAAAATTAAGAATAAAAATTATTGTTAGCTACTGTTTTGATTTATTATACTTTTCAATTTTATATTTTATAATAAAATGTTTGTTCGTTCAATTGTTTCTTATTTTAACCTCCCCATTAATGGATATGTTGTTTGTATTGTCGCCTGCAGTCTAAAGATATAATCTATGACACTCGAAAAAATCTAAATTTAATTGAAATCTGTAATGAATTTAGTTATCAATACTTTATGTGAATCCAAAAACAAAATAATAGACACTTTTGATTTCACTCGTATGTCGCGTATTGTTCTAAGGTAAATATCTTTATCATTTTATGTTAAGTTTTGCTTTGTACACGTCCCAAAATTTTATGTTTTAAATATATTTTATTCTGTGTCCATCTTTGAAATAAAAGCTATTCCTAAAATTAGTCAACATCCTTAATCTAATGAATAAAACAAATAAATTAGGTTTTAAAATTCCCGGATTAATATTTTTATGTTGTAGTAATATTCTTGCACACCAGAAGAAGATCTAGTCGAGGAAATATAGTTAATTAAACACACTATGACACCTAAAATGACAGTTTTATTGAATACTCATTTTTAAATATTTCTTTAATAAAGTAATAAAATAAGATTGTCAAATTTCAACCTATAAATCATTAAGTATCTACATACTTGTTAATCTTAATTGTATCTGTCTTCTTAATTGTTTTTTAAATGTTCCAATCACTATGCATCATTCCATGTTGACATCCCGCTCAAAATACTACTAAACTGTGTGTGTGTGTCATTAACTTTTATATCTACATATTTCTACAGTCTTAATAATTACAAACACCCCATGTATATATCAATTTTAATCATAACATGCCTCGTATATTTTACGTAGATATCCTCCGCAGAATAATAATAGTGATGCAAATATCTTTTAACACCGTGTATTGAAAAAAATATTCGTATACTGTAATGAACCTAATTTTATGTAACATACAGCGGACTATTTAATATAGAAACATTAATAATCTTCATGATCTAAGCTCAACGTCATGTCGGCTCCTCAAATCAACCACTATACAGAATATTATCATTCAAATCTTTTAATATTCCCTATCCGAACAAGTGTAGGCGAGAAAAACTACCTGTTCTTAGGTATAGATATTGGTACAAAGAATATTTTATGCCTAATAAAAAAACACTTTCACTCGTATGTCGTGAATTCAAGGTTCTTTATTTTCAATCTTCCCTATATTTTTATAATTTGTAATAACAACACAAATAATATTTTTTTCTTCAAAGGTGTATAGAAAAATGTCTATGAAAATACATTGAGGAAAGTCATTCCTATTTACTACAGCGAAACGTTAATAATCTTTATTATATAACGTCGTGATGAAGGAGATTTTGAGAAATAATTCTAGCATCATAAAATTTGGAATTCGTTTCAGTAAATTAGAAATGTTATATATTAATTTCTCTCTCATGTGTGTATGATAAAAATGTTATTACTGATTATACAATTATTAAGTCTCATGTGCGAACATTTTTACATCGTTCAAATATCAAGGACACTTGTTCACTAAGAGTCCTTAAATCGATGTCTCAGCCAATGTCTGTATCATATGAAATTCATCAGAATAAAACTGTGTACTACAAATTTTGTATGATTCTCGTTGCACAACTGCTATTCTGTTGAGAACGACAGGTTGTGGGATTGCGCGTTCCCTCGTGGAAATATCATAATTTGTTATAACAATACCGCTTATCTTTAACCATGTATATCGGTTCATTAAAAATGCCGAAAAACCCCAAACAACTAAAACGATATTAGTACAAGGGAGTATTAAAGAAAAAAAGGAACATATTCATGTATTAAAATCGGAGCATTGAAGAAAATTACGTCGAAACCATCGTGAAATCAGAATTTTCTACGAGGCCTCGTGAACTTGAGATTTCAAAATAATATCTTATACTATTAAATTTCAAAAATGAAATACATTGGTTACATACATGTAACGGTGTAGGCTGGGAACGATGAGGTCGTGGGCTCGAATCTCACTCGGGGCAAAAATTTTGTTCGGTTACGTCATGCACAAATTTACCGGATAAAAAATGGACGACAGACATCTAAAAAAGAAATCTGCAAAATTGAAGCGCGCCATCTAGCGAAATCTACTGGATAAAAAATGGCCTGCGGATAAAAAATGGCCGACTGGATAAAAAATGGACGACGCCGCCGACAGCGCCACCGTCGCCTAGCGGACGTTTTTCGAAGTAGTGGTGTTGAACCCGCATAGCTACAATACTGCGACCATTATACACATTATCAACTGACTGGGTAGGGCTGATTTCATCAGCATACATGGCACAAGTCACAAGATGGCTGACGGCTGCCTCTGATTGGTGCATGCGCAGACAGAATTGAGCCAAAAATTACCACGATGGACCTTGACGATTTCCCATGTTATTTTACAAAAGGAATGGCCTAGAACCCGCCTAGCTCCTTTACTGATGGTGTAGTATACCAATTTTATGTTGTTCCATTTGGTTTACAGAGTTCGTGTGCAGCCTTGGTAAGAACACTTCACACTGTTCTTAACCAATATGAACATTTTACATTGCATTATATAGATGACATCTTAATATATTCAGAAAATGAAGAACAACACCACGAACATTTGAAGACTATATTGGCAGAATTGGAAAGAGCAGGATTAAAATTGAACATGGAAAAATGTCAATTTTACCAAAAGGAAGTGCAGTATTTGGGATATATTTTGAATTCTACTGGAGTGAGAATGAACCCTGAACGAATTAGAACCATAAGGGAATATAAGACACCGACTAATCTTAAAACTCTTCGAGGATTTTTGGGAATTCTCAACTACTTCAAACAGTTAATACCAGACCTCATTAATAAAGAAATTCCGCTAATTGAATTGCTCAAGAAGGAAAAGAAATGGAAATGGGATGCTAGGAGAGAACAAGCTTTCCAAGAACTAAAGGAAATATTTTTACAAAATTTGCAGGTTTATCATCCGCAATATGACAAGCCATTTATTTTAAGAACGGATGCATCCATAGATAGGTTAGCAGGAGTTTTATTGCAAGAACAAGAGGAAGGAGAAGTACCAATCAGTTTTATTTCCCGAGTAACGAAGAACTTTGAAAGAAAATATTCAGTTACTGAATTGGAGATGGCAAGCATTGTATTTTGTATAACTAAATTACGTTTTTATCTATTAGGAGCAAAATTTTATTTGGAAACAGACTATTCAGCTTTAACAGCAATGTTTAAAAACCGTTATGCCAACAATAGGATACATCGATGGATTCTTCTATTACAAGAATACGGATTTGACATAAAATTTATTCCTGTGAAAACTAATATAGTAGCGGATGCTCTTAGCCGTGAAACGGAAATGAAGGGGAATGATCAACACTTCCAAATTGGCATCAATAGGTTGCAGAAAACTGAAGGTTTGTTTACTTTGAAAAAAATAATGGAGGATCAGAGAAGTTTGCAAGCATCTTGTAAAAGGGGAGCATTTCAAAACGAGGGAATTTGGTATAAGAGAATGAAAGACAGGGAAATTTATTTGATAACATCTGAATATGCTAAAGAAATTCTTAGACAACTACATGAGGAATATGGACATATAGGATCTCGGAAACTATGGATGTTGTTTAGAGAAAATTACACCGCAAAGAAGGACATATCATTAGTGAAAGAAATCTGTAGAACTTGTAAAATTTGCCAGTTGGCAAAGGAAAAGAATTATCATAATATTAGTGGACCAAAACCTATAATAGCACTCAAACCTTTACATATAGTAGCTATTGATTTTATATCAGAATTAATACCTAGCAATCAAGGCAATAAACATATTTTAGTCATGGTAGATATTTTCTCAAAATTTGTAAGAACTTTTCCTTGTCAACGTACCAATGCAAACACAGTAATATCTTGTCTTAAAATTTTTATAGAAGAAATAGGAACTCCTGAAATTTTAATACTTGATCATGCTACGTACTTTGTGAGTGAAAAAGTCAAACGTATCTGTAGAAATCATAACATAAAAATGAATTTTATAAGCATAAGAAGACCTTCATCTAATCCAGTTGAGAGGTATATCAAAGAAGTTGTCAAGTATTTAAGGATTTTATGTAATAATAGGCACAATTTATGGGAAGGAAATCTGAACCAAGTAGAAAATTTTTTAAATCAATTACCTAATGGAGTTACTGAAGAATGTCCACAATTAATTTGGAAAGGAATACCCCCAGAACGTGATTGGATTATACAGAGAGAATGGGATATGTCCCAAGTTTTAAATAAAGTAAGTAAGAATTTGGAAAGAAGTGCTATGAGATTTATTAAAAGAAATGGAAACAAGAATAAAAAGAAGATTAGGTTTGAAAAAGGAGATTTAGTCCTAGTAAGATCTTTAAGAAGGGGATAAACATAAGAATTACATAAGTATCAAATAGAATTTCACATCTTTTAAAATAAGGAAATAAGACGCAAATAATAAAAGGATAGGAAAGGAGAATAATGAATGATATTGATTAAAAATATAGGAGGTAATGTCAATTATAATTTAATAGAATACTTGAAAATACATGGAAGAATAAGGAAATTGATATTGATATATATATGAATTTAAGAAATAAGTTGATATATAGGCGGATGTTAGTATAAATATGATAGTAGAGAAGTATTAGAAGGAGTAATATTATGAATATTTAAATTAACATTGATAAGAATCTAATATATTTTGGAAAAGAATAATTTGACAGGTGTTGATAATAATAGGAAGTATGTGAATATTTATTTGTGAATTGAATATAAAGTCAAGGAAATATGAGATTATGCCATAAATTTATAAATATTTAAATAAAGATATAACAATCATTACAAAGAAGAAAATTGAAATTCAAATAGCTCTCAATGGTATTGATTTCATTTAAATTTAAATTTGAGGGGAATTGAACCATATATCTTATATATTAAAGAGTATCAGCTGTTTGAGAATATTTTGCTTAGTATTTGAAATGGATTGATACTATGTAGTTAAAAACACATTGAGAAAAACACAATCATAAGTAGAAATGCATATAAAATCAGAATATATTAAATAATTTGTTTACAATAATTAAAAGAGCAACAATAAATATAAAGAAATTACCTTAATAAGTGTCTAAAGTTTGAAAATGCTTAACAAGTATAATGGAGAACATGAAATCTGCTCAATATGGATGTTCAGTTGTCAAGAAGAAATCAGCTGTTTCATCTGAAATTAAACGAGTTTTAGTTATCTAATTTAATATAAGTATTAGTTGAAACAGTAATAATATAAATCATTTTCATATTTAGTATAAAGAATTAGGTAAGTTTATAAGATAAAAATATCAATGACATAAAGATAATTCATATGTCATAATGTATATCAAATTTATGGAATCAATGAATAAAAAATGATGATGGATTTAAAGGAATATTTGCTACTAGAGAATTTAAATAGTATAAATAACCAAAGCAAAATATATTATAAAAGGATTTATGTTCACAAATATAAATATTATTTTCAAATTGTCATATATATGTCAAAACAAAACTAGACATTGCCATATCGACATATAACAAGGAATTTCATTATCTGTAAAAGACTTGTTCTATTGAAATTCGTTGAATAGTAAAAGAAAACAGATACTTTTCAAGTGAAATTTACATTTATATATGTTTCCAAAAACTTCATAAAGTGTAGCAATTGTGAATATAGTTCGACAGCTCCAGAAACAATGTGATTGGTGGAAATATGACAGGACAAATTTTGATCAACTAAAATTAACAAAAACTTTATTGATAATTAGTGAGCTTAGAAAAAATATATTGGTTGTTGATAAAAAAATTGACGATCAAATAGAAGCGTTGGTAGTTGGTTCTTGGCGTCGAAATAGCGAGGAGGTGATGAAGAATTTTCCCAGAAATATCAAGTAAATTACAAATTTTCATGATCAAAGCTATAGATTCTTAACAAATATAAAACTTAGAACACTCACATGTATTTGTATCCAGTTTTCCCGTGAGAATATCCAATTTTCTCATCAAATTACGCAGCTAGAACTTCGGAAAGCGTAGTCCTGTTTCCAGACGAGATAGATCCAGAATCCAGACATCAAGTCAGTGCTTCTTTAGATATTATTGGCCAATAATAAGAATAATAACTCTTAAGTATAAATTCAGTGACTATTTCCATGTATATATAAGAATTCTTGCGTCTATATGATCGATCTATAAAAAAGAAAAAGGACTTTATGTAGTTCATTCACTAGACAAAATCTAAATATTATTTTAAACGGCCTATTCTGTAATATAATAATGCTTGTACTTACGTATTTTCAAATCATATAAGAAAAATGCATCTTAATCCATTCATATAATATTTCCATTTGTATATATAATTTTGCTATTTCTTCCGAACAATTTATTTAGTGTATGTATATAATTTCTAACGTAAATTCTTTTATGCGAATCCATCATCATTGTTATAACGACAACGATGCTAAGTATCTAATATTCACGCAGATGCAGAGCGTCGATAACAAACGTTCGTTCCGTCCCGTTTCTGTTCGTTTTTAGTTAGGCATGCGCATAAGATGGTGTATATCCTTTATGATTCTGTGTTGGTAATTTCCATAGGCGTAACTAATTTATAAATATTTAAATAAAAATTACATTATAAAATTAAATTATTGAAAGTATTGTGTTTTGAGTTTCCTTTTATTTTAAATGAGCAGAGTATATCCAAACAAAGTCTGAACTCAAAGAGTAGAAAAAGTCTCATGCTCCCGAACGAATATAATTATAACATAAAAATAATTACTTAATAACTGAGCTAGCCACACAAATTCAAACCAAACAAATCTAAATAAATATCTATAAAAATAAATAACAAAATTAATAAAAATGCAAATATGCAGGAGCTAAAACATGGAAGTGCCTTGCCAAACTATACACGAGCTGTCTAATGTCCAGGAGCATACCTAAAGAGTGGAACAGCGCCCTTATAGTGTTGATCCACAAGAAAGGCAGCAAAGAAGACATTAAGAACTACAGACCGATAAGTCTACTACCAGTAACGTACAAGGTATTCACAAAGATCATTCACAACAAAATAGAAAACACACTAGACTCGGCCCAACCACGAGAACAGGCTGGATACCGCAAAGGCTTCAATACAATAGACCACATCCATACCCTCAAAGAGGTTATCAGTCGAACCAAAGTATACGACCAACCACTAGCATTAGCCTTCATTGACTTTGAGAAAGCATTCGACTCTATATATCCCAGAGCAGTAATAAATGCCCTAACAGAACAAGGGGTCGACAAGCCATATATTGAGACCCTAGCAAATATATATATAGGGAAGCCAACGCGAGAGTCAGGATATATGAGGGCACTCCAGAATTCCCCACCAGCAGATGAGTTAGACAAGGAGACGCAATATCACCAAAGTTATTTACGGCAACACTAGAAAGCATCTTCAGAAAATTAGACTGGAACAACACAGGTCTGAATATAGATGGAGAATACTTGAACCATCTAAGATTCGCTGATGACATCATCCCTAAAACAAATAAATGACAACAATGGGCCGAAATGGAAATAGAATATATAAACATGTAAAGAGAGGCTACACCATAACTGGAAAATGGTTTAACGAGCTGCATATGATGATGATATACATATAACATCAAAACAAAACAATATATGTATATAATCATAATTTTTGTGAAGCATTGTTCCTAATCAGCAATAAATGCTGGTACGGGAACCTATATATTTTAAGTTTCATGTCCATTTACAAATTGCATCATTTCCGCTTTGAACGAGGAATAACTATCTTTATTTTTTATATAATTTGGCAAATGGTTGAATGACTGAAGACATTTAGAAAAGGGATTATTTAGAGCAATATTCGTTCTCACCTGGGGTATATAAATTTGGTCTTGACTTCTAGTTTCATACGAATGTACTCAATCAATTATATTCATGTTTGTGTTGCATTTTTGTCGATTTTTTGTTATTTGGTAAATAAATTTACATTGTTCTAGCATCCGTAGAAATTTTTCCAGCGGTAATATTTTAGTTTGATTGTAGATCATTTCTGTATTAGCTCTCTAATCATAGCCAAATAAAGTTTTTACCACATTATTTTGCGGAGTTTTGATTTTTTTAAATAATGTCTGGGAACATGCCCCCCAGTTTGTTATCAGATATCGGAATATAGATTATATATCACAATTTTATTCTGTAGATTCAGGTAGCTCTGACATCTATAAAGTGCTCCAATCATTGGTACAATTTTTTGTGTCATGTGCTCTGCATGTTTGTGCCAATTTAGTTTGTCATCGCTTTCCATTCCCAGATATTTGGTATAATCGACCTTTTGAATGGCCTGATCCACAATCCTGATATCTGGTTCCCAGCTTTCTTTATTTTTATTTTTGAAGAGCGTATACAGTGTTTTATTCGCATGTTTTTGCAACTTGTTAGCTAGGAGCTATTTAGCATACAATTGTTCTCCCAAGTCAGATCCTTCATATACTAGGGTGGTATCATCTGAGAATATGTAATAGTGAGCTTTAAGATTTGCTTCTTTGAGATTTAGGGTGTGTAGTGAATATAATAGTGGTCTAAGGACTGAGCCTTGTGGGACTCCGCAGTTTATATTTGCTATTTCACTATTTACTTTATGCATAGATACATACTGTTGCCGATTCTTTAGATATGATTTTAATATACTTGCACTTTTTTCTCTTATACCTAATAGGTACAATTTCTCGAGTAGTATTTCATGATCCACTACATCGAATGCCTTTTCTAAGTCAATAAATATTGTTATTACAAATTTTTTGTCATCCAAGTTGGGTATAACATGGTTCAGGAAGTCTGTTGTATCGCTCGAGTGTTTCTGAAAACCATATTGATACTTGTCTAATTCAACATACCTAGTAAGGAAGCTCATTATACGTTTTTTGAAAAGAATTTCCACAAATTTTGACAATGCACAAACTACAGTAATTGGACGATAGTTTTCTAAATTGTTTTTTGGCGATGCTTTATGGATAGGGGTAACCTTACCCATTTTCAGCTCCTTAGGAAATTCCCCTGTTTCGAACATTTTATTAACCAAGTTGATTAAAATTGGTATTATTACCTCCTGTACTCTTAATAAATCTTTTACAGAAATTCTATCATTACCTGGAGCAGAGTTTTAATTCATAATTTCTCTTACTTCTTTGATATTAATATCATATAGGTACAAGGAGTTTTTTATATTGATTTCCTCGAAATAGTGAGAAAGTGGGTTACTTAAAAGTTTTTCATTGATTTTATTGACGATTGATTGACCTATATCATAGAAATATTCGTTAAATTTGTTTGCAATTTCGAATTTATCAATTATTAATGTTTTATCTACCTCTATTGTATCTACACTAGTTTTTTTTTCATGCTTTATTAGGTTATTTATGAAATTCCATTGTTTCTTTGGATTTCCATCAGCATCATTCCATTTTTTTCTGAAAAGGTTAGTTTTTCGTTTTAAATTTGCTTCTTTTTATTTCTGAAATCGCATAAGATTCGTTGATCTTGAGGGAATTTTTTTATTAGTTTGTATAATTCGTCTCTTCTTTTCAATAATTCTAAAAACTGGGGGGTTACCCAATCATTATTTTCCCGAATTTTCATTTTAATTGTTTTTGTAGCCTTATTTTTAGATTCTTGTATTAATTTGATCCAGGTTTCGAATGTATCAACCGGTATAGAGGTTTGCAATAAATCTTTCAATTTGTCTTCATATTTTGAGTTATCTAGTTTCTCTAATGTTTTCTGAACTTTACAATTATAATTTTTATTTTTCGAATAAAAGTCTATTTCTAATATATTATGATCCGAAATTGTGCAATGTTTACTTTACAGTCTACGTTACTTGTTGCTAAAACATGATCAATAATAGTGTGAGAGTGTTGTGTAATTCTGGTTGCATATTATATGCCTATATTGTTTCGGATTTCAAAACCATTCAATATAACACAATTCCTATAATCACTGGTGGTCTCATTATTATCTAATAAATTTATGTTAAAATCACCAATTATTGGTGTTTTTTTCTCATGCTGTAGTATTTCTCCCAATATTTTCAGGAATTCCTTCACATTGAATGATGGTGGTCTACATAAGGCTATAATTTTTACACCGTTTACCTGTAGACTGATCCCAATCATGTTGAATTGGCTGTCCCCACCAACATTGTTCATATCAATGAATCTCTACTTGCATGCACAGCTGTATATCCATCCATTAATTACGAATTGGTGTACTTCATTTTTGTTTAACCAGGTTTCCACAATTACTAATATATCATAATGTTTCATTTTCACGAGACACTGTAGTTCCTCCAACTTGTTTCTGAAACTTTGTGCAGTTATATATAAGATTCTTAGTTATGCATCTGCTGTTGGTTTGCTAATTTTATTGGATTTTTCTAGTTTTTTAGATCACTGCTGTCTTCGATTGGCTGAACTGGGCTGTGTTCATCTTTGCGTATATAAATTTTCCCACGACTTATACATGCAAATCTACAGTTATTTTCTTTCTTGTATCTCAACACTTCTTTGAATAGGTATTGTTTTGCTTTTGTTAAATCATGGTTTAGGTAGATGTTTTCTTCTTCGTATCCCAGGTCTTTCGCATTTATCATTTTCTTCTTCCTAGCCTCCAAGAATTCTTCCTTCTCGTTTTCACTGGTAAAACATATTTTTATAGGCATCTGTCTATTGTGGTTTCGCCTTTTTCCAATTCTGAAGCATTTTAGTTTATTTAATGTTTGAACTTGCAGTGCTTCACCCATTTTTTTGATGATATCTTCGATGTTTTCGCTTGTCATATGGTACCCCATTGACAATTATGTTGTTTCTCAGCTCATTTTGTTCATTCTTGTTTTGTCCCTTTCCTAGTTGTGACTTTATTGTCAGGATTTCTGCTTTCAGAATTTCGTTGACTTTAATTTGTTCTTCATATTTGTTCAGTAGATCGGTATATTTGTTGTCCATATCCATTAATTTTTCCATTATATCGTTCAGGGTATATTCCTGTTTGCTATTAGTATCATTTGAGTTTGTTTTTGAAGGGATTTTGTTAACATTTTGTACTGTGGTCATAACCTCATTGTTTTTACAAGATTCACAATTGTATCTTTCACCTTTCGGATTTTTCATTTCACGTGCAAAATGGTTTAATGCGGTTGGTACCTTTTCTCACTTTGTATGATACCATTTCTGGCATTTTATGCAATTAATAGCATACGAATTTTTGCAGGAGCTTGCACAGCTATCACGCAAGTCGGCCATGTTGTTTGCAACTGCAATTAAAAGATTAAACTACAAAAATAATTGAAATACTACCAAAACTCCCATCTACGGATGTCAGTTTAACTTTGCGCCATGTACATATCTCATGTGACTCTAGAAAGAATAAAATTCCCATTTAATGAACAATTAAAGTAATCAACAAATTTTGTGATTTATATTTCATTACTTTAATTGTTTATTAAATGGAAATTGTATTCTTTCTAGAGCGACTTGGGATGTGTGCATGGGGCAAAGTATTACTGACATACATAGATGGCAGTTTTGGAAGTATTATACCATACAGAATTTACCCAATTCTTGTTTGGAGTTAAAACAATCTTCTGGTTATTATGTTTTCGGTTCTTTTTGATAACATACTTTTAAACAAAATGACGTTACACAATTCTTCATTTTATTGGTTTGGAATGATCCATTTGCTTTTAGCCAAAGTTATATCTCCTCCTTGGGTCGTTTTAGAGAACACTGAATTGTATTCTATGCGCACTGTATAAGAACCGAAATTGTTAGTGTCTTCATGAAAATAATCAAGCAGACAGGACGATGCTTCATTTGCCCGCCAAGCTAATTCAGCGACCACTATTTGATAGAACTTTTGTTGAAGTCCTTCTGGGGTGTCTTCATCGTAATTCAAAGCAATGGTCTCAATTTCGTTTACAGTTAAAGCTGCAGCACTTACTTTCCTCTTCTCCGGCAAACGTTGGAGTTCTTTGCGCTTAGTGTTTTTCGCAAGTTTCGCATTTTCGAAAATGTTCCCTTTAAAGGGATCAATAGAACGTTTGTAGTAATTAAAATAATCTCTTTGGAGTAATTTTGCACCAACAGTCCACATAAGTTTCACGAGACTCTTTGTATTCTGTTCCATCCTTTTTTTTCATCTTATATGCCCAATCCTGCAAGATATTTGCCAGTTCTTCTTCTATTCGATCGTCTAACAAAGTGTATTTGTGCGAATCACAACATTCCATAAACTGACTCCAGATGTAACTTTGCGGTCTCACAGTATTCGGATGCTTGTTATTCCTTGTTCTTCAATATTTTTCAGAGAAAATCTTCCAAAACCTGACATTACGAATGTAATAACAGTTTTTGTTTGTAAGAAAACCAAGAATAACTATAGCAACTGCTGGAATTACAGCACGAGTGATTTCCACTTATTAATCAAATTATTATCGCTAGCTAACCATCAATAATAATAGGGAATTAATATATTATAAGTTGTATAATCAAAATGATCACATCGCATTTTTTGGTTTCTTTTTTAATTAGTTGATAGCATTATAAGTAAGACCAACGTCATTGATGATGTACCTCGTGATGTACAATGGTATTTGTATTGAAAATTCTTTACTTATGACTTATTAATTAAATATGCATAAGTTTTAGGAACCTTGCTTTGTTATAATCCCATTTTGTGTAAAGAATACTTTTTGTAAAGACAGTAACTATCATTATTTATTATTTTGATATATGTGATAAATTCGAGTAGAATAAAACTCACTATTTCTTAAAACAGTCTATTTTCTACAAAATAAAATAATATTTTTCAAAATTCACATTCTTGACAGACTAAAGAAATGTAAACATTTCTTTGACATATTTATACTCTACTTTTTTTTCTGCCAAGACGGAGGTATCGGCAGTATATAATATCAATAACTACCTATAACAAAGATTCCAGGAAGCCTTTTTAATAACGTCATGTATACAAATAAAGTCATGTTGGTGCTCTCATATATTTTTAAGAGCTAGTTTTAAGTGACTCGTATTGCATCCAGTAGTTTTTGAAAATATATTAATAATATGAAAACAGGAAAAATCTATTTTGGTACCACTTGGTTACATCAGTGTCAAAAAACGTTCTGCGTGTTTTCTGTTTGTTATATTTTTGTTAGTTATTTTTACAAGTTGGAAATTCTTATAAAAATCTCCATAATTTTTGAACTACATTTTTTTCACATATTGGATGTTGTGAGGACATTAACCCATTAGCGCGTAGTGTTGCTACATGGCAACAACAAAAAAGACACCATAAATAAAGTCCTAAGAAATAACAAATCTGTTCAGGTAGTGGGGATTATAGGCGAATCGTTACTTGAGGTTTACAAGAAAGTGGGCAACATAGAGAAATAAACATATTAAGTGTTCGTTCCCGTATCGCGTCGATCTGAGCGCACCACTTGCGGTTGGCGGAACTAATTCTTACAGGCGGGATATTTAAAATTGGTAGATTGGATTTTTGTTAGGTACATTTTACAGTTTGTCTTAAAATTGTTTATTATATAATTATTTCATTCAAAGAAATAAAATCATATTTAATTTTTTGTAATGAAATAATTATAATAAACAATTTTGAGACAAATAATTTAGGTAGTAAATAATAAAACGGCAAACATTTAAATTTTTTATTAACCTGCACATAATATAAAAACAAATTAATAAAATATTTAGATAAATAAGAGAACAGCAAACATTTAATTTTTTATTAACCTGCACATAAAAAATTATCACAAAACTACATATTTTTAGTAAAATTACATTATAAGGTAAATTGTGCTATTACCGGCCCACTTAAGGAAATTTTAAATTTAGCTTCTAGAATTAGTGTAAATAGTTCGTACTTTATGTAAATTTATCATTTTATAAGGCTAAGGGGGGAGTTTTCTGTGAATGTCAATTAAATAAAAATAACAATTTATATTTTTAATATCAAAAAAAAATATTTTTTTTAAATTTCCTTTTTTTCTATTACCGGCCTATCAAAAAACTCTTAAAGTAACGCCGGCCTAAGCTTAATCTAATACCGGCTTATTACAACATTTTGTGTTTTATGACGTAAAAATAAACAAAAACTGCAGGAATTACTTGACCACCTTGTATATTTTCAAAAACGTATTTAAAAAAATTATATTTTTCACATTTTGAACATATATATGAATTTTAATCGAAAAATAAGATAGATTATTAGTTATAGCTTCCTTCCTTAATTTCAGGAACTGCAAATAGTCCCCTCTTGTTAATGGGCTGAGGCGGCTCTATTTTGGAGATCACTTCATCTAAATCATACAATATCACATCTTCATGATGGGGCCATTTCCATTGCTTTTATGTAATACGATTTTGATTTGCTTTCTTCTATTAAACCAGGGAAATATTTTTCCTCATATTTGAAGATAACGTAGTCCCCTTTTGTAAAACTAGTAGTTGTATTTTCAGTTTTCTTAAGTACTTCGTGATCTATTATTTCCATTTCTTTATCTGTAATTGTTTTATCTTCACTCACTTCATTCACCATCGAAACATTCTCAATCTGCTTTTCCGTAAGTTCCTTTAAACTGTTTGATTGAACTACGGGCACACTTTTTGTTTTTTTTCTCCTTTTTGTTCTCATCTTTTTCAATAGCTTTTCGTTTTCTCTTTTCTAGATTTTCTCTTTTTTTTGTTCTTTAGTTTCTTTTTCCAGCTCTAATCTTCTTTGGTATTCAATGAACTCGTCTGAGATTGCGACGATCGGAGTTAATTTTTTGGTTACTTTCTTTTTGCTTGCATTTGGTTTCTTTGGGAAAAAGAAAGCGTTTTTAAATGGTGTTCGTAATTTATGAGGCGTTACGATATAATCTGATGTATTCTCTTTTTCTAGTTTTTTTGGTTCTGGGGTTTTTAAGCAATCATTTTCTACTTTCTGATTTTGTAAATAGTGTAGAGGTGATCTTTTTGAACTCGGTTCAGCAACCTGTGGTTTATCATCGGCTTCAAAGTTAATGTTCTCTTGATCGTTTTCATTTATTAATTGCGCATTGCCATTTTCACCGGGATTAACAGTTTCAACATCTTCAACAGGATTTTCTGCAGAATTGAAATTTTCAACAAAATTTAGATTGGCAACAGAATTAAGGTTATTTTCACCGGGATTAACAGTTTCAACTTCTTCAACAGGATTATGATTTTCTGCAGAATTGAGATTTTCAACAAAATTTAGATTGTCGACAGAATTAAGGTTATTCAGATTTTCAATAGGATTTAGATTAGTAACGGGAACTATATTTTCAATGTAATTAAGACTGTTAGCAGGATTCAATATGTCAATTCTCAGAACCTGAATGTTATTAAATGTATCTGAATGTTCTGTAAATGTATCAAGTTCTAGTCCTCCATCTTCTTTTATTTGGAAAATGCTAATGTCAGAATACATGTTGTTTATTAAGGTAGTATCTCCTAAATTATCGATGTCACTCAAGACACTTGAATCAGATTCATCATATTTATCAAATTCGTTTAGATGGATATCATCAATGTTTTGTGAAAATCCTTCTATTTCCACCCGTGACTGTGTTGATGTGCCTGGTACTTGTTCTTCTTCTGGTTGCGATTTCTCGCTTTTATTGTTATAATTTGACTGCCAAAAATTGAAGAGTTTGCCATACCGAGCTTCTCCCATCCACGATGTACCTGAGTTGGATCGGAATTTCTCCAAAGTATTTGGAGAAAGCATTTCTTCAAATTTTTCCTTAAAACTGGACATTGAGAAATCGCCCTGCGTATCGTTTTTAACTGAATCTTTGCTAATTGAATGTTCGATTTTGGCTTTTTTGAGTTTGCCATAATTAACACTATCTGGACTGAAAGGAAATAATCCAGTGCATTTAAATGCAGACTGAATTGTACTTTCTTTTAGGCATTCATCAAAGCATTCTTTGACCAATGCTGAAAAATCGGTTCTTTGGACTTGCTGATAGTTATTGTTAATTTTAAATTCATGCACTATTTTTCGCCATGTGCCTTTTACAGGTCTATAGACAGCAACATCGAGCGGCTGGAGGTTGTGAGTCGAATTTGGAACTAAAGCCACTAATATAATCCCATATGTCTTGCAAAATTCGCTTAGTGGCAGCGAAATGTGGCTGGTGTGACCATTCAAGAACAACACGACAGGTCTTTTTATGTTATTTTTTGATAGCCACTTGTCAAAAACGTTTGTTACATACTCATAAAATGCTTCTGTGTTCATCCAGCCTGATTCTGTGTATCCTATGCCCCACCCTTAAAAAAATAGATATAAATATAGTAAGTAGGTACCTTAAATATCTCTCATAATTAATAATATATCACCTGGTGGCATTGTTGCAGGAAGGTGTTTTGGTAGTTTTACATACGGAAACAGTACCATAGGTGGCGCGATATTTCCATCTGCCGACACATTAGCAAGCACAGTCAAGCACTCTTTTTCATCGTTGGCTATTCTGCTGTACACCGATTTGGACCCCTTACTGACAAGGACCTGTTTCTCTTGAGGACATAGAAAAAATGCCGTTTCATCGCAGTTGAATATACGGCTGCCATCTTGTAACACATCCATTATTTGGTTTTCTTGAAAATATCTGTGAACCTTCTCAAACCAGTCCCTAATCTGTTTTTCCGTCACGGCAGAACGAGATTTTGTTAAATTTTGAGACATCCGAAGACAAATATCTTGATGTCTATTGAGAAAATTTTGATACCACTGATAACCAGGAATGCTGTTTTTGAACGGATTTGGCCGCTTCAAATTCTTGACAAGTGCAGCAACTGTTTCCAGTAACTGTTCTTTGGTTACTGGAAATCCCGCGTCTCCCAAATGGTGTATCCAAGCTACGATCAGATTTTCTTTATCTGAGGTGAGCACTGGCTTTGCGCCATACTTATCACTCAGATATTTTTTATTCTTTTTGTCTTTTAGGGTACTTTTGGGTATAACGTATATCTTTGAGGCTTTGTAAGCTGACATACCTTTTGATATTTCCTCCAAGGCATGTTCCAAGTTTTCTTTGGTGTATTGTTGTTTAATTTTTGGCCGGGTTATCTTCTTAGGTGACATCTTTCTGCAGGAAATAGGTACAAGTAAATACATTATATTTTTGCAAATTTAGTAAGTAAGAAAGTATAAGACTTAAGTTTAAGAAATGAATTCAATGAGAAAGCTTAAGCTTGTAGAAATATTTTGGATAGTACATTTTATACAACAGACTCTTACTAACTAAGAAACACAAATTCTTGATCAATATTTTTTTAAGGCTGGTAATAGATTTTGAGTTTTTTTTTGTAAACACTGTTTATAAAAGTTTAATATAAGAGGCCTTTAGTCCTATTTCTATCAAGAAACTTGTGAGCCGGATCTATTTTTTAATATTTTTTGAAGTGTATGTCATAGAAATATGAAAACAAGTTTTTTGTTTTTTGTTAAACATATAAAAAATATATATTTAAAACAATCGTATTTTTTGCAATTCCGGCTTAAGAAGCCGTAATTAGATCGAGGTCTCAAATATTTATCTTATACCGGCCTATTTTATTTTTTGCGATTTGCACCATTTTTTTTCTACAAAAGTACTTTATAAAATCTAAAAAATATATTTATTGGACTTTATTAAATCAACCGAAATTAAAAACATATCCAAGAATCCCCAATTCTACCATTTTTATTAAAAAACTGGTTGGCCGAAAAATAAATTCATTGACTCTTTTTGTAAACACTCTTTAAAATTGGGTAACATAAAAGTCGTATTTTTCTTACTTCTTTTAAAAAAACTTGTGGGTCGGAAATAGTTTAATATATTTTTTAAAACATAATATGTCACAAAAATCCGAAAAAAATGTTTTTTGCTTTTTTTAAATGTTAAAAAACAATTGAAAATAATAGCGATTTTTTTTTCAATTCCAGCTTAATAAGCCGCAATTAGATCGAGGTAATATTAATCTAATACCGGTCTATTTTAGTTTTGCAATTTTCACCATTATTCAACTAAAAGTCTTCTATAAAGAGTGAAAAATACGTTTAATATACCTTTATAAATCAAAAAAAATCAAAAACATATCTAAACATGCTTAATTCTACCATTTTTATTGAAAAACTGGTTGCCTAAAAAAACATTTTTTTCTCACTGAATCTTGTCTTGAAAACACCTAAAACTGGGTGATAAAAGTCATATTTTTCCTATTTCTGTAGAGAAACTGGTGAGCCGGAATTAGTTTTAAATATTTTTCGAATTATATGTTACATAAACTCGGAAAGAAAGTTTCTTGTTTCTAGTTACAAATGTGTAAAAAAGATGTTTAAAAATAATTGCAATTCCGGCTCAATAAGCCGCAATTAGATGGAGATAAAAAATCTTAGTCTAATACCGGCCTATTTTATTTTTGCAGTTTTCACCATTTTTTATACAAAATGTATTTTACAAAATGTGAAAAATATATTCAATAGACCTTTATGAATCAAACAAAATCAAAAACATTTCTAAACAGCCTCAATTCTAGGAGTTATTGCTCAGAATTCCTTAAGAGGTGAAGTCAAATCACTAACCAAATATAGAGCAAATAACAACAGCACTGCACTTTTTCGTTGCACGTCGCACTTAAGACTGGCAATTGTTTTAGGCGTGTGCCAGCATCCCCACTTTTTATGCATAATTTGATTGGCGGATAAAGATCCTATCATAGAGTGGGTGCCATATTCAGATTCTTTTACGGCAAATATAGATAAATCATGAGTAAAGTTGATGTACGTATTTAAGCCGGCATTACCTTACGATTTTGCATGAGCCGGTAATCACCCTTTTTACCTTATTGAAATAAATTTAACATTTCTTAGTACATAAATCAGACGTATTTTGTCATCGTTTTCTTTGAAAGAAGTGAACCTATGATGAATGTCTAAAATATCTGTCAGCAAATTAGGCTTACATTATTCGCAATTAAAAGTTGAAATATTTTTAACAATGAAACCAGAGACATAGCTTATTGTTTGACTGTCAAAATTTAAATCATTTAGTTATGTATCTACAATACATTCCAATTCATTAAATGTAGTAGTTAATATTGAATGGTTTTGATTTATAATGAAAATTTAAAAAATAATACAATTATCTGCAGTCATCTCCTTCACATTCACCGTTCGAACCTTCGAATAGAATAGTTGGTTTGTGTGGTGTGTCTTATCTTTAAATAGTACAGTAAATTATCTTTGACTAGTTTTCAATTTATTAGTATAAATAATAAAATATTTGGCATTGGGTAAGTTAATTCCTTTATATTATTATGACTGAAGATTCAGATGGGGGAGGGCCCCCATCTCAACACGACCCTCCTGATAAAATGGACATTGAATTAAATAAAAAGTACAATTTAAATAATAAATATACTTCAACTGATATCGGACCGTTCTATGTTATCGTTGAACCTTCAGAAACAGGTATTCGTATTTCGGCAGTTAAGGTAGGTCATTATCTTTTTAATGAAAGGAATTTAAAAAATGATATTGTAGATATTAAGTTAGTTGGTAGAAATAAAGTGAAAATTATTTTTAAAAACTATCATACTGCAAATTCAATTATAGGACATGAAATCATGAAAGATAACAAATTGATAGCGTATATTCCGACCTTTTTCAATCATAAAAAAGGCGTAATTAGGGAAGTTGATACATTTTTAAATGAAAAATATATATTGGAAAATATTGAAAGCGATAAAAAAAGTCGTAGACGTTAAAAGAATGAAGCGCAAAATTATTGATTCCGATAAAGAGGTACAGTACGTACCTAGACAAATGTTAATTGTTACATTTTTAGGAAATTCTTTACCTAGTTCAGTTAAAATTGATTTAGTTCGGTTCGTAGTAGAACCTTATGTTTATCCAGTAGTGCAGTGCTACAAATGTCTTCGATATGGACATACTAAAAAATATTGCAAAAGTACCACTGACAAATGTATAAAATGTGGACAAATTCATGATGTTGAAGACGGCGTAGAATGTAAAAGTGAGGAATTTTGTATATATTGCGAACAAAACGGTCATAAGTCTGTCTCAGAAGAATGTCCCAAGTACCAGCATCAATTAAAGGTTAAAAAAAACATGTCTGAACAAAATATTGCATTTAAAGAAGCGGAATCAATGGTTAATAACCCAAACTACTCCAAAGCTACCTCAAACAATAGGTACAATTTATTAAACAACCTCACAAACTTCCCACATCTGAATGACTACAAAGATAGTGAGAATCCTTCAGGTGGTAAAAACTGGGTACCACGACCACAGTCCCAACCTCCTAAAAAACGCAAGGCCATTTCTCCTCTTATAGTTAAAACCCTACCTTCAAATCTCAGGCCTCAACTAGTAATTCTGTTTTGCCTAATCCCCATAAGGATTGTTTCCAGTCAGACAGAGAAAAGCTAGAAATCGAAATTTTACATAAAATTCCTTACATTTTCGAACATCTTATTAAAAAATTTAATTTAGTTGTGCCAGACTGGGATATTTTTCAAGAAACACAAAACGAAATTAAAACAATTATAAATTCTTTACCTGATTCTAACGATGATGAATTCTATTAGAACCTTAAATATAATTCAATGGAACTGTAATTCAATAATAAAAAATAAATCTAACTTTTTGAACTATTTAGCTGGTTCAACTACTAGATTCGAACTAATTGCTCTAAATGAGACTTGGTTATCTCCAAATAAAACGTTTTATGTAAATGGGTACAATTTTGTACACGTTGACAGGACTGACGGATTTGGTGGTGTCGGAATCCTCGTCCGAGACCACTTATCATTCTCAGAAATAGTTCTCCGTAAAAATTTCAATTCCAAAATAGAGATTTGTGGAGTGTATCTGAATGACCTTAATATATCTATACTTTGTGTTTATAAGCCTCCTAACATACAAGCGACTACGAAAGACTGGGAACATATTTTCTTGCAGACTCAGGGTGATGTTATTGTATGCGGTGATTTAAACTGTCATCACAGTCGTTGGGGATCTACACTCGACAATACACAAGGTAACAGATTAATAGACGCTATAGATGAAACAAATTTAATTATTTTAAATTATGGCAATCCAACAAAAGTTGGTAGGCCTAACGAACGACCTTCGCCAATAGATCTTACCCTAGTTTCACCTAGTTTGATGAGTTACTCAGAATGGAATATAATAGATGATACATTAGGATCTGATCATTTTCCTATACACATCTCTATATCCCGACAATATATCTCATCTCCTGTATTACCATCAAGAAAATGGATAGAGTCTTCTGCCAATTGGGAGCTTTTTCAGGAGTCCATAGTAAACGACCTCCTAATTAACGATATAAATTCATTAGAATCTTTTCTTGAAATAATAAATAAAGCAGCATCCAATTCTATGAAATCTCGTACTGGCGGATCTAAAAAAGTGTCAAACCCCCTTTGGTGGGACAATGATTGTGTTCAAATTATAATTAAACGGAAGAACGCGTATAAAATGTACAAAAACACTGCAAACTTAGAGAATTATCTACAATTCAAAAATATTCAAGCGAGGAGCAAACTATTATTTAAACAAAAACAACAGGAATGCTGGAAAAAATTTGTTTGCAGTTTAAACAAAAACACACCGATCGCAAAAATTTGGGCATTTGTTAGAAAAATATCAAACAAAAATTCTACGATGAAAAAACAACCAATATCTGAAAGCCTTATAAATCAAATTTTTGACAACATTTCTCCAAGTTTTGTTCCAAATAGAATAGAAGAACCGACAGAAAACCACAGCAATCACAATGTCGACAAATCTTTTGATATCATAGAACTGGAAACTGCAATCAAATCCACAAGATGTACAGCTCCTGGTAACGATAATATAACATATGATATTATTAGAAATATGCCATTACCTGCGAAAACAATTTTACTACAAATCTATAACGATTGGTGGGTAAAAGGTAAGTACATTGAACAACTGAAACAAGTAACTATTTGTCTAATCTTGAAACCACAAAAAGACAGAAATTTATTTACGTCTCATCGACCTATATCACTGATGTCCTGTATAACGAAAACTTTTGAGAGGATGATTAAAACAAGACTTGAATGGCACTTGGAACAAAATTCAATTTTACCCTGCACACAGTATGGATTTAGAAGGGGCTACGGTACTTTAGATGCAAAACTCATTTAGTTAATGATGTTCAAATTACGTTTTCTAAAAACAGATATTTAGTTTGCTTATTTCTTGATATAAAAGGTGCTTATGATTGTGTGGATATCAATTTACTAAAAAACAAAATAGTAGAGGTTGGTTTTAGTGAAAGGACTTCTCAGAGTATATCACAATTATATTATTCGCGTACAATTTATATTAGGGATCATAAAAATCAATTGCACGGTCCCAGAATTGTTTATCGTGGATTGCCTCAGGGATCTGTATTGAGTCCTTTATTATTTAATATATATTCTGCCGATTTACATACACGGTTTTCTAATACAATACAATGCATTCAGTATGCAGATGATATCTGTATATACTCCATCCAGGATACATACGCTGATTGTCTTAAGACCTTGGAAAATATTATGCAAACTGTAGTCAAATGGACTGAAGAAACATGTATGACCCTCTCATCTGAAAAATCCACAATTATGTTTTTTACTAGACATAGGCTTCGCACACCGGAGAGCCTAACTCTGTGTGGGCGAGCGATATCGATAGTAAACGAGTATAAATACTTGGGTATTATTCTAGATTCTAAATTATTATGGTCCATACACATCATACATATAAAAAACAAATGTGAAAAGGGGTATAATCTCCTAAAATGTGTCACAAACCGCAGAAGGGGCGCAGCCCCTGCCATCGCTATAATGTTTTACAGGTCTTATGTCAGATCAATTATAGATTATGGATGTTGTTTATATGGATCAAGTAGTAATTCCAACTTATTGAAAATAGATCGAATTCAGTATAAATGCCTTAGAACCTGTGTCGGCGCAATGAAATCGACACCCGTGAATGCATTATTGGCAGAATGTAACGAACCACCTCTATTTTTACGACGGCAATTATTGTCTCAAAAATATTTAATTAAACTTAAAACCCTCAGGTCTGACATGATAAATAATTTATATAGTATTTCAATAGAATATCTTACAAATCGATATTGGAGATTTAAAAACACACCTCCACTTGCGGAAGCCTTCATTCAAACCAATGAGTTCAATAAAATATACAGAACCAACAAAACATTACCTATATATAACATTCCTTATCAAGCTATATTTAAAGTCCACAAAGTCATAATCCCGAATTATACGGAATCTAACCGCATTAACACAATCCTGTTTAAATCCATACTAGCAGATTTTGCTGAAGAAACAATAATATACACTGATGGATCTAAGACGAGGGATGGAGTTGGATGTGCTGTGTACATTCACAATACAAATCAAACGTTACGAATCAGATTACCTGATATATGTAGTATATATACTGCGGAGCTGTATGCTATCTTACAGGGCCTCTCCTGGCTGAAATCAAATAAAAAAGATGGCGGTGTGATTATATCTGATTCTAGATCAGCATTGTGTGCTATAAAAGGGACTCATCTCGAAAGAATGAAATGTCCTATTTTATGTGACATTAAAACAATATTGTTGAATTTGAGTATGACATTTATTTGGGTTAAGGGGCATATTGGAATATATGGGAATGAAAAAGCTGATCGATTAGCAAAAGATTCGGTACTGAATGGAGATTTTTGTAATATATATACTGGAAAAGATGCGATTAGCTCAATAAAAAATAAAATGTATGTATCCTGGCGAAAACACTGGGAAAACGCTTCACAATCCTCAAATAACACCTACTTTCAAATTCACCCTACCTTACCCTCACCTCCAAAGTATATTTTTGATTATACAACTCCTAAATTTTATTCAGCAAGTATATTTAGAATGAAGACTAGCCATGGAAGATATCCCGCCCATCTTGCCAAGTTGGGTATTGTACCGTCATCATCTGTACCTGCAACGATAATTCTTATGCTGATCTTAATCACATTTTCTTTGGATGCAGCAATTACATTAACAAAACAAACAGTTTAATAAAGTCACTTGTTGAACAAAACTACTCCCTACCTTTAAACCTCACTCACCTTTTAAGCTCAGATAACTGTCATATTTTAGATCTACTGGTAAATTTCATCAAAGACGTAAACATTAGTATTTAGGTGGACTCATTGAAAATTTCTGTGGCTAATGGACTTGCTTCCTAGCCATTTTCTTTTACACACACACACACATCTCCTTCACAATTTGTATTGTAGTTCTTGACTATCAATGTTGTTACAAAAAATAAGCTTTATTTCGACAGACAATACAGTACTTTGATTAATGTCAGACGGAAGTTTGAAAAATGTTTTGTTCTTAACTCCAAATTGCGAAGTGGCCAAAAATATTTAATATTACAATTTTTTGCAATACAACTTTATGACGAATTATACCTGGTAATGACATTTTAAAGGTTCACATACTTTTCTTTACTTTATTAGAACCAAAATCCTAAATAAATTAAGAAAAAAAAACTAAAGTTGTCCTAAAATACTCACCATAGTTTATCACACCATAACCATATTTTAAACAATTTTTATTTTTGATCATTTTGATACTTTCACTTTGACAATGATAAGCCATATTCACACCAACCAATGTAAGATTTTGTATACTTTCATTTTTAATGACAAACTTAATGTACTAGAATGTTTTATAATTTTTATCGACATTAAAGGCGAGATGTTAAAATGTGTTGTAATTTATAATATTTTACTCTATTTTGTTTATGTAAAACAGTCTTGTAGTTCGCGAGAGCAGAGACTCCATGCGCGGGTTAGTTGCGCAGAAACGTTGTGCCACATACCGCCTATACATCAAACCGTCTCTTATTTGATTTGTCTATGGTGGGCAATATGAAATATTTAGTAGTTTGCAATCAGTGTAAGAATACGGTCTGTTTTAAAGTTGTTAAGGTTACGTGTTATCGAAAATATGGACATACGATTCGAGTAAGTAAAATGTACACCACATTTATAAGGTTTTTTAAGACATTTAGTAGATAGTCTAATGAAACTGTAGACATAAAATGTTTAATGTATTTTGAAAACGAACGTTTGCTATGCAGTTCGTAATAACAGTGTTGCCGGATGGCAACGCTACGCGCTTGCATTACCTAAAATGAGATTTTTATTCTAGGAGAGGTTTTCAGAGATATGATTGAAAATAATGATCTTGATGGAGATATCTTTTTAGAACCTCATGATGTAAATGTGGAGTCAGATGAGGACTCCGGAGATGAAGAGAGCGGGTAGGATTTGCGTGCATCTTCATTTACCTAAAATATTTTTAACTGTTTATATTTTTACAGAATTATTGACAATCTTACACCTCGTCAGTTACGAGCCGCCGTGGAAATAAGATTAGCAGATAATGAGAGAATTGGTATTGACTATAATGAGCATCCAAATATTGAAGCGGTATTAGATTATATACAATCGGAAGAAACAAAAAAATGGGTTCCAGAAAAATTAAAAGAAGAGAAGAAACGGGGATCGCAATGAGATATAAATGGAGATTTTGAAGAGTTCTAGATCACTACCATTTCCCAACGCAAATTATGTTAGATATGAGAACATGAGTATGGTAGAAATTTTTGAGCAATTTATCGATGATGAAGTCCTGGATCCTGGGATAAGCTCTAACGAAATTAGATGCTTCATTGGAATTTTATTTATTTCGGATTACAATGACTTACCGTCTAAGAGGCACTATTGGAGTTCCAGCAACGATTTAAAAAATTACGCCGTTTTCAAGTCTTTGCGACAAAGCAGATTCTTGCAAATCTGCAGATTTCTCCACTTAGAAGATATTACAAAAGTTAATCAACAAGACAAAGCTTGGAAAATACGCCTCCTAATGAAATTGTTGAAAGAACGTTGTATTAGAAATTTCCAACCCGAGGGGCTGCTTGCTTATGATGAAAGTGTGATTGAATATTTTGGCAAGCACTCCTGTAAACAATTTATTCGAGGAAAACCAATCAGATTTGGTTATAAAATGTGGTGCTTGAATACGAAAGAGGAGTACTTGATAAATTTCGAACTTTATCAAGGACAGTCTTCCAAATCTAATACTGACTATGGACTGCTATTTGAGAAAGCTAGTGCACCTCTATTAGTTTTATTAGACGAAAGCAAACGTAATCTAAGATACCACATTCATATGGACAATTCATTTTCTGGACCAAATTTATTTTCATATCTCAAATTTCATGGTTATTTTGAAATGGGAACAATACGAGATAATCGTATACCTGCTGCAAACTGTCCCATAACATCTAAAACGACATTTGGAAGTAAATTATTAAAAAATTTGCAAGTCTTAAAAAAATTATTTCGCGCGCTAATAGGTTGAACAAAATCTATCTTGAAAAAACTTGGATTCTCCATCATATTATCAGCGATCAAGACAAAAATGAAAAACGAAAATAAAGGCTATTAAACTTTTTTTGGCAATGCAATAGTCGATAATACTTTCTAATTTTAACGTAAAAATCGTTTCTTAATAGTAGTATTTGTGCAGCCGTCTCGAAAATAACGTGTTCAGTATGTTAAATCGAAAGTACCACTTTACAGAAATGGTACCGAAAGTAGCTATTTTCGGGACTATTTTTTTTCACTTTCGGAACGATTCTTGTTACTTTTGCAACGATTTTCATATCTATGTAGGCGACTTTCACAGTAACATGAATTTTGAATTTAATTATGACAGCGTTTGTCATGTAACAATGGTGTGTGTTTTTTCACTTTTCAAATGCAAAAAATGGAAATCAGTCGTGAAAGTGATGCTGAAATGATTCCACACTTCAACTTCATTTATTTGAACCATTGTTCAAATAAATGAAGTTTTAAACAAATTTAATTGTTTTATTTCAACTTTCAGCATTTTCTTACACTTGATAGTTCATTTATGTAACCAAGTGGTACCAAAATTGATTTTTACTTAATTTCATGTGTTAACATATGTTTTCCTTTTAAATTAATATTGTCAATATATTTTCAAAAATTTCTGGATGCAAGTACGAGTCACTTAAAACTAGCTCTTAAAAATATATGCGAGCACCAACAGGACTTCACCATTGTTGCATACTTGACGTTATTAACAAGGCTTCCTGGATTCTTTGTTATATACTGCCGATACCGCCGTCTTAGCAGTAATAAAAAGTAGAGTATAAATAAATATGTCAAAGAAAAGTCACATTTCTTTAGTCTGTCAAGAATGTGAATTTTGAATATTATTTTATTTTCGACTTTCCATCTCGCAAATCCATTTTCTCTCACTTACACATTTTACTTTTTACTCAACTTTTTAGCAACTTCTCTTAAAACCTATTAATCTGACTTTTCTTGGCCCTACTTTTTCGATGCCCCACGTTGTGTGCCAGTTGCGACAATTGTAATTGTTTGATTTTTATATGAAATGATAGGATTTCTTTTATTATTAATTTTTTTACAGAACATCCGATTTTTTGGTGTATTCATATTTTTGATGACGTCATCTCTAAAAACCTAAAAACTATTAAACTGATTGCTCAAATTGCAAACCATTTGCCTTTTAACGATATGCAAGACGATGTTGAAACTCAAATCAATAATAAGTGTATCAGCCTTAATTAAATTAATTTAGATCCTAATTCTCTCTTTTAGATCATGTAACATTCCTATCGACCTGTTTCGATTTCATATAATAAATTCCGTGTAATTCTCGCTCGCCCTCTCATTAGCAACTCCCAACCACAGAATTAAAACTGACCGTTGAGTCAATTGACAGTTGTCAATTTCCCCCTGTTTGCTACAAGCTTGAAATCAGCTCTTTCCGCATACCGACGTTACAGAGACAACACGTGTCTACATTTTCTCGTGTTTCTACTTGGAAATCTTCCTTAATTTGCTGTGGTAAGCACAGCATCGATATTACAGATATATTACAGCTTGGTTACAGCTAGGCGATAGCTAGTTACAGCCAAGTTATAGCTAAGTTACAGCTAGGTAACAGCCAGATTACAGCTAGGTGACAACTAAGTTACCGCCAGAAGACATCTCAACCGTTCGAATACAGCTTCCATTTCTTCAAGACATCTTCACCGTCAGAATACAGCTTCATCTCTTCAAGACATCTTCACCGTCAGAATTCAGCTTCCATCTCTTCAAGACATCTTTACCGTCACCGCTAAGTTAAGTACCTAAAAGTACATCCTGTATTTTTCTGTCCTGCCCTCAGGCAGAATAAAATCATTTTTTTTATATATATATTTTTATTTCTGATTCACCCGGCTGTGAGAGTCACAGGGTATCGTGTCCGGGTTGGTTAAGCTTTAGTTACTTTTTATTTTAACATTTTTAATATTACACGGTGTTTCTACCTTTTCATAAATCTTGTTCTTTCGTCAACGTTTATAAAGGTAGTGGCGCCCTAGGCTCTCATAGTCTTCCTCTGTTATGCAAGTATGTCAATCACTTGGAGTCGAACCACCCTTGAGAGGAGTCTCATGCCGGCATCTTGCTCGAGTGGCACGACATTAGTTACAATCATCAATATTATTAGTACTTTTCAATTTTTATATAATTAATAGTTCTTCGCCAACTTCTTTTATAAGAAATAAAACTTCAAAAGCTTTTCTTTTTTTCTTTTTCCAACGTTTCGAATCCTTTATTTAGGTTCATCATCAGGGCTATTCATATAATACACATAATGAATGTTCTATTACAATTTCGTTATAAGACAATCTGCAACAATACCTTACAATAATAAAAACTTTTCTTATTTTTATTTAAAGATGATATTAACATTATTTAATCAAGGTTGAAAATATAAAATTGAGAGTTTACGCCAAACATTAGTTAAATATCCCTATTTTTTCTTATAGTACAAAGCTTAAAATTGAAAAACTCACCAGCTACTTTAACATATCCATTTTGGTTTCTTTAAAAACAATTATAATGAAACATACATATAAGACGAAGACAGTGAACTTTTTAGAATCATCCAAGTCATTTTCAGAATGAAATTGTGGTAATTTTTATGGTCTACATATTTCCATTGCTCAATTCATTTTATATTTCAAATAGGTAGAGAAATCTTTACTGTATGCATTGCTGGCGATATGAATTAATTTCTTTTTAAACGCAAAAACACCAAAATAATAAAATATTTTAGTACGGTTGTAGATGATATATTGAAACGGGAAGGTGGAGACATCACAAGTTTGAAATTAAATTTTGTTTAGTAGATTGCTATATACATTATCCAATTTATCTACATCTTCACGAAAATTAAGTGAATTGTTAGTTTTCTTAATGTGAATTATTTCTTTGATACATCTTTTATGAAAATTGGTTTCAGTATCCACAATCTGAAAACTGTTGAAATTAAATTCATGGCCAGTATTAAAAGAATGACTGGACAGAGCTGTATGATTTTTTAAATTCTTGACATCATTTTGGTGGTTACGTAATCAATTTTTCAAGTATTGTGAGGTTTGTCCTATGTATGATTGGTTGCAGTTGTTACATTCAATTTTATAGACTGTATTAGGTGTTTCTGTTTTTGGAATAGCAGGTTTGAATTTAGTGAAAAATTGTTTAGTTTGATTTAGGGGTTTGTCGGCAATTTGAAAAGTTTGCAAATATTCTTAATATTTCTGTTAACATTAGGGATGTAGGGTAAAGCAATGTATATGTTATTATTTTTATTATTATCGTTATCATCATTATTATTATTTATATAGTCCACTTTTAGATTTGAATTTGTGTTATAATTATAGTTATTAAGATTTGTTGTAATATTGTTATTAGGATTTGTTGTAATGTTGTTATGATTACTATTGTGGTTGTAGTTATTTTGATTTGTGTTGTTATTCGTTGATTTGGAATTATAAATCCTATGTATTCTATTTTTAATAATAGGTTCAAAAAACTTTTTTGGGTAATTATTTTTTATTAAAATGTTTTTAATTTTTTAATATTATTAGGTCTGTTTATAGGGTGTGAAAGCTTTATGGCTCTATCTGTTAGGCTGTTAACACTTTTTTTATATTTGTTAGGGACATTAGATTTAAAATTCAAATATCTTCCAGACCAGATACTTTTTGTATACCAATTTGTGATAATTTTTCCTTGTGAGTTGTGGGTGATATTAATATCATGGAAATTTATTGATTTATTATTTTCTTGTTCAATTGTAAATTGGATTTTATTATTATAGCAGTTGAATTTATCAAGCATATAATTTAATTTATTTTTTGGTATACATGTAATACAATCAATCATCCACGTATCTTTTAAAAAATAAGGGTTGCAAATCAAGATCGTTCAATACATCTCTCTCCAAATCCTCCATTATTAAATTGGCTATAGTGGCAGAAATATGTGAGCCTATGGCAACACCCTCTATTTGTGAGAAAAAATCTGAATTATATTTGAAGACTGTAGATTGTAAACAGAGTTTAATGCCTTTGGAAAATTCATTTAAAGGCAGTGAAGTAAATTTTCTGATCTCATCCCAATGTCTTTCAATACTCTTAATTGCAAGGCTTATAGGAATGTTAGTATATAGTGAAATAACATCTAGAGAAACAAGGATGTGATCATCAGGAACGACTTGACTCTTTATAAAATCACTAAAATCCCATGAATCTTTAATATGAAATTGAGATTTACCAACAACATTGGAAATACAGTTCGAAAAAAACTTTGATAGTTCATATGTAGGAGAACCAATACAATTAATAATGGGTCTAAGAGGTATATTAGTTTTATGTAACTTAGGTAGTCCATATATATAAGGTGCAAATCCATTATAACATGTAAGTTTATTTTTTGTATTAAAGTCTATCAATTTATTTTTAAACCACGATAAAATTAATTTGTTCAAGTTATTTTTTATTTTGTTGGTTTGATCAGATCTTTCTTTTTTATATGTAGAAATATCAGACAACAAATTGTTCATTTTGTTATGGTATTCATCTTTGTACATAATGACAGTTTTTTTACATTTGTCAGCAGATAGGATGTAGATATTTGGATTGTTTTTAATGAAATCGTTCGTTTGTTTAAAGAAATCATTGATTTGTGCATGATTTTTTTTTATTTGTTATGAATTTATGGTAATGGTTAGTTGAGACATTGCACATTTTGGATCTGATTGCAATAGTTTTTATACCAACTTCGATATTTGTGATAAAGTCTTGAATAGGAAATTGATTTGTATGTATTGAAAATTTCGGGCCGAGACTTAAAATGAATTTGATGTTATCTGGTAAATAGTATCTGTAAGATTATGCAACCAACTTTCATTCATTTTGTATTGTTCAATGTTGTTGTGTTTCTCCATTAAATTTTATTAATGTGTTTAGATTTTAATTTTCGTTGATGTAATTATTTTTGATATTAATATTGTCAAAAAATGGATGATAGGTGTGACATGGATAATTGTCTGATATTTCTACATATAAAAAAGAAAGATCTGATCAAACCAACAAAATACAAAATAACTTGAACAAATTTAATTTTATCATGGTTTAAAAATAAATTGATATACTTTAATACAAAAAATAAACTTACATGTTATAATGGATTTTCACCTTATATATATGGACTACCTAAGTTACATAAAACTAATATACCTTTTAGACCCATTATTAATCGTATTGGTTCTCCTACATATGAACTATCAAAGTTTTTTTCGAACTGTATTTCCAATGTTGTTGGTAAATCTCAATTTCATATTAAAGATTCATGAGATTTTTGTGATTTTATAAAGAGTCAAGTTGTTCCTGATGATCACATCCTTGTTTCTCTAGATGTTATTTCACTATATACTAACATTCCTTATAATTAAGAGTATTGAAAGACATTGGGATGAGATCAGAAAATTTACTTCACTACCTTTAAATTAATTTTCCAAAGGCATTAAACTGTGTTTACAATCTACAGTCTTCAAATATAATTCAGATTTTTTCTCACAAATAGAAGGTGTTGCCATGGGCTCACCTATTTCTGCCACTATAGCCAATTTAATAATGGAGGATTTGGAGAGAGATGTATTGGATGATCTTGATTTTCAATCCTTATTTTTTAAAAGATACGTGGATGATTGTATTACATGTATACCTAAAAATAAATTAAATTATATGCTTGATAAATTCAACTGCTATAATAATAAAATCCAATTTACAATTAAACAAGAAAATAATAAATCAATAAATTTCCTTGATATTAATATCACCCACAACTCACAAGGAAAAATTATCACAAATTGGTATACAAAAAGTATCTGGTCTGAAAGATATTTGAATTTTAAATCTAATGTCCCTAACAAATATAAAAAAAGTGTTGTTAACAGCCTAACAGATAGAGCCATAAAGCTTTCACACCCTATAAACAGACCTAATAATATTAAAAAATTAAAAACATTTGTAGCATGTACGTCTCGGGATTTTAGGTTTTCAGAGTAAGAAATACGTTAAGTTAAATAGAAAAAATATATTAACGTGAAAACACAAAGTATCAAAACTTCGTTAATATATTACGATGGCGGTTATCATACTGCCTCCCCTTCGCGCAGGTCGCCGTTGTAGTGGGTGTCGCTTGCGACGTCTTGCTGGCGCACACGTAAGCAGCACTACCAGGGGCGGCCGCAGTGCATATTTGTTACAGTCTCCCCCCCTGGTCCTGAACTCGTCTCGAGGAAGGGCCAGTAAACTTCCTTGGTCTTCTTCTTTTTCTTAGCGGGACTACAGGAGTCTCTTCGTCTTCTGTAATAGCTATAGTCAAGGCTGACATATGATATGTTCCTAGCCATGTTCGTGTGTCACTGGGATCTGAGACTTGGTAGCTTACTGGTGAAATTATTTTGGAAATTCGGTAAGGTCCATCTCTTTTTAGATGAAACTTGGTTGTGATGCCTTTCGTCGCATTACTATGGGTGTGAGTATCAACCCATACCAGGTCTCCTACCTTGAAGGATGGGGCATTGCGCCTGTTTTTGTCTGCATATGTCTTGTTTCTGTCTTGAAACGACTCATTCATTGACTTGGCTTCGTTCCAAGTTGTTGCCATCGTTTTTAAGTACGGAGTAATTTGTGGAATAAAATTGTCGGTTTCTACAATAGATTTGAAATCATGTTTGACCTGATCCGGTGTGCGGAGCTCTCTGCCGAATGTTAGAAAGGCGGCTGTTTTACCAGTTGATTCGCTCCATACACTATTCATGGCAAATCTTATAGTAGGTAGTTTTTGTGGCCATGCGCGATGGTCATCTTTTATTAATATGGCTAACCTAGGCTTAAGGTCGCGATTTTTTCTTTCGACCATATTGGAAGATGGTGAATATAGAGGCGTGAAGGATTCTTCAATGTCCAAGGAGAAACAAACTTGTTGCATTATTACTGCAGAAACAAATTGGACGCCGTTGTCGCTTCTAATTTTCCGAGGCAGGCCATATCTGAGAAATATCTCATCAATTAGTGCAAAGGATATGACGGACTTGTTGTAATAGCATTCAAACGTTTATAGTCACCACAAAGTCTAGTACTTCCGTCCTTTTTGGGAACTAGAACCACCGGACATGGCCATGCAGTTTCGCATTCTTCAATGAACCCTTTTCCTAAAAGTTTGTCTAGCTCGTTTTTCAACACTTGCTTTTTAGCGGGTGATAACCGATACGGTGGTAACGCTATAGGTTGATGATCACCTGTGTCTATATGAAGCTCTGCATAGGGAGTTGCTTCTTCCCCCAACTGGAAGATATTTTCCCTTTCTTTAATAAATTGATCAAGGCGACATCTTTCATCAGGTGCCAACATAACACCTTCCTCTGTCCGTAAGTTTTCACAGTAGGAAATTTCAATTGATTGGTGCAGATCGGATTCAAATGACAAATCAAACCTAGTATGTGAATTATTTGAGAAAAACCATTGCCATTTGGGAATGTCTAAGGCTATATTAGCATTTTGTAAAAAATCGATACCTAACAATGTTTTGTTTTGAGACCCAGGAAAGGTAATGAATTTAGTAGGGACGGCCCTGCCATTCAACATAACATCCACACAAGTAGTAAGAACATTTTCATGTTTTGCTTTACCATCTGCGAATTTGACTGAAATTAATTCGGATGTGAACGTTTGACCCTCATTTTTCAAAATTTGATACAAGGTATGGCTAGCAACACTTTGTTTTGCGGCAGTATCGATAAGGCCTCTACCATTATGACCCAAGATATTAATGCTTAAAATAGGTCTGGGTTGTGGATCGACTAATGTATCTACACTTAGAAATTCTACTGAAGCCGTATCTGAAATATTGCATTTAGGACATTTAGACCGAACAAACCCGGGATTACCACAACTATAACACGAGATAGGTGGGTTTGTCGAAGAAACGGCTTTAGAATTATTTTGTAAATTAGTTTCAACTTTCTTTGAATTTGCGTTTAGTCGCTTGCGGCATTCCTCTTTTATGTGACCGGGGTTTCTGCAATAACTACAGAAACGATTTCGTGATTTATTGTCTTTGAAAACACTACTATTTACATTAATATCAATATTCTTTTCGAACGTCTCCTCTATATGTCGCGCTTGCGAAAGCAATCCTTGAAAAGTTTCAATTTTTTCACGCGGTATCTTTTCCCGTATATTTTTATTTAAAAGACCGTAAACCATGTCTAGTTGAATGTCCTCGGATAATGTGTTAGCCGGTAATTGAGCGATTATAGCACGCATTTTACACACAAAAATGTCCACAGGTGTTTTAAAATCTTGTTCGTTTGCAAATAACTCGCGGTAAACTCGATACGGTGGTTTTTGGGGACCGAACGTGTTTCTTAATAGATTTATTGCATCTTGCCACGTATTTGTCGTATTTTTATTGCCTTGAAACCATGTCGCTGCGAAACCATCAAGTAACATAGGAAGTCCTTTTAGCGCGTTGTCATCGGTTATTTGTAAACAATCTTTATAAATGACTATCGCGTCAATAAATGCGTTGACGTCTGCGTCCCTCGCGCCATTAAATCGCGACGAGCATTTAGAAAAATTACCACTTTGAGACGGAATGTTCAAATTAGGAATATCACGTACCGATAAACTGGCCAACAGGTGTTGGAATTGTTCATTTGTTAAGACAACTTGATTATTTACGTTTTCTGATTGTTTCGACATGACTGATGATAAAGTTTCAAATTCTTGATTTCTTGCAGAACGCAAATTGTAGGAATGTTTACGTTTATCGGCAATTTTGAATAAAACGATTCAGGAGCATGCAAAATAAAGAACGTACTTACATTCAGAAGGCTTCAGTATCTTATTTTAGCTCTTACTTGATACACTCTGTATATGTTGAGACAGGTACCACCACTTCTGAACTATAAAACCAGTCCAAGATCGACGTTAGCCGGGATCAGATTTCACAGTTTTTTTTAAATAACAGGAAGAAAATGTCTCAAAAATAACTCGATATTACGAAATTATATTAAATAAATCGAACTATTTAAACCGGGAGTGTTAATTCGGTCCTAAATCACTTAAAGTGGGAGCGGAATTATAGAACACTCAATGTATTATTTGGAAGCAGATACTTTTCACTTTTTCTTGTCCAAGGATCGGAAAACCGGGATCAAGAACTGGGATCAGTCACGTTTTTCAAACAAAACCTCACTTTTCACAACCGCGTTTTTCGGGTTTTCACAGATTTAACAAAAAAATTTTAACTCTGCCCTAAGTTGGGTGCCAGTGTAGCATGTACGTCTCGGGATTTTAGGTTTTCAGAGTAAGAAATACGTTAAGTTAAATAGAAAAAATATATTAACGTGAAAACACAAAGTATCAAAACTTCGTTATTATATTACGATGGCGGTTATCATACTGCCTCCCCTTCGCGCAGGTCGCCGTTGTAGTGGGTGTCGCTTGCGACCTCTTGCTGGCGCACACGTAAGCAGCACTACCAGGGGCGGCCGCAGTGCATATTTGTTACACATTTTAATAAAAAATAATTACCCAAAAAAGTTTTTTGAACCTATTATTAAAAATAGAATACATAGGATTTATAATTCCAAATCAACGAATAACAACACAAATCAAAATAACTACAACCACAATAGTAATCATAACAACATTACAACAAATCCTAATAACAATATTACAACAAATCTCAATAACTATAATTATAACACAAATTCAAATCTAAAAGTGGACTATAGAAATAATAATAATGATGATAACGATAATAATAAAAATAATAACATATACATTGCTTTGCCCTACATCCCTAATGTTAACAGAAAAATTAAGAATATTTGCAAACCTTTCAATATACAAATTGCCGACAAACCACTAAATCAAACTAAACAATTTTTCACTAAATTCAAACCTGCTATTCCAAAAACAGAAACACCTAATACAGTCTATAAAATTGAATGTAACAACTGCAACCAATCATATATATGACAAACCTCACAATACTTGAAAAATAGATTACGTAACCACCAAAATGATGTCAAGAATTTAAAAAATAATACAGCTCTGTCCAGTCATTCTTTTAATACTGGCCATGAATTTAATTTCAACAGTTTTCAGATTTTGGATACTGAAACCAATTTTCATAAAAGATGTATCAAAGAAATGATTCACATTAAGAAAACTAACAATTCACTCAATTTTCGTGAAGATGTAGATAAATTGGATAATGTATATAGCAATCTACTAAACAAAATTTAATTTCAAACTTCCCGTTTCAATATATCATCTACAACCGTACTAAAATGTTTTAATATTTTGGTGTTTTTGCGTTTAAAAAGAAATTAATTCATATCGCCAGCAATACATACAGTAAAGATTTCTCTACCTATTTGAAATATAAAATGAATTGAGCAATGGAAATATGTAGACCATAAAAATTACCACAATTTCATTCTGAAAATGACTTGGATGATTTTAAAAAGTTCACTGTCTTCGTCTTTTATGTATGTTTTATTACAATTGTTTTTAATGAAACCAAAATGGATACGTTAAAGTAG